>MEJB01000006.1:4015863-4219929 GCA_001752375.1 Rhazya stricta
CTGCTGCTTCAGAGCAACTGAGCCAGCCTCCCGCTGCTCCTTTTCCACTGTTCCTGGTTGATCCGCCGACGTGCTCATCATCCTCCTCTCTAAAACACCGAAAAGCCCAAACCCCTGGCGCCCAAGCAACCCTGCAGCATCCAACTGCCTCACCAACCGCGTCTTCACCCCCCCATCCACCGGAGCACCTGACGCCAACACGTACCAGCTACCATTTCCACCGGAAACCAAACGTCTCATCATTGACTTATAAACTACCAACTTGTTCATTTGCGGAAATCAAAAGACATAACCCAGGCTAACTTTCACAAATTATTCCCTATAAAGAACGATGATGGAGAGTGGAGATTCTGGATACCACTGCCGTTCTTGGCGGTTAATTATTTATGCAGACCATGGCTTGTGTAGTCAGAAGTGAGTAGAGTATCGGTCGGTTGCGTTGAAGAAGATAACAAAATGACTGATCTCCCCCTTGATTAGAACCAGAAGTTACCGTTTACTTCCGCTCCAAGTGTGCTGGATATGTTTTCATATGAGAAGAGGAGAGAAGCGAAGAGAAGCTTCTCACTGGATCTTTTTTCTAATAAAAGAAAACGTACTGAAAAAAGTTAATTTCCTAAATAATTTTATAATTATATCAAAGTTTTACGTGTACAAGTAAAATGGAAAGAAGATATTTAAAATTTTATAGGCTTTCTTTTCTCTTCTTTTTATTCCATTCCTGAAGAGAAAATTTTGGAAGGAGGAGTAATTATTTTTATCTGTCCATTTCTCCCCACCCCAAACTCCAAAACCGCGAGAATGTCCCTTTGGCTTGATTGGCATAGCTTTTAAGTGCTCAAGGAGTTTCATGTTTTCTCTCTCTTTCTCTCTATTTCTCACGTCCGAATAAAACGTAAGTTAAGTAGCTTAGATGCGCCAGCATCTACTACTAACATATATGGAAGGCAATTAAGCTAATAAAACTCTCTCCTCAATTCTTTGAAATTCTAGATTAGATATAAAAATTTTATTTAATTAAATTTTTAAAATTTATTTAAATAATACTTTTATTAAAATTAAAAAATATATGAACTCTCGACTAGTTATATAATGACATAGATATAAGATTTAACTAATGAAATTATGAATACAGCTCCTAGAAATGACTTTGATCAATCAAATCAATTGTTTTGCTTATAGAGAAAGGCCTAAACATAAGAGAATGGTCTAAAAATTCATATTGAGGAAAGTTTAGAATAAAAAATGTCAAATCTCGATATCAAGCTGCAAAGTTCTCAAAAAATTTCAAAGAGTCCAAAAATTCTGAGATCCAGCTATGAAGCTCTCGAAAATTTTCAAAAAGTTCAAATTTTGAGATCAAACTGGAAAACTCTTGAAATATATTGCAAAGAGAATAATCAACGGATTGAATTCTTGATGAGAACATTGCAAGATATTGTAATATTTTTATATCAAATTATAAGACTAATACTTTGTTACATATTTATTTAATTTTTCTTGTTATATCTTGTAAACAAAAAATTATTGTAAATACTTAATATTAGAGTTAAATAGTTTATTTGTACAACACGTTTGGCATACACAAATAGAATGATACTTTCATATTCTCGTTTTTCATTCAACATTTTGTTCGATAATTAAGGTGGAAAAGGCTTTTCCAGAAGAAAACTACTGTAAAGAAATTGTGTAAAAAGCTTTCTTACTCAAGTTTTGAGGAAAGGTCATCACGAAAAAGTAAAAGATAAAAAAAAGTATTGATGACTATTTTACTCTTGCTTTCTCATGTAACATTCAAAGAATGAATCCAAAATGAACTTAATTGTGATCAAGCTAGATTTGAGTTCTTGATGTTCACAGTTTGGGGAATGGAAACTGAACTTCCTTTTAGTTCTTTCAGAAAAAAGATATTCCTTTTTTGAACCCATTTTTAAGGACTTGGAAACAAAAATTGGAAAATTGAAAAGGGAGCATTTATTAGCTCTACGAGTATTAAAAAGAAAAACGAAAATTTTTTCAAAAGAAACCAAAAAAATGGATTATCAAAATCTTTTATTTATAAAAAAATAATTAAAGGACTTTCCAAATTAAACTCAATTTTATTATTTAGATTAAGAAAATCAAATGAAATTAAAAATGAAAAAGATTCTAGAATCAGCAATCAAATAATTCATGAATACTTTAGTCTAATTCAATCTACAAATTGGACAAATTTTTCACTGATAAAAAAAAAAAAAAAAGAGTCTGACTGATAGAACAAGCACTATTCTAAATCAAATAGAAAAAATTACAAAATAAAAAAATAAAATCAACCCCAACAAAAATATATATTAGTCCTACTGAAAAAAGTTATAATGCTAAAAGGTTCGAATCGCCAATAAATATTTGGCAAATATTAAAAAGAAGAAATGTCCAACTAATCTCTCAATTAGATTGTTTTATAAAAAATTTCATTGAAAGAATATACATAGATATAGTTTTATCTATTATTAATATTCCCAGATTCAATACACAACTTTTTCTTGAATTGATAAAAGATAAACTGATTAATTAAACAAATCAAGAAAGGCTCAGAGAAAATCAAAATACAATTAAATTTATTTCAACTATTTCAACCCTAAAAAGGTCAATTGATAGTATTAGAAATAGGACAAATTCCCATAGCTTTTGTGACTTATCCTATTTGTCACAAGCATACATATTTTACAAAATATCACCAACCCAAGTTAGTAACTTGTATAAATTAAAATTCGTTTTTCAACATCCCAAAATGTCTTTTTTTATTAAGACTGGACTAAAGAATTCTTTTGAATCACAAGGAATAATTCATTCAAAATTAAGTCATAAGAAACTTACGYGTTATAAAATGAATGAATGGAAAAACTAGTTAAAGGGGCATTATCAATACAATTTATCTCGGATTATGTGGTTTGGATTAATACCATAAAAGTGGAGAACTAAAGTTAATTTACGTCATATGGCTAAATATCAAAATTTCAAATGCGATTCATATGAAAAAATTCAGTCCAAAAAATAATTTTATCTAAAGTATATTACCTATTGAATCAAAAAGATAATCTTAAAAAAAACTCTAGATATAATCTTTTATCATATAAATCTATTAATTTGAATTATGAAACTAAGAGAGACATGTCTGTTTATAGATCGAGCTTTCAAGTACAAATAAATGAGAACGAAGCTGTTTCTTGTAATTCCAATAAACACAATTTTTTTTGATATATGGGGGAGTATCCCTATTAATAATTATGGCGATCTGAAATATATGGAAAAAAATCCTGATAGAAAATATTTTGATTAAAAAAATCTCAATTTGGGTGTTAGACAAAAAGCCACTATGGAGTCATGCATCAAAATCAATACCAAGAGTAATCAAAATACTAAGATTGATACTATTGATACTAACAATTATCAAATAATTGATAAAAAAGACCTTCTTTGTCTTACGCTTCCGCAAAATATCAAAATCAATTCATCAAATCCCTCAAAAGCTTGTTTGTATTGGATGGGAATGAATGAAGAAATAGTAAATTGTCCCATCTCCACTTTGGGACTTTGGTACATCCCAGAATTTATGCTACTTTATAATCTATATAAAATTAAACCATGGGTTATACCAAGTAAAGTACTTTTTTTAAATTTTCATCTAAATAAAAATGAGTTTAGTGAAAATGAAAACATCGAAAAAAACAAAAAAGAGGAATGTTTTTCAAATACAAAAATAAAGAATCAAAATAAAAAAGAAAGAGACTCTATTGAAAGCAAAAGAGATCTTAGATCAAATGTACAAAAAGAGGGGAATCCTCCTTCAACAAACCAAGAAAATGATATTGAGGATCCTTATGCAAAATTGAAGAGAAAGGGGGATAAAAAGAAAAAATAATATAAAAGTAATACATGAGCAGAACTAGATTTATTCCCAAATTGTTATTTACTTTTTTAATTGAGATGGGACGATGTTTTGAATCAAAGAATGATCAATAATATCAAAATATATTGTCTCTTGCTTAGGCTGATAAATCCACGAAAAATTACTATATCCTRGATTCAAAGAAGAGAAATGAGTTTGGATATAATGTTGATTCAAAAGAATTTAGTCTTGCATTATTGATCAAAAGGGGGATCTTGATTATCGAATCTACCCATTTATCCGTAAAAAATAATGGACAATTTATTATGTATCAAACCTTAGGTATRTCATTGGTTCATAAGAGTAAGCACCAAATTAATCAAGGATATCAAGAACAAATCAATGTTGATAAGAATGATTTTGATTTGCTTGTTCCCGAAAATATTAAAGGGTATTCAAATGGGTAGAACTYGGCCCCAATTGATACATCTTTTGTTTGCTGATAATAGTTTAATTTTGTTAAAAGCTACAAATCAGAATATCCAAGTGGCAAAGGATCTATTAGATCCATATTCCAAGGTTTCTTGTCAGCTTGTCAYTTTTGATAAATCGTCCATTATCTTCTCTCAATCCTTGGTATCTCTCTTCGGAAGGGACTATCTCAGGTGTTATCCATTGAAGAAGGTTCCAAACATGATTCTTATCTCGGCCTACCTTATATTATAGATCGATGAAAGAAGAAGTTGTTTTCTTATCTTCATGATAGGATGTGGAAAAAGGTACATGACTAGAAATAGAGCTCATTTCGCAGGCGGCAAGGGCAACACTTATACGTTCAGTTTTGTAGGCTATCCCTCTTTATGTGATGTCATGTTTTTTATTGACTTCATCCTAATGCAAAGAGCTTACAGCTCTTATAGGAGATTTTTGGTGGGGATATTTAGGTAATGGACATAGGATACCTTGGAAGGCTTTGTTTGATTTATGTTTAGCCAAGATGAAAGAGGATTAGATTTTAGAGATTTGGAAACCTTTAACTTTGCAATGCTCACAAAATGGGGTTGCGAATTTTTGCACAATTGAAGTCTTTATTGAGCAGAGTTTTAAAGGCCAAATATTTCCCCTCAGTTTTCTTTGGTGCTAAGGTGGTGGCTGGCTCGTCTTTACTTGGCATGGAATTATTGAAGGCCGAGGCTTACTTCGACAAGGAGTGCAAAGAGTTTTGGTGTTTAAGAKTACCGCCTAAAGTCTTGGTTTGGGGTTGYCGTATGATCCATGATATTTGCCTACAAGAGGTAATCTACAGAAGAGGCGGATTGATCTAAATCCTTGCTATCCTTTTTGTGGCCATATGGTGGATTCTACTTTGCATATTATGATTCAATGCAGGTATGCAATAAAATTGCTTATAGAAAATGAGATATGCTATCATCGGATGCGTGTTAGTCTTGGAAGCCTTCGGGGGTTAATCACTAACATTGCTTATCATCCTCAGAAGATTTCTAAGGAAGTTGTGAAACATTTTCTTATTGTGTTGTGAAGTATTTGGAAACCTCGCAATTTTTGTGTATTTGAAGGGAAGCTTATTTCGCCTGGTAATGCTGCAGCCTCTGTCACAAGKTATCTTTTTTAGTTTCGTTCAACAAAGCTTTTGCTTTCTATGGTGACCTGCAGCAGAATTATGCCAATTAGGCAAAATAAGATGGGACCCTCCTCTTGCTAATATGCTAATGGTGAGTGTTAATGGTGCCTGGAAGACTGACAAAGCTGGTGTGGAATTGATAATTAAATACTATCAGGAAGACATTCAAGCTACTCTGGCATGTCCTATTTCATGAGCTACTAGAGTAGAACATGTTGAGAGTCTTGCTATTTTCTTCGATGTGGAACTAGCAGCGGAATTTGAGTTGGATAGTTTTAGTCTTCAATCAGACTATTTGAAAATTGTGTCTCAGTCGGATAAGATGTTTACATTCAAGGATTTGGCAGATTATGCTCCTCTAGGTCATTTCCTTCTACCTATCCAGAGCAAAGCTCAATTACTAGGATGTAATAGGATTTCTCATGTTAGCCGCCTTTTGAAGAGGCCGGCATATTTGATGGCTAAAATTGTTTGTGATTTAACCTATCCGATATGCTGGCTAGATCAATTTCCTTCTCTTGTATTGGATGTTGCTTCGGTTGATAAGCCAATATAATATATAGATGGATGTTTTTGTTTCCAAAGATAAAAAAAAAATAAAAGGGACGAGGAATGATTAAAGTATGATTGAAAAGTTTTTGTTAAGGTTTAAATGAAAATTTTAGGTGAAATGATACATTTTGATGCGTATTAAGGTTTAAGGTAAAAAAATTTAACATTTTAAAGTTTAAAGGTAAAAAAGTTATTTACTTATTTTTGTAATCACATAAATAATCAATTATTGCAATGCTTTTTAAATAATTGACTGATAATAAACTAAATTTATTCGTAACAATTTTATTTGACGTAACTCTTATATTACAATACTTTTTAAAATATTGATTTTTTTGCCTATACATACATAAATCCTTTTTGTAGTTTAAAAATATAATCACTGAATTATTAGATTAAAAAACTAGTTTATTGGGCCATGATTTAATTACTCTTAACATTTATATTWTAATAATGGTAGATTTCGAATATTCTACTTCAATGATAGTTGAGATGTAACAAAGATACAATAGCTTTTTGACTATGAATCTTGACTCTGGGCCTCTGGTTGTCCAGATCATTATTTAATTGGTGCATATAATATAATGTTTCCCTCGTTTATTTTTTCTCCTCCATAACGATGTTTACTGATTGTTTTAATTGGATTTTTTTTTCTTTTTTTACAATTAGGTTTCATTATGATATCTTTAACTGATGATTGATTATGGGATTAATTATATATGTTTTTATTTTGAGAAAGATTAATTACAGTTAAATTCTTATTACTCTTCCATAATAATGAACGTGATTTGGTGTATAGAATTATGAAATTTTGTAAAATTAAATTAAAGTTTATTATTTAATAAAAATGTTTTTAACTTATTATTGAATTATTTTATTCAATAAAAATTAATATTTGTTACTCCTGACAGTGTGATCGTAGAATTTTTTTTCAAAATTATTTATAAATCATTTTCCTCGACTGATCATTTTCTTTTTCTTTTTCTTTTTACGAAAAAATCACTTGAACTTCTTCATTTCACCCAATCAACTTGAGCAGCTAGCTTCCATCGATGTGAACGTCATTCATAATACATCATTAGATAAATTATATTCGATAATAAAATGGAGAAAGCCTTTATATCCAATTTGTATAGGATTAATATTATTTATTTATTTTTATCTCAGCCACCAGAGCTCCAAACTTGATAGATCTTCATCCTGGTGCTGGGACTTGTGGACAACTAACATAGAATCTAATCAAACTTCGTACTTATGAATTCCTAACTCCTTCGCTAACTCAATACCCTGGTGAATAGCCAAAATCTTAACGTGCTCCATTCCAGTCCCTTCATACTCCCTCCCCTATCTCATAAAAATGGGTATACTTTTATTTTTTTCTTACGTCACAAATTATAAATTTATTTTTATTTTTTAAAATTAGTTAAATTAATAAGTAATTTCCTAATACACCTTCAATTATAATGCATCACTATCATTTAAAAATTTTTGTTAATTATATTAGCAATAGATATTCTTATTGCAATAAATGTTCATCTTGAAAATGAGGCGAGAGAAGAAAAATAAACTTCAGTGTATTAATTTTTGTCACAAATTAAATAGAGTGTCAAGTTTCAAAAATAATTTAGTACTAGCACTAACTTATATCAACTCACCGATGACATCTAATTAACTCATTTAGTATTGTTAAAGAGCATATGAGGAAAATAAAAAAACAAAAATGATTGGATTAACTCGATTATTAATATTTGTTATCCTACGTGGAAAATAGAAGTCTATCCTTAGATGGATGGAGCATTAAACTCAATGATAGAAAAAAAGTTACAATGGAACTTAATATGCTCTATTTGATAAAATTGAAGTACGAAGTCTGAAATTTAAAAAAATAATTAATTTTTTAAATATTAAAAATTTACTTTATAATGCATAAATCTAAATATTAAATTTAATAATCTAACTTAAAATGTCTTTATATATTAAATTACTTAAAATTTGTAGAAGAAATGAAGAATATTTAATAAGTATTTAATTTATTTAATTTTAAGTATTAAATTAAATTAATTAAAATAAAACATTAATTATTTATTATAAGTATTAATTTATGGTTTGTATAATTCCCTCACTCTTTCCCTCCTCTAGATTTGGCGCAAAAATGGTTGACTGGTGCCTCTATGGCTGGATCGTCTGTTATCCATATTGTAGGTATTAATGATAATAGCTTTATCTCAAATCAATAAGAGTCATAAAGACACTGCTGAAAGATACCAGGCGAACGGATAGTACTAATCGCAGATCGTGATTGACCTCCCAATCACCCCTTCGGCCAACCGTCCCTGCCCTGTACGGCTGTACCCCTCCTCCCTCTTCAGCCAATCATCCCTTCCCTCTACTACTCCAGAGCCGACCCACGTACGTAAGAGAATCTCCCAGGATGGGAGATTTTTGTTGTAGAAAAGTTTTCTGGTCATTATTGGGCTTTGCAAAAATATGTTGGCCGCTTTTAATAATTTCTAAAGGTCATGCCCACGTGCTTCAGGCCTGGTTGTTTTTTAATGCTGTTGTCTCGTTTATGGGGATTTAGGAGGGCAGGGGGGATTTTACCTCAGGAATTATTAGATTAGTTCGAGAATTTTWGTCAACGATTTATGATTTTAATTGAAATCTTAATTTCTTTTAGGGCAGTTCGATTCCACCATGAAAAGAAATTGAATTGAACCTTGGCATTCTCTAAAATTTTATCGACTCCATTGGTAATTAATAGATAATTAAAGTTGATTTTTTTTAAAATTTTTATTTTTAATTATTTTTAATTTTTTATTTTTAAGTAATATTTTTTAAAACTTTTAAAAAGCCTCGTTGGTTTGTTCATTCTTCAAAATGATTTTTTTGAAAATAAAAAGATTAAGAAATTGTTAAATCTAGACTTTGACAGAAAAATGATTTTATTATTTTCTAACGATTCTACTTTTAAAATTAAAATTTCAAAATACTATTAGTTAACATTATTTTTTAAAAATTAAAATTAAAAGTAAAAAAATAGAAATATAATTTTTTAGCAGAAAATAAATAAAAAATACGTTTTTTTCGTGTGTTTTAAATTATTTTGCTTGAAAAACAGCACGCCAAAGTACCATCTTTTTATTTTCCATGAAAAAAAAAATCATCATTGAAATGAAACTTTCACCGCGACGAATATCTTACTCTTTCATTTCAACATTTTTACGCTTCTTAATTTTTCACCGACTGATGGAATGGCTTACGGATTCCATAGTTTTTTCATACTTTGACTGACCATGATTAGGGGTAATATTGTACGATATAGGCCCTAAATAGGGTAATAAAATCTATAAGGTAATCATAATCATGTGGGCTTTAATGCATTTAACCCTAACAAGATGACATGTAACCAACTTATTTTTTGGCAACTAAAATTAAGTTTAAACTCTTTACTTTTAAAAATCATATTTTTAAGTTAAAGTATTTTTCAATTAAAATTTTTAAAATATTTCAATAAAAAATATATGCATGCCCATCAACACTTGTGTAATAGATACATATTACATTGRTAAAATTTATACCATATACGATTTTAGATTTTCTTAAAGATTTTAATGAAACCATCCAAAAATGTCTCTGTTCTTTTCTTAAACAGAAACTATTCCCCAAAGAAAACAAATGAGAAATAAAGACAATAAAAAATTTTCAATTTGAGGCAAATGGAAAGTGGTGTAATTAGTAGATTTACCAGAAAAGAATACACAAACTTGATAAAGAAAAAGAAAAAGTATATTGTAAACTTTGTCAATGTAATAATGCATTACCATTAATAAACTCATCAATTTGGGTTTGTTAGTAAACAGATTGCTAAATTAAAGGGATATTTTATATCGACCTCACTTAGTAATGTAATATTAAAGGAGTTATAGATCATACCTTTTTTTTTGAGTAAGAGTTAAATTTTTATGGATATAATTCGAATCGAGTTTGAATCAATTCCATCGAAATGAAGATCTAAATTCTGTGACGAATTTGAATTGATCTTTTTAAATGAGAATAGTAAGTGATCTGATAAAAAATATGTTTTAATTAATATAAATATAATGGACGATACAGCTTAAATCCATACCTCTTTTTATATTGAGCTTCTACTTWACTTGAAAAACATAGCCTTGCTGGTTTTCCAGCAATATGCTCGCCACAAATTATCCACTGTACTTGCTTTTTATTCCGCTTTTGACCAAGACCATTTTGCATCGTATAAGAGAGATGGAAATACTACTCCCTTTAAGTGAGATGGAAAGTCAGTTACTATTTTGGACTGCCATCTGTGGAAATGCGCTATCATCCTCCATTTTAATTGTCATTTCTTTCGTACATATACATTATATATATACATGTATAATATTATTTATTTAAATCTTTCTTTCAAATTATATTACAATAAAAAAATTCATTAAATATAATCACAAATTTCTTCGACTTCTATTCTATATCCAAATCAAGTTGAATTAACTCTCGATACAAATAAAACGTGAAACGACATTAAACTCGAAATAAAACATAAAAAAGTAAATTGAATAATTACTTATAATATCAAAAATATTATATTATAGCTCATATTTTTCTTTTTGAATATCTAAAAAACACTAATATCTTGATTATAAAAGTTCCTACATCATAATTTTTATTCCCAAGGAAATGAAGAAAAAAGAATTTGGTGGTCGAGTGGTTTTGCTAGGAAAATAGGTTTCAAATTTTAATAAGAGAAAACTTAAAAAAAAAAGAAAGAAAAGGAAAAGTGAAGCAAAATAGCTGTACATCGAGATCAGAAACGGGGGCGAACCACCCAGGAGTTGCATTGCAGCTTTTAGGCGGACACGGACCAAGAAAGGAAAGCAGCTTCACTGTACATTCTCTGTTCACACTACAAGTGTCAACGGCTGATTGGTTCTTACGCACTGACAGTCTCTCTCAGCTCTTAAGACTTAAACGACCTTCCTTCCCGTAAATTAACTCCAAAATCAAATCCATCACATTCCCCTCCGTCCATTCTCTCTCAAKCTTTACGTTTTCTCTCTCATCAACCCCGTTACATGATATACAGTACATATATAAGCATTCACTTCAATATTGRGTGTATATATGTATATTTATAGCTCGTATATGAACTGACTTGGTAAGGTTTCATCTGTTTCTGATCAAGTTCTTCTTCGCGATGGCTGGGATTGGATCGCAGAATCTAGGGTTCCGATTAGGTACGATTCCTAGCACCTCTGAGCTGCCTAACTGTTATCGCGTATTTATCGTGGTTAATTGAATGTTTTTCGTTCGTTTGGTTCAGTAATTGTTGCTTGTGCATAGGAAGTTAATTGAAATTCTTGAAAGGACAAAGTCAAGATTTTTGGGCAATTGAGTTAGAGTGGAAGTGATTAGTACTTCGCAGAGGGGAAGAACTATGTTAATAGATTTGTTATGCTCTCTGTTATTTTAGCGGATACTTTAATCTAATGAGTTTTAGCTGTGGTTGATGGTGTCTTTTCCTACTCTGGTGCATTGAGTTCTTGTATCTTATGCGACTGAGGGTTTTAGGCAATTAAATGAAGGAAGAATACAACTAGAGGAATGAAAATTTTGTATATCTTTCAACCAGGGACTAGAATAGATATAGGGACTAGAATAGATATAGTTGACGAATGTCAAAAAATTGCTTTAATAACATAATAAAGCATATGCAATTCTAACTTTCTGGTTACCAAGAACTGGCTAAACTCTTCTAGGGGACAACAAAAGGAATCCACGTATATATTTTTGCCTTCCTTTTCTTAATCCCTAATTACTTGATCTTTTTATTTTTCTATTTCTAGATTATTTTTTAACAGTTTTTGATAAATAAAGAATACGAATTGATGTTCAGCCAGTGGATGTTGCCTCCTTTTTCATGGGAATGGCGCCTCCTTGTTATCATGCATAAAAACCTTTATTAGTTATGAACTCAAAATAAAAAATAATGGAAGGTTGTTGCCTCTTGTCCTTAAGAAATGCTGCTTGCTGCAGGCCTGTTTATYTGCTAGGTTGTTTATCATATATCTSGCTGCATCAGCCATGAACAAATCGTGATTTTATCTGTGTTTGTAGCTCGAACRATACCAAATGATCTTTTCTTACTTTTGRTAAATTAATCTATGTATTTTCTTCTGGATTTTGTAAATTAGCAAGAAAATGAACATCAAAAGTTACCATATTTTACCAAGTTATATGATTCCAATGGTTTGAGCACCTTGTGCAATCTTTAAGTAATGTCTTATAGAAATTTCTGTGGTTTGAAGTGCTCGGGGAGTATAAATCAAATAGAGGTGATTTTCAGAAAAAAATCATCTCATATTGTGATTAATTGTGTGATGGTGAGTAAAGCGATGCTAGCTGCTGAAATTGTGGGTTATCTGTAGAATGGACACTCTTTTCTTGGTATTGTCATTGCTCATCACAGTTTCGTGATGTAATTTTGATATTGTAGCATTTCCAAAGCATTACTATATCATTTAATAACTGGTCTGTGAACTGTGCAGATATTAAACAGATTCTGTCTGAAGCGCAGCATCGGTGGCTGAGACCTGCTGAAATTTGTGAAATTCTCCGCAACTATCAAAAGTTTCATATAACTCCTGAGCCTCCATACAAGCCAGTTAGTATGTCCTTTTCATCCATAAGCCACTGATAATCAGTAATTAACCTCTTTCCCCCTCTGCCATGCACATGTATCTGTGATGAGTATTTAAGGATTAATTGATGCTTACCCAATGTATGTTGAGATTACAAATCTTTGTGTATTTGGCTAAAATACAAGCAAGAGAGGCAAGGCTTGAACAGTGGATGCTTGTCCATTTGAGAGAGCTGAATTTAAAAAAAAAAAAAAAGAAAGAACAAGATTTTTTCATCATTTTACACATTGAAACTCCTCAAATAATATTCTGCGAAATTCTCCGCAACTATCAAAAGTTTCATATAACTCCTGAGCCTCCATACAAGCCAGTTAGTATGTTTTTCATCTATAACCCACTGATAATCAGTAATTAATCTTTTCCCCCCTTTATCATGCAATATATCGGTGGATGAGTTTTTAAGAATTGATTGATGTCTACACAATGTATGTTCAGATTACAGATCTTTGTGTATTTGGCTAAAAAATGAACAGGAGAGGACAAAGGCTTAGAGGCACAGTGGATTTTTGTTAATGTGAGAAAGTCGAATTTGATATTTTCTCTCTCCAAATTGAACTTCTTGGGGGAGATTATGAGCTTCTCAGATAATAGTGGCAATCTTATTAGTTCGTATTTCATTCCGAGCAATCCACCTTCCTTCAATTTTCTGTCTCTTTCAATAGATACAAACATCTACATGTATGTCTATGTTGACCCTGTAAAGCAGATTTGTGCTAGTGGATGTTATAGTTACAGTTGCAGTCAAGTGCATGTTATGCATCTTTATGTCCTGATTTTACTTCTTTAAGCTTCGTCTCAGACTCCTGGATAAATGAGAAGTCCTTCATGCAGCTAACCTATTGGCTGACATTTGAACTTTTGACTATTTCTGCACAGCATCTTTCCTCTAACCATATCAATTGATGTGAGAGAAGCTATGATGTAGTACTTCCTTCCAATTCTTATGTGTGCTAGCAATTCTTTCCCTTTGTGTTAAAATAGTTTCATTAAAATTTTGGTTCTTTTGCTGAAAGTGCTGCATGTCTTAATGTATCTCTATTCAAGATGTTACATTGAGTCGGCCAAAATATTTTTGTATACTTATTGACATTCTTATTTGAAGCACCATAGCAAGACGAACTAGTCTTCTATTTAAGTTACCCTTATTGGTTTTAAGTTGCCCCCTTAATAATTGTTTGCCCCATTATTTATGAATTTTGTTATAAATCTTGATTTCCCATGTGAATATCATGACTTTCTCTAAAAGGTTTTAACAAAATAACAAGCTCTTGTCAACCACTTGTCAGTAAGTAGTTAACTACGAGATTGAGCTTCTCTCTTCTTTTATCTTTTTTTTTTGGGGTTTTTTTACCCCCTTCTTTTTGATAATTTGTTCCTGGATAAGGTTTCCATATATTGACACAAATGTATAAAAGGCATATTGAATGGCCTTCTTTCATATTCAGTTGCTCTGTAGTGGTAAACTGTTTGCTTCATGGATCTGAACTTGATCCATCCGTCTATTGTCTGTAATTCCTTTCCTTCCTGCTACTGTACTTGCTGTTCAGTGCGGTTGCATTAAATGCTATACTTATGTCTCTTTATGAACCCCTGTTTCATGAAAATGCTTGCATCTTGCAGGTGGTTCTGTCTTTCTCTTTGACCGTAAGGTGCTAAGATACTTTCGGAAAGATGGCCATAATTGGAGGAAGAAAAAAGATGGAAAGACTGTGAAGGAGGCCCACGAGAAGCTCAAGGTTAGCATGGAGAAGATACTATTTCAAACAAAATATAAGCGTGAAATGTGACGATTAAAAATGAGGAAAGTATTAACTAAGAACCAAGGAAAAGAAAGAAAAAATGAAAAGTTATATTGTTGGGAGTATATTTTCTGGTATTCTGTTTCTCATGGATCAAGCTATTGTGTTCAGGTTGGAAGTATTGATATGCTACACTGCTATTATGCCCATGGAGAGGAGAACGAGAATTTCCAAAGACGTAGCTATTGGATGCTTGAACAGTAAGTGCGAGCCTGATTTCTTTTAGATTATTAAACTAAAATAAAAAATATTTGATGTAATATTTAAGAAACACTGTCTATATTTTACTTCTGATTCCTAAAACTAATTGCTTGTTACATTGTACTTTGTGTTATGGTTGTTCTATTGTTTATGGTGCCAAAATGCTGGTGCTTTTTGAATGAAATTATTGCTTGCATCCTGAACGTTACAATCAATCTTTATATGATGGGATTGAATGGGCTGACTGGAATTCAACAGGATACCGAGGCGATTGTCTCTGTCTAATCCTCACTCCCCACCCCTTGAAATAAAAGGAAAGAGAAAGAAAATGGGGAAAATAAATATGAATTATTGAATTACATCATTTGGGAGTTGAAATTGCAGATTCTTCAAATGTCATCCTGAATCCAGCAATGTTCATGATGTGCTCGCTATGCTGAAAAATAAATGCATGTAGTAGTAATATTTGACACTAAACTGAGTTTCACCCATATGTTTGTCACGCTGATCTTGGTGTGGKATCAATTTTTWTCCAGTTCATGTTCTTTTTATATTGGAATATAAGATGTCTTTYAATTCCAGATGAAATGATTGGAATATCTTCTTTATTGTACCCTTCTAGTATGGTGTGCTCTGGTTTACTTAAAACCACCTTGTGTTGGGAAACATAATTTGTTTCTTGAGTATCTGAAACACCCTTGGCACCAGTAGTTTTAATTATTTTCTTCTGATGTTGCAGGGATCTCATGCATATAGTTTTCGTCCACTACTTGGAGGTCAAAGTAAGATTCAATCTTTTACATATGTATAGAACAAAATATTGCTCATCTATAATTAAGGAGTTTCTTGCTTGTCTTATGTTTCTAATCTCATCATACGATAAATTGAGAGCCTGTCTGTTCGTTTGAGGTACAGTGGTGCCGGTGTCTGAGATTTTGCATCTTGGGGATAGATCCGAAAGAGTAGAAATCTAAATTTGGCAAAAGGGTATTTCTAAGCATTTACCTGGATACTTTGTGATTGATTATCATGGACTCTTTCATCCCTATGCACCTTCTTGGTCAACTGATTCTCCACCCCCCAGCTCATGGGCTCTAGTCGCATATTCCTCAGTTCTATTAGTGCCCACTTCTTCTGTTTATCCTCTGACCTCGAATTTGTCTATTCTCCCTTCTCTTAGTTGGAATCCACCTCTGGACTAAATTCTGCGTCACTACCACTCACAACCTTTTAAAGCATTCTTGTCTCTCCGCAACCTCCATTCCAACTCTAAGGTGATATCATTCCCAGAAGCAGTGTATGGATCTGTTCAACATTCTGGGGACTTACTCTTGCAATGGCCATATTGGGCCGCTAGATTTGCATGTCTTGACAAAAGAGTGGGTGGCTGGTGCATCTGGCTATAGTGAGTACTCCGAAAACGATTTACATATGAATCATCAAATTTGTGACATGATGAATTGTAAAGCTGGCAATTTCCACCTTTTATGTTGTTCTATTAACTATATTTGGTGCTTATTCCTTGCTAATTTCAGCCGTATCGCGTTCTAGAGATACATTTGATATCAAATGTAGCTACGGTTTGAGATTTGAACAAGCTATGAGTTGATCTGATTTGGAGTAAATCAGATTTGATTGTGGTATCTGCATTGATTCTGAATGTCGGTGCTGTGCTCAACCAATAATTCTCTGGGTTCCACTTTCTCTAGGTGCATTCTTTCCCATTTGTGACATTTCTGGGTTGAAGAAACAACTATCTAGTAATGGGTCCTATTTTGATGTTGAAACTAAACAAGAAAAAGGGAGTGACTTGAGACCTGCTTTGAGTTCCTGGGGTATTTGATTCCACTTCCAGGTAGCAAACTATATGGGCTCTAATTGTAGAACATTTGACATAGATCCACAAATCGTTTGCCTTCCATTTCCAGTTTCAACCCATCGAGAGAAACTTTAGAGGAATAGTAAGGATAATATTGGATTTTATGACGGTTCTGCACATAAAATCTGGAAAGAGGGTCCAATATTTATGTTAGCATCACAAAAAAATTCCATTCCCAAATGTTGTACTGGTCGGACACCAACTTTGGACTGGGATTCTATTAGCCCAATTGAGGGATAGGAAGAAGCTTATTTACCGTTTTGGACAACATCCGTACAGCCACCCTTTTGGAGGAGCCTGCCACATTTTGCAATAGAATGTTGTGCTGATCTGCAATTGTAAACATGCATTTTATGGGCATAGAAGTTCACGTTGGGTGTTGATGAATATTTGGGTAGCAGTGTCTTTGGCATTTAAGAAATCAATCAATAACCAACTTGCTCTGTCTGAAAGTATCTTGGCAGTTTTTAATTATTAGAATTTGAAATGTTCTTGCAGGTCCGTTTTAACTTCTATGTTCTTCTCGATATTAAATACCTAAATAAAGCCATTCTAAAGTCAGTGCAACAGCAATTCATCGATCCTTTTAAATGTCTTCTTCAGGGCAATAAAACAAGCATCAACTGCCTTTTGGATAATGAAACAGTATCATCAAATTCACAAAATGATAGTTCGTTATCCTTTAGTTCTTCAGCAAATGGTGACAARGTAGCTGCAGCATATACTGATACAGCAAGTCCAACTAGCACTCTAACTTCTGCACATGAAGATGCTGAATGTGGTATTGTCCATGCTTTCTGTTTCTTGTTGTCGATTCATTCATATCTTTCTCCCTTTCTTTGGAACTGGTTTTTGAACATCTGCTCATCTTTTCTTTCTATCTTGTTCTTTTGTCTACTTAAGTGCAATTAAATGCGGAAGATAATTACCAAGTGAGTTCAAGAGTTCATTCATATCCAGGGACACCAAAACCAGAGAGTACTCATGCTGCACAGCATGGAGATGCTGGCTTTTCGAGCTCTTATAGTCTGCGACAATCTTTGGGTATCTCTTTTTTCACCTGTAACATCTTCTATAATGCACCTTTCTTTTAAATCCTTGTGTTCTGTGCATTGCTTATTGGATTGCTTCTGAGACACTCAAATTTCCTTATAAAGGAACTCAGACAATCCCTTCTGAGGATTATTTGTCATTTTCCCACGGTAATGAAGCTTCTGACYGCCATGGAGGATCTTCTGTGTCTGGAATCCAAAGGACACTTGATTTAGCATCTTGGGAAGAGGTGTGGGGACATTCTACYACAGGTACCCAGACTGTCAAATTATTAATTCCTTAGAAGATTGTGCTGTTTCAGGGAACAAGATGATAAACTACTTTTTGGCAGGTGAAATTGACACTGAACATCAATCCTGGAATCCATCAGAACTCCAAGCAAATTGGCAGGTGATAAACTCATACTCCACTAATTCTTTTACCTGCAAATAACTACCTCAAAATTTCAATTTGTTCAAAATTTGTCAGTATGTATTTTATTAAAAAACTGAAAAGTGCAGAAGAGCTTGAGATCCAAAAGGTTTAAGCACTGATTGTAAAAAGAAAAGAATGGATCTCTTTATGTTTACATTCCAATGTCAAACGGGACTCTTAAAGGATTGAGAAGTATTGTCACATCCGAAGTATATTATTTTCYATTCTMATACATTATGAAACTCTTTTGTGGTCTCTAACTTGACCTTTAAAAGGAGATCRGTCACATTTTCTGCATTCTTGGATTCAGTTGTTGTACTTCTTGGGTATGATATAAATGAAGTTGCAAAATGCTGTTTCCAATGTTTAAATTGACTGYTTACTTTGCTTCAYTGTAGATTTCTCCTAGGATTCGGAACCTAGACGAGTCAKTTGGGATTTGTCAGAATATGGTTTTGCAATTAGGCAGTTAGTGCTCTGGCGAGTGCCCCACTRAGGAGCCATGCGAAATTTCTATATTTGAAACTAGGATTAGTAGTGGCTGAGTGCAGAATAGAGTCCTTTGTCATTGAAAACTGGAAAGTGCATGATTTGCTCTTCTCGTTTTCGTGTGAAGATCATTATAATGCAAAATGTGAAACTTGAATATCTGAAAACGCCCCTTTATTGAATTTTCAAATCCTTTTTTCTCAATTTATTTTTTCTTTTTACTTTTAGGTCTTTAGTATTGTCTTGGGGAATTGGAATTAGTCATAAGTCTAGATTTTAAAAAATCCAATGGCCAGAAAAGAAGCTTCAAGTTTGTCTATTTACCTGATAGATAAAAAGAAGCAAATTCTTTTGATGAAACTGAAGAAGTAGATCTTCAGGGTCTTAAGGCCCTGATGAAGAGGATGATGAGGATGACCATGTTGGAGACAACTAGGTTTTAGGACTCTAGATGGTAATTGCTCTGTATTTTGGTTTCTTCTTTCTGGTGTTTGATTATGATTTTGTGTATTTGGAGTTAGAAGTTGAACGACTAATATGAATGTTCCAACTGTGATTATAGCAAGAACTATGTTTCCCATAATATGATGTTTGTGTGGTACAATTTGTGCATTATATGAGACTGAATCATTTTAAATAAAATATTATGCAATTGCTAAATTTTGTGCATGCTTTGCTTAGTGCTTTGAGTGTTGCAGGCACTTTGGAGTTCTTGGTAGTACACCAATGTTGTTGTTATATACTTAATCAAAAGTGTTTAATTTATTTTGGTGCTCGTTAGTTGTTAACTTTATACCCATGAAGATAAGAGCAGATGCCTTCTCTTGGTCTTTATGCGTCGCTTTCATATGAAATTTTTTTGTCATCCTTSTCCCTGTATCTTCTGCTCTAATGTCAACTATGTAATCTGCGATAGGAAATCAAATTTATGGTATTTCGTTAGGCCTGGCAGAATTTGACCCAGATTCTTTCTGCAAAGTTGATATTTAGAGCTTCAATTTTCCTAACTTGGCATAAATCAGAATCTTAGAAGAACTTAACATTCTCAAAAGCTCTTTTGAAGCTCCACATGAATTATGTGTTCCACTTATTTGGCATGAAAAGAACATTGCCCTTGCTTACCTGCATCCTTGTAGTATTCCATTTTACTTTATGCTGATCACATCATTTTTCAGCTTTCACTATCAGATTCTTACATACATCAAAGTTTCTTTGATATTTTTATTGCATCATAAAGCATTTTTTTTTTTCTAAAAGTAATTTACTTATGTTCTTGATCCAAGTGGTATTTGTTTGCCAGTATCCTCAAGGAGATTGTGCACTGCCCTTTCAAGGATTACCTGAACAGAATCTGACATCAGTCTCAGCTTCTGATAGCAGTGGAAATTTCTTGGACCATAAATCTTTTCCTGCAAATTTCCAAAAGTTGACAGACCCATTTTATCTGAATGCTGATGGGCAAGAAAAGGAAGCTGTGGATAGGGACCATCAGAAACTGCATAGCAATGCACAATTTGGGTATATGAAGACGGATAAGGCTGAGAATGGTACTGCAACAGGGACTGGGAACTGCTCTCTGGTTTTAAAACAGCAACAGTTCAGTGGTATCCAATTAGATGATGGCTTGAAAAAAGTTGATAGCTTCTCTAGATGGATGGCAAAAGAACTTGGAGAGGTTGAAGAATTGCATTTGGAGTCAAACAATGGATATTCGTGGAGTGAGATACAGACGGAAGATGTGGTTGGCAGCTCCTCTATGCCTACTCAACTGCAATTGGATGCAGACACGTTGAATTTCTCACTTTCCCAAGACCAGCTCTTTAGTATCACTGATTTTTTGCCAAATTGGGCTTACTCAAGCTCAGAAACCAAGGTACTTACTGGCTGTTATTGCTATTGTATCATTATCTTGGAAATTCATTATAGAAACGAATTATTGATGACACCTTATTACCTCTCAATGGTTGGTCTGCCTTTGAGAGATTATGATCTATCTTAGAATAAATAACTTTTGTCTTGTTCTTTTGTTTTCTTCTTCTTTTTTTTTTTTTTTTTTTTTTTTTTTGGGGGGGGGGGGGGGGGGGGGGGGGGGGGGGGGGAAAGAACCATATAACTCATAAGAAAATAGATGAGGTGAGGAGAGAAGTTGGATGGGGAGACTTTCTCAGTGAGCCTTTCCATTTAGTGTAAAAGGAAGATAATACGTAGAAATGATTCTGATAGCTTGATTTCTGGTGTTATTATCAATCTAAGTTGAGCATTATTGAAGAATGATTATCTTTATCTGTTTGCTTGTTATTAATTCTTTTTTCTCTGTTGCAACAAAACAGGTCATAATTATGGGAAGATATCTCAAGACTGATCAAGAGTTCATGAGATACAGATGGTCATGTATGTTTGGAGAAGTAGAGGTCCCAGCAGTGGTGTTATCAGATGGGGTTCTCTGTTGTCATGCTCCACCACACAAGCCGGGGTTGGTGCCTTTTTATGTAACTTGTTCAAATCGCCTGGCTTGTAGTGAAGTACGAGAATTTGAATATCGAGCTGGAGGTGGTATGAGTATGAGGCATATATCTGAACGGCTTGAGAAGTTATTATATATTGAACCTGCTGGTAGTACCAACAATTTCTCTGAAAATGCCGCTGAGAGAGACAATATGGTCAAGAAAATCATTTCTTTGAGGGAGGAGGATGACGATCATAAGCTTGCCTCAGGAGAAGATATCTCCCTGCCCAAGGCAACAGAAGAAGAACAAGTTGAAAATTGGTTGAAAGAGAAATTTTATGAATGGCTTCTCCACAACGTCAAAGAAGCTGGAAAAGGACCAACTGTTGTTGATGATGAGGGTCAGGGAGTGTTGCATTTAGCAGCTGCTCTTGGTTTTAATTGGGCCCTAAAGCCAATTATTGTCTCAGGAGTGAGTATAGATTTCCGTGATGTGAATGGATGGACAGCACTTCATTGGGCTGCATTTTATGGCAGGTAAAACCTTGAAATTTTTCTGCTGCTAGGGAAAGAAGCATCTTCTGGCCCTTGTTTTATATTTTCTCTCTTTCGTGGTTGATCACCCATTTAATGCAATCTGCTATATAAGGATGGAGAAATGCGGTTGGAGCAGGAATTTTTCAATATGGTAATGGTAACGACTGCTCTTTTTTACAGGGAGGACACAGTTGCTGCCCTTGTTTCACTTGGTGCAGCTTGTGGAGCAGTAACGGATCCATCTGCTGAGTATCCTAGGGGCAGAACTCCTGATGAACTTGCTTCTGCCAATGGACACAAGGGAATATCTGGTTTTCTTGCTGAGGGTTTGTTGACTTCACACCTTCAAGTGTTGACTGTGAAGGAAACAGAGGAGGATAAAACCTTGGAGTATTCTGGAGCAAAAGCTATACAAACAGTTTCAGAACGTGTAGCAGCCCCAGTATCTGAGCAGGATGTGCCAGATTCACTTTCATTGAAGGATTCAATAGCTGCTGTTTGTAATGCGACTCAGGCAGCAGCACGCATTCATCAGATATATAGGGTTCAGTCATTTCAGAGGAAGCAGTTAATCGAGCAGGTTAATGATGACTCATCATTTTCAGATGAGCATGCTCTTTCACTTGTAGRTGCCAAAACATCTAGGGGACAGAATGATGTGAATGCTCATGCTGCTGCCGTAAACATTCAGAAAAAATATCGTGGTTGGAAGAAGCGAAAGGAGTTTTTAATCATCCGACAAAGGATTGTTAAAATCCAGGTGGATATGTTCTTTCCGTTTCTTAAGTGCCTTCTTATTTTGATGATATTTGAGCATTGCTTGTTTTCCTGCAATCTGATAAATTGCATTGGTCGCTGGTCATACATGTCAATATTTTCTATTTGGTTTTTCAGATTTGCCAGTTACTTGGTTGTCGACATTTAACTACATAGTTCACCATCTAGTAATGGTGCTAGGAAATTTAGAAATGTTTCTTGGCTGCTATAGATTTTCACAATGATTTTGGGCTTGCTGATAATTTCTGGTTCAGCCTCCACCTCTTTGCTTTTTACTTGTGATGTCCATTACCTCTTTCCTTTATACTTGTGATCTCCATTATGTATATCATGTTAATGTGGTTAAATTTGAGGATGTCAATACATTTTTTTTTTTTTAAATTATCTTACAACACTGTTTATGCTGTGAAGGCTCATGTAAGGGGGCACCAGGCGAGGAAGAAATATAAACCAATAATCTGGTCAGTAGGGATCCTGGAGAAGGTAATTTTGCGCTGGAGACGGAAAGGGAGTGGTCTACGGGGTTTTCGTCCTGATGCTGTTACAAAAGGTCCAGCCGAACAAGAGGTTGCCGCAAATGAAGATGATTATGATTTTCTGAAGGAAGGAAGAAAACAGACTGAAGAAAGGTTCCAAAAGGCACTTTCCAGGGTGAAGTCCATGGCTCAATATCCTGAGGCACGAGCTCAGTACCGTAGGCTGCTTACTGTTGCTGAAGGCTTCCGTGAAAACAAGGTACACATTTATTACTTCTTGAAGTGAAGATTTGCGTTTTAAAATTTTATGTTCTAACATTTTATTTTCACCACTTKAGGGAACCCATTATTGACCATCTTTTTGCTTATGGTTTTGTTGTTTTTCATCTTCTCTTTTCCATCACCTGCAGGATGCTTCCGATATGGTTCCAGGGGGTTCTGAACATACGAGTTACCCTGAAGAGGATCTATTTGATGTTGAAGATCTATTAGATGATGACACTTTTATGTCCCTAGCATTTGAATGAGGCTCTCTTACTACCTTTATTGATTCTACTTGTTTTTGCTCATTAACAATATGGTGGAATGAGATTGAATGGCGTATGTAAATATGTAGTGTATAAAACACAAACTTTTAAATAAGTTTCACATTTCCTTTTGCAAGTGATTTTCATGGCCTTGGGTGGGTAAAACATTGTATTTTGTTAATGGAATAGAATGACGACGACAAGAAAAAAAAGGAAATCTCTCAATTTCTGAGTCTCTCAATTTTTGAAAGCTTTTGGAATACCTAAAAATTCAGACCAACCCAAAATCCGATTCCGTTTTCCCACTCTGATAAAGAGGCAAAACATTGCTCGTACTCACAGCCATAAAACGTAACGTATATAGCTACTAGGAAAATTTTGAAAAGAAAAAGTAATATCCGATTCCTAATCCTTTTCTCTTGATCTAATCAATCTTTCAAATGTAAACAAACCATCAAATGATGGAGCAAATCAAGTACTGGAATAGATTTACCCCGGGTTCTTCTGAGTATCCTCAGCAGCAGCTGCAATTTTCCTAGTCTCGGTCTTCACCCGAGTCAGCAGCAGTTGCCAGCAACTGGGGTTAATTTTACCTCTGCAGCCTATTTCCTGGTTCTGCTTCATCGGGGGCAGAGTAAAGGAAGTTCATCACTAAAGTAGTCTGCGCAGATCACACTGGCAGGTGTCCGAACTTCATCATACGAAGTTCTTCTTTGAGAGCAAGTCAGACGAATCTTTCAAGCAGTAACCTTGAGAGGAATGATATGATGAAGAAACAATAGAGAAAGCCACTCCCTTGCCAAATTCTAAATGGAGACGTATTAGCACGTTCTCCACACTGGTTTAGGATTTAAAAACTACACTCCTATTCAGGAGACGATTTCTTTCCAACTTGGAAACATGTCACGTTAAATGACTGCTCAGTTCAAGAAATTGGTTGATCACGAGAGTTTCACCTGCTTAGATAATGAATAATCTAAGACGAACCTTTTCTTAAGGACCTACATTATTAAAAGGAGAAGTAGGTCAGGTAATGGACATGCACATCCATTGAATTGAGAACCTGAGACCTCTTTGTTCAAACACAACTGACATACACCAACCGAGCTATTTCCCCAGTTCAAAAAACTAAAATGACTTCTATATTGAAACACCAAGTTAGATACTACATAGCTTCTTTTATTGCAAAAGAGATAAAATCACAACATTAAAAGGAAATTGATTGTATTACTACATAGCTTAAGCCAAACAATCTCATCCATTGACAGAAGCTACAACAGAAGTTTAGCAGGCAACATTACATTCCTCTAATTATTAACAAAATAAGAGTATAGCTTGAATATAACTTCTCGTGTCAAGATTTACACTTCTTTTATTGCAAAAGTAAATCACTTTGCAGTATACATCACACATCCARTCTACAAGAAAGTATCTAGTCTTGGAGTTAATTGCATGTCATTGGAAAACCAGAATTGAAAGAGAAATCTGACCTGAGAACACATCACTTCCTGCAAAACGGGAGTATGTTATAATTTAATATATACCTTTTTTATCAGCTCTTGACCTCTGTAGAAAGGCACTCATAGAAGAGGATATATCCATGATCCGTATTGCTCGAGTACTCTTGAGCAGATCCAAAGAAAGTCTGGACGGCAGACTCATCGATCATCTCCACATTCTCATCATCAAAGAACAACCAATGATTGTGGCTTTTTACAAGACTGACATAATGCCCGTGATTGGGACCACTCCCAACATGTACAACTACAGCAAATAAAGAGTACTCGGTGTCTGCATTTTCCATGGTGTTGTTCAATTTCAGTTCTAGAGGGAAGACAACACGATAAGACAGCTTCTTGTACCGACCCAGCTGTTCCATGTACTTGAAGCGCTTCAGATGAATAACGAGAATTTGAGGTGGTTTCTTGATCTTCATTCTCTTCTGTGCTTCTTGCAGACTGCATAGGGAAGGGGAACGAATGATTCATCTTTCAATGGTTTAATTAATAAAATCACCAAGTGGAGGCACCAACCTACAGCACTTATCACAGAAAAATTTATCTTCAGCATTCAAGGTCTCTGTGGAACTGAAGTTTTTGAGGCAGCTTGTAATTGAACTATTCTGTTCAATATCCAGACTCAAGTCCAAGAATGTCTCATCCCTTGCTGTAACTGTCTCACACCTTAGACATCTAGTCTCGTTTGTAAGTATGCCCTTCGTTTGTACAAGCATCAAGGAGAAAGAGCAAACTGGAAAATTAGCTTTATGGGCATCGACAAGAACTTCAGAATTAAACTCCCCAGAAAGCTACAGAAGAAAGCCTAAACTATCACAAATGCACCTGGAACTCTTATATATGCAAGGACAAGAAGCAAACAAGAGACACAGCCATGAACTTTGGCAATTAAGTCTCTGCTAGATGTCGTTTTCCTTCAAGAAGACAGAAGTTCCAAGGAGGATAGAACTACCAAGTTATTTATTCATTTATTTACCTCAAATGTACAAAATCCAGCAAAAGCCAGAACAATGTGGGATGGACATCATGTAAACTTCTGCACTCTATGTGCAGTTACTAAATTACATGCAAAAGGGGTCAGTATAGGTAATGACATTAAACATGTGAAGAATTGGTGTGACACAGAGAAAGATACCTGAAAGTTCTTGTGTACCCATGTAACTAGTGGCTCCTTTGTGCCATTTTCCAAACTATTATTCTTCCCGTTTGCTATCTCCTCCTCAGAATGTGGAAATTTAACTGCTTGGGATTCTTTCTCCAGTATATCAACAAGTTCATTCAGCAAAAAGTTCAAAAATTCATGGGCGTCCTACAAATGTAGATAGCAAAGTATTTAGCAACATAATCTCATAGGGGGAAAACGTTGAGAACCATTTAAAGGAAGCAAGGAGTTTTGAGACAAATAACCTGAATATGTGACTTTCTTCCACAGAATGTAATAAGTCAGTTAAATAAATTTCACTCAATTATCAATATTCTCAAATCTAAAATATACGGACCTCAGTAAAAGAATGTACATATGGACAATCTCGACAATTATTTAACGGAAAAACTGTATTCTAAAGTATGTCAAAGTGGAAGTTAGATGTGAAAAGCAAAGAATTCTGAAGCATGTCTGCCTAACTAGAAAAATCTACATCAAAAAAGTAGTTTAAATTGCAACATCACCCTCAAACCCCCAGGAAATGGACTGCCTAAACAAAAACTTGGGCATCAACGTGGCTAAGTAGCATACTAGCAAATATTTATAAATTAGAGCAACAATTCCACGTACCGACCTGAAGGTAAATTAGATGGCTGAAATGTTTACTTAGTAATAGTGTTGATATAAATATCGATAAGCTATTTAGCAAATGGTGTGAACCTAATAGCTCGGAGAAATAATAATAATAATAATCAGGATAGTTTTGCTGCATTTCTTGTGAGGGAAATATATATAATTTTTTCATGGACTCCAAAAGTATTACAAGAATATTGAGAAATTCCAGTCATCTACTTTTTCGAACTGCATTGTTAAGGTTAGCCAAACTTCCTAAACATTCAGGAACAGGACTCTATGGATAGAAAGTAACAGCAAAGCCTTTGATGGAGATTAGTTAGAATTGAACTTTAGTATCTACAATTTTTGCTGATCAAGGAGCATCTTCTGAATATTTTAAACTGTAAAAAAATATTAATAATAATTATGGCAACCATATAGTCTTGCATACAGAGGTGATAATATGCTTTTCTTGATTGGGTGGCCCCATTTTCTCAGTGCATTGTGCCAGCTGCTAGGAGTACCTGAATAGTGTATATACTGCTAAAACAAGCACAAAGAAGTACATGAAGTATAAAATGTACCTGATGCATATAGCCACGAAAAAGTTCATTTTGTTTCCTCACTCTTTGCACAAAGCGCTTTGGAGCAATGACGCCAGTTTTCTTCTTCTGTGAACTTATCTGCATTGTAATCCAGTAAAACTTAGTTTTCGAACTCTCAAGGAGTACATTGAACAAAAACACAAATATTGCCACAATCATCAATTATGATTCCATAATGAAGTAAGACGCAGTTAGTTGGTCCAAAGAGGAAAAAAGAATAAAGAAGCAAACAAGAATTGTCTAATAAAAATCAAGTACAACTAACAAATATAGGAAAAAACTAGAAAAGCTAGGTTTGATCTCTATGCATCACTTGCATTACAAAAAAACACCCAATAAAAGGAGCGCCTGACAATCTTAGTATTGATGAAGCAATATGTTTTCAAATTTTATTATAACAAACTAGTTTGACTGCCCATGAACGCAATGGGAGCAAGAACAATGTATTAAGTCTGTCAATAAGTTAAATGGCCTTTCTCAACCTCTAAAGTATCATATGCTTAAAGAATAAAAATTTGCAGAAAGCTTAGCAATGCTAGAGAGATTTTCAAATTTAACAACTCATGAATGCAAAAAACAGCGACTAAAATATATCACGGCTGTTGACCAATTACTACTAGGTTTTCTTGGACCTGAGACATATCATATCTTCCAATAGATATTGAAAATTGGAAAAAGTTTCAGTAATTACATTTCCATTCTGATATTCCATAGAGACATTAGTGCAAGCAGAACAACAGGTAAAAACTACTACAGAAGAACAGCAAGAGTTAAGGAAGATACAGGCTTAAAACATAAAAGCTTTTCCATCTCATCCTCTGTTAACATACTGAACCTGAGAAAACAATTCCGCCAAACACGTCAAGAGATTCTCTTCTGCTTCCACCGGATTTTTGTTATTCGCATAATATTCTAGCAGTTGCTCCCGAAAAGGCACACAGAAGTATAGCGCCTGTTTCAACCASCGGAAACCAAAATAAAGTAAAAGACAAAGAAGAATAAGAGAAAGCCAAATTATCAGCTTTATGCACCTTCCTGCAAACACATTAATCTGCGAAAGTAATTGCTTCTAAAAGAAAGTCAAAGAACAAAAATAAAAAATAAAAAACCTACTATCAGCAAKCAATCAAAATCAAACAAAGCCCAAGACTCCKTTAACTCGATAGTTTCACCATCAAGACCCATAAGTAAATTAGAGATAGAAAAGTGTTCAAACCCCACGAAGGAAGAAGAAAACGTTAGCAAACTAAGAAACCAACCGCCAAAAGAATGGAAAATAAATAAATAAATAAATAACATATTGAGAAATTAAACCTGCAATACACTGTTGCAATAGCAAGTGTTGCCGAAATTTTCAAGGCCAAAATAGCGTTCGCCTTCGGGAAACTGGTCTCCTAGGGCCTTCTCGAGCTTGGAACCCGTCGCACCCATTACTTGGAGACCATCTACTAAGTACCAAAACTCCTCTATTCTTCCCCTTCTTAACAAATACTAGTTTATTCTCAGAACCAGCTCGATTAAAATTTCCCCCCACTCTTTCTTCTTCAATTTTCTGAAGTGGGTTTCGCACCGATTGAATCAATTGATAGATGAACAAAAAACAATTGTTGTTCTCAGGAGAGAGTGGTGGAAAAGATGGACAGGATCCTTGTACACTTCAGCAGGTGTCTGTTTTAGAGCTTTTGCACCCGAAAGTTTTGCAGTTATGCTAAATCATTATTGGCTTTTGTTTGTTCCAAAGGTGATACTTTAGCTGCTACTCCTCTCTCTCTCTCTCTCTCTCTCACATTGTTGACTTTGACCATGTGACAATGTGAGCTACTGTCGTGGATCCTCGTCCTCACTCTGTTACCAGTAAGAGATGGAAGATTTGATATTTTGGTTCCACTATTTCATACAAGAATATTTGATTTTTACTATCATGAGTTCAAATCGAAGGAATTTACATAAAAGAGGTAAACTCTCTCAATATTATGATATTATTTAAAAAGTAATATTGAATACTTTCTCATTTGAATCTATAATCTTTTTATATAAATTATTTATATTCAAGTAATGTAATTTGAAGTATTGATTTTATATAAAATGCTTCATCCTCTTTTTCGAGAATTCTCCACTGTAAAAATAAGGAAAATAAATATTACATAAAAAATATTCGATACTTTATATATTYGATTCATTAAATAAAGTTTATTTAATAAAAAAATAATTATTTTTTATATATGCAAATATGTAATACCTATTATAGCCTTCTACAGAGACAAATATTTTCGCCTTTCTTTGTTAGCTCTCTTTCTTGGTTCATTGTCTTAATTTTTAATAATGAATATTTTATATTTCTCTTATGAAATAATTAAGAGTCAAATAACTATCAATATTTAACAATGAATATTTTAGATTTCTCTTATAAATAAAACAATTAAAAGCCAAATAATTATCAACTGTTTATTTTCTTTTTATCTTTTATTTTTTGAATGTTATCATAAAGTATATCTGTGTGGTGCTACTTTGCATTGGATAAGACTCCAACTATAAAATTAGGGGGGAAAAGAGGTCATTTACTCTTGCAGCATGATGAATGATTCTATGCAGGGTATTTTATAAATTAACAACATGGAGTTCTGTTGTAATCATGGAAATAAAACTATATATTACTAAAATACAAGAATTTCCCCACCTTTTTTTGCACAGAAAGTGGTAATAAATCTGTATTTTGGTCCATTCAGTAGTCCCTAATCTAGAGAAATCCAAGATTCAAGACTTATTTATCACTTCATAAATAATAATTACTTGAACAATAGAAATCCAGTAATGCAATACTCTGCTGTGCAAGCATTGATCAACCAATATGCTATCCCATGGAAGAAGAGGCAGAAATGAGAAACCAAATGAATGAATCCCATCAATGAGATGACAATTATACTCCATCGCTATGGTGAGGACCGTGTGGTTTACAAAAGAACATTCTTCTGCAGCAGATATGCATTTGTTCCACTTCAAGGAGTGATGCTGAATAGAGCTTATCAACCAGCATCACTTGACAGACTGGTACTGATCAGATGTGCGCCTTGGAGGCAACTTCCTCAGGATGAAAAGCACCAAACCACTTGGTAAAATCTCCACTATCTGAAACAATGGCATTACAAGCAAAAGAAGACTTTTAGGATGGAGTGTTGCTATGCTTTTGTTTTCTCTTAGATATTGTTCACGAAAGCTCCTCAACTGATCAAGCATTTGTTTCCATGGTTTATGCTCTCAGAAAATGCAAGCAACGGTGCACATCATTAAGCAAGTTATCCCAAAATAAGACTTGACAAAAGGAAAACTTGGATATAAGGGCATCACTGATGTGCCAAAGGCACTTCACCTTGCATAGCAACCTCTTTCTGAAAAGTTAAGCTTACATACTTCTTTATGTGCAAGAAAATCTTGACAGGACTCAGTTGATACATACTTCTTTATACTCACATTTATTAGCCAATACACAACAAATCAAAATCAGAGTTTCCATATGAACTCCTTGAATCAGTAAGTACCGTGTAGTAGAAAAGAATTAGGACTGGATGGTCCAGGGCAGCAAGATCAGCATCCTTGTTGAAGGCAGAAAGAGCGTCCTGCAACAGGAATCAAATAAACATCTTATGATACTGCCACACTTATTTAGGTCCATTTATGTGTACATGTAATATATTGGGCAGTGATAGCTCACCATAAAGCATCTTATCAAGAAACAAGCACAGCAAATTCCTGTCACATATCCAACCTGCCAAAGCCCATGATCAAGCATTACAAATATGTACTCCTTCTTCCTTTTTCTTTTGGGTTAAAAATATATGTGCTCTGATATAAAGGGCAGTGCAAAATTCTGGTGTTCATTTCAGTTACTATTTTAACCAATTGTTTCCTATTCCCTACCCTGTTATGCTTTCAAGATTCCTTTCTTCTAATAGCATATTAAGGTGCATCAAACATTGAAAATGCAATAGTTCTGCTCTGAAGATAACAGCAGCAAATGGCATAAATATACCAGAAAAAACAGCTGCAAAGTTATACAAAGTAATGATTTTGTGTTGGAAATTAACAAGTTAAAGAAAGAAATGGTGAATCCAACTTTGAACAAGGTAAATGGTATGAAGATACACACCTCCTGCAGTTTCTTTTGACGACTCACAGATTCAATGGGGAAGCGTTGCAACATGACAAGCAACCTAAAAGCAGATATCAAGTAAACCTATGGAGGTATAATCCATTTTGCATTTTTAACTGAATAGAGCGCAGAGTGAACTTCTTTTCTCTCTCTGTCTCCTCTTTTTTTTTTTTTTTTTTTTTTTTGGGTGGGATCAAAATAAGATCAGCAGGTACCTTCCACCATATACCACAAACCCCAGAGCAGCAGAAAATGAAATCACTGCAAAAAGTCAGAGACTGCACATTACAAGAGTATCCAGAATCAAACATTTCTTTTCCCAAAAAAATTAAGTCTTGTTTACTGTTGAGATAAAACGCCAAAAATAATAACCTGAAAAGAAGAGCTTAGAAACTTCAATTGCAGCAGGATTCTGGCTTAGTATTATGTAGACCCAGATGCAAACCTACCAGAAAGAATATCGAAAGCAATTATAAGGATGGTTAAAAATCATTAGCAGCAGAAGTCAGTTGTGTACATGTGTGATTAGGAATAGAAAGTTGCTAAGAATTTTGAATTCTACCTGGATGACATAGATAAGTCCATTGATTATGTAGTATGTAGGACGAAGCTTTTGAACCGGAAGACTRCTTGCCTGAAGGAGAGAAAATCAACAAACCACTACGGACTAGCACGATAACAATTATGACCAGTTAAGGAATCTCAAGCAACAAGTAGAAATACCTGATGATAAATCTCTGCCCAAAACAGAACAAGTAATGTATAAGTTGAGAAAAACAGAAGACCAGGGAGATCCAAGAGCATCAATTCAAGTGCCTGTTTCAGTGTACGAACACTTCCTTTATAAATGAAAATGCTATTGCTTCAAATGCAAAACAAAAAAGAGAAAAGCATACCTTGGGCCTGAGGTGAAATACACTCCTATGGAATCCAAATAAGAGAGCTCTCACTGCGAGAAGCGTAATCTGTTTTCAGAATACATGACAAATTTGGCAAGAAAGTGGTCCTAATAGAACTGTCAGAAACCAAAAGCAAACCTTACATCCGGTCACAACAAAATTCATCAAGTGAAAAACCTTCTGCGTCGTCCAACCATATTCAGGTACTCTCAGTTGAATACGGATAAGTTGTACCTGGAAACAGTATCAATAGCTTTATTTAAGGAACAAATAAAGGTAAAAGAGATTTCAGTTATCCCAGAACATCCTAAATTCAAATCTTTTATTGAACTGCTCGTTAGAGGAAAAGTGGGAGAAGGAAAAGTGAACATTGGGTTTAGAAAAAGGAAAGATCATAATAATAATGGAAAAGGAGTACCAAAGCAACACAGGACACCATTGCATAGAATGCACAGAGAGTGTAAAAACTGCCATGCTGCCATCTTTCTGACTCCTCAATATCAGTCCACCAATCCAAGAGGCCAATCTGTGCTAGTCCACCAAAATTCGGAGCCACCCCAAACTCGAATCTCTTTGTTCTCAGCATTGAAGCCACAAATGCAGCCAGAAAATACACTCCCGTCTCTGGTCAGCTGAGGGAAACAAAGAAAACAAAAAGAAATCTAGGTTAAAGATTCAGTTCAGAAGAGAAGTGGTGAAGACAAGTGGAAGCAAAGTGGATAATACAGGTGGGGAGTAATGGCGATGCACGTTTATCATGGTATAGCAGTGCTGACTTGACTTGCCTCCCTATATATTCGTTCATTTTGCAACTGCCTGGACTACAAAAAGACTAGGCTGTGTTTGCTTTGCCTTTGCATGTCTATACGGCGATACCATTTTTATTTCCGTAATTAAATGGTTTCAGCAAACAGAGTACAATAGGATTCAATCATCACTTTGATCAATTCGGCTGGCCGAGCACACAAATCACCTTTCTCGGTCTTGCACCTCGAAAAAGGATGAGTGCTATAGCCATTTCTCCTTTCCTCATTTGTTTGGTCCTATTATTACCCTGCAAACGAATTCACAAACTCGGCAACAGCAACAATTATTTACCCCATTACTCAAAGCACACTTAAATTGTTAGTATTGATTGACTCTGAGAATGATGATACCGTTGTACTCTATATGAAACAAATACCCAAGTCCTCGGAAGCCTTGGTACTGAAGGTGGATAGATGACATAAAAAGAGAAAGAAGAGATCAAAGATCCTCGCTTGACTCATTTTGCACCAACAACACCGCCGACCACAGAAAATTTTTAAGTTGGAGCTTGGTAAAGTTCTGGATTTGAGTTGGAACCCATCTCAGGCTCTCCCAGATAATGTCATTCATTCGGAAGCAGGCGACCCAGAGAACCCATCTCCACAAAACGAGGGAAGGGGCCAAGAGCTTTGAATAGGAGAGAAGAGGAGGAGTAAGGAAGAAAGGAGACGGTGGTTGTACCAACGGCCACGCCAGGCGGAGGCGGGAGCGGGCTCACAATCGGGGGAGAGTGCTTTCTCATCGATTAAGGGGATGCAATTCCAAACAGATTTATGAGGTTTTAGGAGAATTTGAACATAACCTTCAGAACACATTTTAAAAAATGAGTCAATTGGAATAAATTTTCCAGTTTTTTTCCTACATTTGAAGTTGGATTAAAGATTCCTCTGATTCTGCTATCTACAAAGGCTCGAAGAATAAGAAACAAGATCCATTGCTAATCAAAACATGAGAGTGCTGCTTCCAGGAAGAGAAAGGTTTCCTTTCTTGAATTGTAGTGAATGCTTCCAACTCATTGCAGTATGAGAAATAAACACAACCTTTTACTTCTTTGTTAATAATAGAAAATTTACGACATTTGGATGATTTATGTCTAACTCCAGCAGATTAGAAGAAGATTACTGTGTAAGGGGAAAAAAAACTTTAATGGATTGATCACAAGTAAATTGGGGAGAGATTCAATCAAGTCCTATCTCCTTTTCTATTTAACAAATTTTCTTATTTTAAAATATTTATGAAATTATAAAATCGATAAAGTAATTAATGAATTTTAAAGTCAAATTGTGAGATTTTACTTGATTAAGGTTAAAAAAAAAAACTCATCAAATAAAAGGAGAGGATAAAAAAATTAATCATTAAAGAGAGATAATTCATTTATTAATGAAATTAAACAGAGTTAGATTAGTCAACTTTATCTAACCTAATCTTATATGTATTTRAAGGATTTTTTACCCTTCATGTATAARCTTGTTCAAAATAGAGATAGTAATATATTTTCTATTTTGTTAAAATAGAGATGATAATATTGTACTCTTTYTGTKCAATRTCGTTTAAAGTTTATATTTAAGGAATTGCATATATTTGTAAATCTTTCAAGAAATTATGAAAAAGAACAAAAAAATATAAAARGACAATATTTAAAATTTCACAAAATTTGATCTCACACGCTCAAATATACAAACACTACAAAATAAATCAGGTCAAAAGTTCGATGAAATATAGATTTATATTTTAATATTTAATAGATTAAAAAGAACATTTATTTTAATTCTTACGCGTGTACTCGAGAGAGAGAGAAAGAGAGAGTACAAAAAGAAGTAAAGGGCATATTTATGGGGATTGGAAAATTCTTAAGCTGAATGAAGAAAGAAAAAAGAAATAGAGAAGGATGGTAAAGTGGTAAACATGAAAAGTAGTAAACCAGTTAAAAACAGCAGGATTGCGCTGACCAAAACTAAGGTCCCCAAGAGATGACCAAATCAGTACTATGATTGAACTTTTGCAAGAAGTTGGAGAAGAAAACTGAAACAGCTGTATTATTAACGAATCAAACAAACAGTGCTCTGACCTGGCTGTAACATTAATGCATATTGCTACTTACATTACAACACAAACAATGTTAAAGAAACAATAAAGACAACAAAGTCAATAACGGGAGGCCAAAGCRAAGAGCCTTGGCCTTTAGCTAGCATTTCTTGCTTCCGCAGCGAAACCAGGACCCCTCTTATTCAACCAAAAAAACGCATTTTACTGTTACAAGCTCCATAAAATTCTCTAATCCTTCGAACCATTCCTCTCTTCCTATTAGTCTTGAGACATATTTTGCTTTGCTTTCCATATACATCTATAGTAGTCAGCGGGTTGGTCAAGCCATACGCGAATACAAGATCTTTCTTGCGTTTACTTGAAAAATTASGAGGTTGGTAGATCGGTAAGTGGAAGCTTTTATACAAACTTGAGGGGATTATGAGTTACTTCGTTGATCCTTGAAAAAAGATTGATTCTTGGTTGTATTTTTACTTTTTGTTGTGGTCTTCCTTGTTGATGATCAAAAGATTCTGTCTTGACATAACAGGTCGTGAATTTTAGGGTTTTAGAAGTTGAAGGTAGATGTTGATTTGTAGCCAAGGCGGCTGAAGTAGGGATTAACTATATGGATAACTTATGCTGCTTCAGCTCTCAGGTGAGTTTCCTTTAAGCTTCTTTTGTGAATGTTTTGTCTTTACTTTCTATGCTACTTCCAATTTTAGACTGTTATTTTGGTTGGTTCTATCCATCTAACTGGAAGGTTGGTGATCCAATGATTTTGTTGCAATATATGTCATCATGCTTTTTGAGTAGTTTCACTAGGGATTGGTAATTTGTGTTTGACTGTGTCGGTGAACTAAAATTGGATGTTTCCTGTAATTATAGGTAAATCGAACTATACTCGCACTTCTTTTTCATCAAGTTTCTTATGGTTATGATAGAAAAAGTATTCATCTCCTATGCTTACGAGAAAAGGAAAAGGATTTTGGAAATGCATTTGCTAGTCTGGTTGTTTTTGTCAACAAAAGGTCAAGTTTACGATCTTTATCCAAGCAATTTTTCTTTACACTAAGATTTTGGTTGTTCAATAAAACTGACGAGCTCCATGCTATCAGAGGCTGCTCTGCCCTGATTCACTTCCAGCAGGAGAATATTCCAATTTTATTTTCATGGAATAACAAGAGCAGTATTTGAGATGGTTAAACCGCTTTCTCCCTAAAACTTCTAGTGTCACTGAGGTAGATGATCTGGAATGAAATTGGTCTTAGCCCTATTTGTTGGCATTGAAATGTATGAGTGAGAGTTTACTACCAAAATATGATCTCATAACTGTTGATGATGTATTTTTTGTTTGAGTTGTTTATAAAATTAGAGCTTGCATTTTGTTATTCTTTTTCTGTCTTGTCGTTTTCGCTTTGGTACTTAGTTTTGTAATTCACAAAGTTGATAGTTGTTTTTGCCTTTAGCTGGCAGGAGGACGTTCTTCATGTGGCACTGGAAAAGGAAGAAGCCATCATGGGACTGTCAAATATGGATTCAGCCTTATAAAGGGAAAAGCAAATCATCCCATGGAAGATTACCATGTTGCTAAATTTGTTCAGTTTCATGGACGAGAGCTTGGGTTGTTTGCTATTTATGATGGGCATTTGGGTGACAGTGTGCCTGCCTATTTACAGAAGCATTTGTTTCCCAATATTTTAAAGGAGGTTTGTTGCTATTCAACATGAACCATTCTCCAGTTGGTCTGCTTTATGGAGTATGTTGGTTTTCTATGACAACTGAGTTATCTCCATCTGTTTCTTGAGAGTCATGAATGCTTGTGGTTGGGTGGATCCTTGCTGTTCTCCAATAACTGCTGTTAATCTCTTTATTGCAAATATCTTGTTCTGATTGTCTTACTGGTGTCAATTTAGGCYGTGCTGAATTTTATCGTTTTCTCACTTAATTATCTTGCCACCTAGCATGTTATTATTTGCGGCAGCTTTTTCTTTTTGACATGTCACGTGCTTCATCCCTCAGATGCTACAAGTATAAACCAAAAAAAACTCTTATCTGGTTTCTTTTGTTTCCTCCTTTTTAACTTTCATTTGAATGATTCCAGGAGGAATTTTGGACAGATCCTGATCGATCCATCTCTAAAGCCTATGAAAAAACAGACCAAGCGATTCTCTCACATAATCCTGACTTGGGAAGAGGTGGGTCCACTGCTGTCACGGCAATTCTTATAAATGCTCGTGAGTTATTGGTTGCCAATGTTGGAGATTCACGAGCAATCTTGTCAAGGAGGGGACAGGCAATACAGATGACAATCGACCATGAGCCTAACACAGAGCGTGGGAGCATTGAAAATAGAGGAGGCTTTGTCTCAAACATGCCAGGTGCGGTGTTCATCTGATGTTTTATGATGTTTTATATTTATTCTTTAGCAAGTTCATTTTCAAAATCACTATCCATAAAGGTTTGCGTGGCCCCTGATATGACATGTTCCGGAACTTCACGGAATATGATTCTTCATGGGAAACTTGGGGTCATCCACTTGGAACATAGCTAACTTTTTCTGTCGCTATATATGTTCTCTATTCAAGTATCTGTTTCTTTGAAACGATATTTCAACATCTGGCCTGATTTTTGATCTATAGGAATGTACAAATGGTGTATCCTTTAGTAGAGCTTGGCAAAGTGTGTCTGTACACATAAAAAAGAAAGAAAAAAAAAAAAAAGTGTCTGTGCACAAAAAATGTACATCAAGGATAAAAATGATAATGTAATTAGAAATGGGAATAGAGCTTGACAAAGTGTGTGTGTGTACACTCGCAAAGAAAAAAACTATCTATACATAAAAACTGTATGTCAAGGATTGAATATTATAATCTTGTTAGAATGTGAAAGAGCTTGACAAACTGTCTCTCTCTACATAATGAAAAGAAGAAATCTATCTATGCACGAGAACTGCACATCGAATAACACAATATAATCTCATTATGATAAGAGTTAATATGGCATAAATTTCACTACCAAAGTCCATGGGTTTTCTCTCATCTCTTTCTCTACTATGCCGGGAAGAGGGTGGTTTTGTTTATGGAGTAAGATATTACAGAAGTTTGTACTGGATATGAATAAGAATTGACTGGAGGTTGTTGGCTGGAAATGAAGTTGTAGATTGTTTGCCCTGTTTAGAAATGAAACTAGTTCCGTAAGAAACCTAAATGTTTATTCAGTTGCACCTCTAGGAAAAGTTTAAGTCTTTAAATACTCAACAGGAGCAATAATTTGATTGTGTCCTTTGGTGAAGTTGAGAGGATTATTAAGATTGAATTGGTGTCATATGCATGTGCTTGTTTTCTTTACTTAGTTGTTTAATCTTTTGATAAATGTTCCTAGAAATTGATATACTATATTGCGTCCTGGTAGTTATTGGTATTTTTCATCATATTCTATTGAGAAACGACTCCCTAGACTGCAAAGTCAAAACATCTATCCTTTACCCCAAATACCATGAATATAAAACCTAAGAAATAGGTGCTGAAACAGAAAAAAGTGTGTGAAAAGGAGAGAGAATGAATACATAAACTTTAAATTTTAGAAATAGATGGAGTTATTCTGCAAAATAATGGAGTTACTTTTTGTCATGTGAAGAAAAAAGTGAAAAAATTGTGGCAACTATATACCAGCGAGATAACTTGAGTAATTTTGGATTATTTTTAACACATAATTGCGTCCTATTTTCTTTCATATTGTGGTTTCAGTCTTTAATTTGAACTATTCTCTGAACTAAAGTTGGTTGGAGTCAGTTGGCAACTTCTGGTAATCAATTGTAGTAGTTTATACCATATCTTTTGAGGATCTTGAATCTTACCAAAGATTGAAGGGGACTTCTTCAACTTAGGTCGCTGCTGAAAAAGGTTTTTAGGAGGGGTAGGCTTGTAAATACGGATTTTTTTCCCTGCAGTTCCTCCATGCACACTAACCCCTCAACATTCGATGATAAATTGATTGTTTTACTGCGAACTAGATAATTTTGCACTAGATTAGCTTTTAAAGTTTGTACTTTTAGTTTCAACCATTGTGTGAACTTCTGGTTACCAAATAATTGCAACTCATTATGCCTATCTCAGTTTGCTGGGTTTATTTAAAGAAAATACATTTATGCAATAAGAATTCATAGAGTTAATTGTCTCCCGGCACCTCGCGTCGCTCCAGAAAGATAGTTCCTTTGATGTGTTTTGAATTAGTCACGTCTTCTACTGCCTTGGATTCTCATTTTCTAAGAAGTTAGGATGGTCTTCTTTCCCTTCTTATACATTCAAGGAGAAGCAATTTTATAATATGTTTGAGTAGAATAGGAACTGAATACTTTTTTGTTTATTCAAGTGATAACACCTACCTGGATGCATTCTTAACAGGAGATGTTGCACGAGTGAATGGCCAACTAGCTGTCTCTCGTGCTTTTGGAGACAAGAACCTCAAATCACACCTTCGTTCAGATCCTGATGTCACTAATGCAAATATTGATACTTCCACAGATCTTCTCATCCTTGCAAGTGATGGTTTATGGAAGGTAGTCTTTTTGGCATATCCTTATCTCATATTTTGTGGAATAAGAAACTGTGCTTAATGGACTGATAATGTAGCTTTTGCTATGGCTGTGGGTTGATACTCCAGGTAATGTCTAATCAAGAGGCAGTTGACATTGCACGGAAGATCAAGGACCCACAGAAAGCAGCTAAGCAACTAGCAATGGAAGCATTAAACAGAGAAAGTAAAGATGACATCTCCTGCATTGTTGTTCGATTTAGGGGGTGAAACCATGAAAACACTTTCAAGTCATCTGTTCATGCTGTATATGTATACTAGGAATGGTTTTATGGGATGCAGACTCATCGCGCTAGAAGTTAGAGGCGTCAAAGTTATCGTGGTGGATGTTGAATTTAGTTCAACGGAGCTCATAAATATCCCCTCTGAGCTCATTGTAATATTTAACTTCTGTTTATCAGGTTGTGCGGTTTGTTATAGCTTGATTCTTCGGTGTGTAGATTCACACCAGCAATTTTTCTATAATTTCCATAAATGCTTGGAGGTTGAGTTCTTGACTGACCTTGGAATGGATTCTTGTAATAATCAAGTGGGAAATGTATGTATTTGTTGAAAAAGACAATCCCCTACAGTATGGGGAAAAACAGTGGAAAATTTTGAAGGGGAACTATATGGTCTTTGGTTTGGTATGGATGGTTTTCATTCCATCCTTCTCAATTTAGCTGGTGAAGTTGGCCACTTTATTCAAGAAGTGCAGCTTTAATTCTTCTCTGCCATGAATCCAAAGGAYCTTACACAAGGACGTGGTTAGATTTTGGTGGTGCTAGACCAAGAATTCAAATGATCACTACCCTCATTAGCTGCTTATCTTTGAAATTGATTTGAGAGGGTGGTTTTTATTTATTTATTTATTTTTTTCCCTTTTCTTCTCTTTGTTTGTAAAAGCAATAGGAATTAGGGTACGACTTTTATGTCATGTGTCAATGGAGATTCTTTCCTTGCATTTTGACTTCTTTGATAATGAATAATAAATTATCAGCGATTTTATTTGAATTGTAAAATTACTTAAATTTCTTGAATTTTTTTATGAAATTTAAAAGTTTTTATCATATGAAAATAATTTTTTTAGTTTGACTGTATTTTGTATCTTGTTCTACCAAAATATAGCTTTTAAAAAATAGTTTTAAATTGTTTATATAATTAATCTKGTTTATTTTTCGCGGTAGAATGGGGAACTGCATCGAAGAATCAAGAAGCTGAAGAGCTGTTTACTTGGGAGAAAAGATACCAAGGACCTCAATTTCCACGCGCAGCTATTTTGTAGTTGATTTTCATCTCTCTCCTGCTACTACAATGTGTGTGTCTCTTCTAAAACCCCTGTAAAACCCTAATTGTTTCGCCGATAATTGGAAATTGAGACGATCACTCGAAGGATTAATCAGGATGTCGAAATTATCTAAGCTCAAAATATCAAACCCTAAGGCGTGGATCGTGATTGGCATCGGTGTCGTCGGCGTCGTCATACTTGCCGAGACTCACCGCCGGCGAACGAAAGCCCGAAATGCAATTAAAGAAGATTTTGGAGCATTTATCGAGCGGTTTGAGATTTCTCCGTTTCCTCAACCTCCTCCACCAGCTGCTCGGCTCCCACTGGCTGGCCTAACTTTCGCAATCAAAGACGTGTGAGCTTTCTTTTGCTTTACCATGTAGAGGCAAAAGCTTGAATTCATTGAGACATGGGAATATTGCTGACTATGCTTTCTTTTGTTTTAACATTTTTGTTATTTCGTAGAATTGATGTGAAGGGGTACGTGACGGGGTTCGGAAGTGTGGAGTGGAAGAGGACGCATGAGGTAGCGGGGAGAACGGCCTTGGTGGTGACGGCTCTTTTGAAAAATGGGGCTACTTGTATTGGCAAGACGATCATGGATGAACTTGGCTTCGGGTATTCATTTTCTTTTCCTCTTCATTCCTCTAGCACACTTAAATATATCTGTTTGATGTTGCTGTACTGGGAAACATAGCTTCCCCCCCCTTTTTAAATTTATTATAAATTTGATTTTCTGCTATTCGATTGGTAATGTTATTAGAAAACTATTAACTTTAGGAAGCATGTCAAGAGGGATTATGATCTTGCCACACCTGTTAGGCTAACTTTTGCTTGTTTTGCTCCAAGATTTCATTACATAACACATCTTCTGCTTATGAATTTCCTGACCACTGAAATGATCAAAGTTGAGACATGCGATCCTGATATTTTTCATAATTTGGAAGTTTGGGGAAAAAAATTTAAAATGTTGGCCTGTCTGCAGCACTGGAGAAAATTTTCTATTCCTTGTAGTTGTGGGTAATGTGTTTGGGTTAATTAGGAGGCACTTAGAAGTTTTGATGGATTGATTATCAGGATTACAGGGGAGAATGCACGATATGGAACTCCAACTAATCCAAAGTTGCCAACTCATATACCTGGAGGTTCGTCTAGTGGTTCAGCTGTAGCCGTTGCTGCTGAGCTTGTGGATTTTGCTCTTGGTATGCATTTTTTCCTCAGACTTTTGTCGATTCCAATCACTGTTATTGGAAGTCTTCTCCAATGAATTAAAAGATGTATGGATACCATGTTATACCTCTCTATGTTTCCCAAGATTTCTGGAGTATTTCTAAGTTCCTTTCCCTTAACTTGTTTCTGAGACTATACCTTTTCTTCACCAACTTACAGTTTTGAACACATTTTTTCTTTTGGTTCGTTTGCTTCTTTTAAACTCCTTTTTTCCTAACCTATTTTAAACTATGAGGAAAATTCAAACAAGGAACTTCGATTTTTCTAGCCCTTCTTAGCACTTGCTGCAATGATTTCATAACTCGTGTTATAATGAAAATTTCCAAATTTGCAGGTACTGATACTTTTGGTTGTATAAGAATGCCAGCAGCTTTTTGTGGCATACTTGGATTTAGACCTTCTCATGGGATAGTATCCATGGTGGGCATTCTGCCAAATTCTCAAAGTTTGGACACTGTTGGTATGTAAATGTACTTGAGTGCTATTTCGGTTATGGTTTCTCATAAGAGACGATTCAGTGTTCATAATAATCTTCATGTACAATCTCTTTTTGGCCTACTTTATTGAACTGGCTATTCAGCCTCCTAGTCTAAATGACACAGTTGTGAGATGTGAAGTGTAATGCCACTTCTGTAAGCACTGTAGATGCAAATAAGTTAGATCTAATTAGGTGCAGCTTCACTAGTAAGACATCCCTTCACCCCTTTCCATCGCATGAAGGGAAAAGAAAGTATAAAATTTTCCAAGTGCAATACTTCCAAGAGATGATCAGATTTTGGTTAGATAATTTATTATCATTAATATATGGAACATCTTTTCCCGTTTGAGTATTGTTTGAAGGATTTTTGTTTGCTCTTTGCTAACAATGTACCTATAGGATGTCTGGCACGTGACCCATCAATCTTGCATAGCATTGGGCATGTTCTTCTTCAGCTGAAGCCATTGGAACCCAAAAGGACAAGACGCATGGTTATTGCTGATGATCTCTTTCAACTTTCTAATGTTCCGAAATGGAAGACTGTAGATATTGTAAAGAAAGTAGCAGAAAAGCTAGCTGGCTGTAAGTCAAACTTTCTGTTCATATGAAAGCTTTGTCATCCTTTCTTTCCCATTAAGATGGTTGTGCTTTGGCCAGAGTTAATTAGAATTCGTTCTGTCGTGCCTCTCTTTTGTTTTATTGACTGTGCAGATGCAACACCTAAAGATGTGAACTTTGGGCAGTATGTTTCTTCAAATGTACCTAGTTTAAAAGGYTTCCAGGAAGAATCAAGAAATCAGAAAAACTTGATATCTACTCTAAGTGCTCTCTCTTCAGTCATGCTTCTACTACAAAGGTACTATAAAACTTGATGAGATTGGAGTTCATGGGTTTAATCCATGGAAATGTCATCTCTGACTGTAAAATTGGCTGCACCACCTCAAACCTCATTGGAACTCCAGTTACCTCTATGTCTTATTATTGCAGRTTGTTTAGGTTTCTTGAGAATATGAATAATTCAGTGCATAATGGAACAGTTTCAATTAAGAGTTTGCTTCTTGGTAATTTCTCGTATGTGAGGCACTAATAAACTAAAGTTGAGTACTTATGATGCTAGAGYTGGGGGAAAAGATGGGAAATAAAAYAAGGCTGGAAATGGCTTCTCATTTTGGGTTTTTCAAAATTGTAGTAACTGAAGCTTCTTTGATGACTGCCATTTACAGCATTCATGGAGACTACATTTCATGAATTCATGTTTTATTTTTCTCCCTTTTCCTGAGTATTTGAGATTAGGAATCCCTTTAAAGCTTCTGTTCAGCAGACTAAGCTAATAAGTATTGTTAATAAAGCTTATTCTGATTGTATCTTGTTGATGACAAATCTGTTGGCAACATGGGGAGTTGCTGAATGTGCATTCATGCATTAGTGAAGTGCCTTTATGTAGTTGACTAATCAATGGTTAAGCAAGTAATGAATGTGGTCACCTTGAGTGTATCTTATTTAGTTGTATATGTTATAGCTTCCTTTGTTGCTGTCTACTGGAATTGAGATTGTTCTTATCACTTCTCAGACAAGTCATCGACTTGGTCCCATGGCCAGCTTCATTTATATGCCATGTCTTGTTTATCACTTGATGTTTTGGATTTACTTGAGTTCCATACTAAATAAATTAACTCTATAATGTAACTTTTGTCACTCTCGGAGGTTAAATATGTGGTCAGATATCTTTGTTTTCTTGAGCCTTCATTTCTCTCTGACAAGATCTCTAATGTAATTTGTGTACAGATATGAGTTCAAAACGAATCATGAAGAATGGATTAATTCAGTCAAACCCAAATTAGGTCCTGATGCCTCTCATCGTGTTCTTGCAGCAATTGCTACTACACCTGAAAACATCAAAACTCTTTATAAAGTCAGGACTGAAATGCGAAATGCTCTTCAAGGTCTTTTAAAGGTGTATCTTCATCTTGTGTTCATCCAGATCTTCCCTTTACTATTATTTGCCTATTGTTATTATTGTTTTCTTCTTCGAATAACTAATTCTTAATTATTGTAAAGGATGATGGGATGCTAGTAATTCCTACAGTTGCAGACCCTCCATTAAAGTTGAATAGGAAGAAAGGTCTTTCTGCTGAGTTTCATGATAGAGCTTTTTCCTTACTGAGCATTGCAAGTATGTCTGGCTGCTGTCAGGTAAGTTGGCGGTGTTGGTTAAATTTCTGGTTTTGATTTCACATTTCTCTGTTAATATCTTATACATCTTGCTGTTTTCTTATTTTCATAATAAAATCCAGGTTGCTGTGCCGTTTGGAGAACACGATGGTTATCCAATATCAGTATCGTTTGTTTCATCCCATGGGACTGACAAGTTTCTGCTTGATACGGTGTTGGACATGTATTCGACTCTTCAAGAAGAAATTACCATTGTTTCAAGGTCGTCACCATTGCCAGATACAAATGGTAACATGGACACAGCAGAACTGTTGAAAGAAAAGGTTTTCCTTTGTCTACTCAGTTTATGGTTGCCTTTCTTTTATTTGTTTTTCCGGAACAGAATCGTTGCTTGGTAAGCCTGCATCTTAACCAACTGAGCTACCACCTTAGCTCACCTAGTCTGTAGTCGCGAGATAGTGAAAAATGCTGCAAGTCATGTGAATATTCCTTGGTGATATTTTCTTCTGAATTTCTTTGTGCTGCCTAAGTTTTCTTGCTCTATATTTAGTTTGTGACTTTAGTTGTGGTTCCAAAGACGTTTTCTTCTTGACGCCATGAATTCTTGTGCTTTCACTCTTCCCTAAGTCGGAGTGGGCAATGGATGGTCTGACATTGATGATAAGATTTCAGATAATTTATACGAAGGCTATGAGAAAGAGTTCATACGCAGGTCTATCAGCTTCTTTAGATCAGTTCATATATGGGATGGAAAAAGGAAAGTTGAATTGCATTCTGCTCCAAAAGCCTTTTGCTTGCTATACTCTATGGTATCTTTTTACTTACCGTCAGTTTTTCTTGCAACAAGGAATTTGGATTTGGATACTTCAAAAGATGCTCGACATTTTCGGCTGCGGATGTTTTAGGTTTTAATGTTATAGTGTTAGGTCTATTCATGTAATTATGTAATCARTTTCCAGTAGATGCGCTTTTCAACTTTGAAATTGATGAGGTGTTATGAGATTTCTCATCATGCAGAGGGCAAACTGTGAATTTCCACTGATATATGCTTCCCCTCCATGTTAAGATTACTTAAACCTTGTGTGTGTGTGACAAAAAATTTGAATTTCCATTGATAGTGTGTTTCGTGGTCTCTGTAATAGGTGATTTAAGACCTTTCTATACTAGCGAAGGCTTGTAAGGTTTTGCTTTTCAAGTCCTTAGGAATACCTTTTTACATGTGGCTGTATCAAATTCTTGTTGCTCTTTACTAAGGGCTTTATTATATTCATTGTCTCTTGTATGTACTTAAGATGTTTCATGAATGTTGCAGGGAAATGCTGCATTCAAGCGAAAGCAGTGGAATAAAGCTGTAACCTACTATACAGAAGCAATAAAACTGAATGAGACCCATGCTACTTACTATTGCAACCGGGCAGCTGCTTACTTGGAATTAGGATGGTTCGATTTACTATCCATACTAGATCAATGTTTATTGATTGTGTTTATTGACTTCCTTTTTATGGAAATTTTCATTTGTTGCAGCTTCCAAAAAGCCGAAGAGGACTGCACCAAGGCAATATCTATTGATAAGAAGGTAAACAGAGGTTGCTCTTACCTTGCTTTCTCTGTTGCTGGAGCTGCTGATACTTTGGTGTTTGCTCTTTTATGTAGAGTATTTCCTCATCTTCTGCATGATTTCTATCACAATTATGAGAACCAGAGCTTGATTTCTATCATSAWTTTGGGAACTAGATTGACATGGTCTGGTTCACTGAATGAAACCATACACACAAGATGCAAATTAGTGAACCAAAATGGCATCTTTAGCACTTGTTGTGATTTCAGATCATAACTTTAAGAATTCATTGCCTACAGCAGGTAGTTTCATGTAACATCTCCTATTTGCATAGGCCTTTTCTCAGAATGATTAACTGCTGAAATGATGTTTATTGTGTATGCAGCTGTTCTCAGGTTAAAGTGATTTATTTGTCGCATGTCTCTGAGGTTTAACCACATTAGGATGAAACAATGTTAAACTAGCAATCTTTATTTTAGCATACTTGAGCAGCTGTACAATATGTTTCCCCTTTATTGAAAAAATATAGCAAAAGAATATGATTTATTTGCAGAATTTTGCATTCAGCAATCTTTTGCAAATTCTTTGGATATTTTTATTTTTAGGGTATATTCCTCTGACATAGGCTTCCCATTTGATGGAATTAGAGGACCTATGTGTAGTTGTCTGAAAGGATCCATCTTGATTCTCCACTTACTCATTTCGGTTGTAGCAAGGATCCAATGCTTTTTGTTTGAAAACACGCTTAAGTAATGAAAGATCATTTCAGATTAACCCTGGAAATTTTGCTTGAGAGTGCAGTTCTTACTTTATGTCAACTGGGACCAATCTACTTGATGAGCTTAAAATGAATATGTGAAAAAGAAGAGAAATGGACATGCACAATCTCCATGACACGATCTGGAACTTGGGAACTGCTTTATATAGCTTGGGTTGCRTTTTAAGTATTATTGTTTACTTCTTGATGTATAAATTAGTCATGATTGTTAGGTAGCTTTTCTTTGACCTTGCAATGATGAAATCCTTTTCCCSCCTATTTTGCTTGAACTCAATTTTTAATTACTATTCCTACCATGGATATGCTAATCTATGGAATGCATTTTCTACAGATTATATTGTTAATAAAGTAGATTGATACATATGTGCATGGGATGCGCATAGGTCCTATCGAAGTGATATTTGAAATATTCTTCTTGCTTAAAAAACAAGTTGATTTAAAATATGTTTTCAGAAACATTACTTTATGTGCAGAATGTGAAGGCATATCTAAGACGAGGAACAGCTAGGGAGTCACTTATTTTCTATAAAGAGGCTCTTGAAGGTGAGAAAACGTCTACTACTGGGGTATTTAAATATAACTTGGTTGCATCTGCTTCATCTAGCATTCTTTGGTGTTACTGTTCCTTCGAGAGTTGATTAAAGSAACTGACTAAGTCATTTATATCCTCAATAACTTTAAAAGTTTGGGGAGAGATCAGTCTTTTACAGATAGTAGAGAAGAGCAAGAGGGAGGTCCTGGTGGCAGAAGTACAATGGGTTCCTGGTAAACCTAAAAGGGCTTTGGTTTAGAGATTCGGGAGTGAGATAAACAAAATGAAAGGAATAGACATGATATGTACAAGCAGTAGGCTGACTTTTGTCAGAAAAAGGCAATTTCATCCAGGGCTTCCTGGAATCGCCGGAAAAGGAGTGTGTTTGGGTGAAAATAGAAATAAAAATGAGTGCCCTTTTTTGACCTTTGAGTGAGGTGAATGAATTATAGAATCCATAGTTACACTTTATCTCACTATACAGCTCTTTTTATTTACTTTGTTTTGTGCGTTTCAGATTTCAAGTATGCTCTTGTTCTGGAGCCACAAAATAAGGTTGCCAACAGGGCCGATAAGAGACTGAGGAAACTTATGGCAAATGGATAGGTATGATGAAGACATAATCAACGGGATGCTTCTTTTCCCCTTTTTTTTTTTTTTGTTTTTGGAGATGCAAAATGCTCAGGACAGAGAAGCGAATAGCTAATCTCAGCTTGAAGAGTGCTGAATAAATTTTGGCTTATGTATTATATTTAACCATACGATGATTCAATTCGTGATTAATTTTGTTCATTCCAAGTCTCCATATTCCGTTTATATTCCTTACATCTAGGCCATGAATATCTATGGTATCGAGAAGTTATAATAAAATAGAAATTTGTTGTGAACAAAATTCTAGTGCTTGTGGATTATTTGAGGAGATTTAGGTTCACTGTCATATATTCTACTTCTCTCTACAATAAAAACAATTCTAAACCAGAAAAATATCCAAATTATTTTTCTTTGCGGTGCTCACGGTCTCTTCTCAAAGGCACCTTCCATTGCCCTCCGTTATACTAATTCAATCAAGATTTCTCTGTATTATAATTCAATTCGAGCCTAAAGGACAAAACTCAAGGGAAGCTTCTGTTTTTTGCCACTTTTACGAAAGAGATACCAATAAATGAATAGAATATGGCTAGATGCCTCAGCTTCACGGCCTCAACAGATTGGTTCTACCGGTATTTCTTCACATGCTCGGGCCTCCGATCTGTTTTGACAGAATTTGCAGATGGCACCACCATGCATTGTTGGATGCCAAAAGCCGTAAAAGTGAACAAACCAAATCTCATCCTCCTGCATGGCTTCGGTGCCAATGCAATGTGGCAGTACGGAGACCTTCTCCGGCAATTCATGTCTAAGTTCAACATCTACGTGCCTGACTTGCTCTTTTTTGGCCGCTCCTTCACCACGAGGCCGGAGAGAACCGAGACATTCCAGGCACAATCTGTTATGAGATTGCTGGATGTACAAGGGGTGCATAAAATGAGCCTGGTCGGCATAAGCTACGGAGGCTTTGTAGCGTACAGCATGGCGGGGCAGTTTCCGGAGACTATCAACAAATTGGTCTTGTGCGGCTCTGGGGTGTCCTTGGAGGAGAGTGATATGGAGGCTGGTCTGTTCGTAGTTAAGGATATAGAAGAAGCTGCTAACATTTTGGTGCCACAAACTCCAGAGGAGCTGCGAGATTTGATGCAATTTGCATTTGTTCGGCCTGTTAAAGCGGTTCCCTCTTGTTTTCTTTCTGACTTTATTCATGCAAGTATCTCTATCTCCTATTTCTCTGATTTTATTAGGTTAAGCCAATTTCTTCATGGGTGTTTCATCACCTGAACTGATCCGGCCCTCGTTTAGAACATTGATTAAATGCTTCAATCATTAACTGATTCGTCATTTTAATTACATGAAGTTTCCCAGCTTCCCTTTGTCTTTTTTCCTACATGAGCAGGTCATGTGTACAGATTATGTAATAGAGAAGAAGGAACTCATCCGAGCAATACTTAGAGACCGGAAACTTTCAAATCTTGCTTCCATATCACAGGTTAATTTGCTGCATTTTCCTACTGTTTATATATAACTGTTGCAGGATTGGATTTGCTTGTTGCTTTTGCGATTCATACAAAATGTAGTGTTTCTTGAAACAGCCCACTTTAATAATTTGGGGGGAGAATGATAAAATATTTCCAGTGGAGTTGGGTTACAGATTGCAAAGGTAATGATCAGAACTCGAATCATATGAGTTTCTCTACATGAAATTCAAAGCTTTGATGAAATTGATATCTGATAGGCACATTGGGGAGAATGCTCGACTAGAAGTGATCAAACATGCAGGGCATGCAGTGAACTTTGAGAAATCCAGGGAATTCGCCAAGCACTTGAAAAAGTTTCTTCTTGATTCTCCTCCCCCTTCCTCCTCACCAGCCAGGTTATACCCAGTCAGGTTATACCCTCGTTTCTGGAAATTCCAAGAGTCACCACCAGAGACTACAGACATAGCCACTKMTGATCTAATGTAAATGCCTGCAAATTTTCCATTTCGATATTGATTTTAAAAATTAAAAAAAAAAAGGCATCCTCTTCAGGATTACATGTATAAATGTTTCTTCGTATGCATCGATGAAAAATATTGCATTTCATGGTACTGATGAGTTGGTTTCTAGAAGAAAGTCTATTTCCCTCTCCCCGTTCTTTGTGGGTGAGCATCAATCATAGAGTGGCTACTGAAGGGTTCACGTAACCGTACGAGGACCTGTGGCCCTCCCGGCTCCCATCTTACTAAAAGGGAAGTGACCAGCACGGGTTCGCAAGGTCCCTTGTGAAGCTGCTTGGTACAACAATCAATATAAAACTTATTTTGGTATCAATTTTCTGGACGAGTGACTCATACTATTTTTAAATAAGAAATTTATTTTGATATCAATTTTCCATACGAGTAATAATACTATTTTTAAATAGAATATTCGTACAATATTGATTCGAAAAAATGACTTAAATTGTCATTTAATTATTTTTGAGCATTTGTTTGTATTCGTCACGATTCAAAATGATGATTTAAAGAAACATAAATAGTTGAGTGATAATTTAGGTCATATTTTATATTAACTTTTGAATTCTTTTAAAAAAAAATTACTGTTTGAAAATTATGACGGAATATCTTATCAATAAAATTGACCTATTTTAATTTTGAATCGTGAGTAAATTTATTATCTAACTCAGAATTCTCCCTAAAATGGAATATTTGAAGATTCTGTCGTCAATTAAATGTATTTATTTTATTACCCTATTATTGGGGAACACAATTAGGGAAAGGATTTGTTAGTTAAATGATTCAAACAGAGGACGTACCATGGCTTTGTCCACTTAAACCAACCAAATCAGGCTACGACAAACCCCTCCCTCCTTTTCCTCTGGTCAAGCACGATCGAAAAATGATTCTTGAATCAACTTGATTCGGATTGAGAGGAGTTTTTAGATAATTATTTTATATTTAATTATAATTTTACTCTCATCCTTTTTCATATGTAAAATCTACATTTCAAATCAAATTTTCATAAATTTTAACTTCTAAAATGCCTAATTCTCTTATATCAAGTAAAAGATTTGTTAGGTTGACCTTTTGTAAGGATAAATATTAATAAAATTAGTGTCCTTCGTACAATGGTAAAAATCAAACCTTTAATATTTTTTTTAAGAATTAAAGTATCGAACTATTTACATCGAATAAGTTTGATTAATGGGTACAATTTTCTATACTTAAATTATTTCCTTCATGACTAAATTTTTCCCTCAATTACTCTCGATCCATAAAGCAGTATGCTTGGGTATATTACGAGGCCACCGTCGGAGCTGTTAATGTCATGCTCGTACGATCTTGGGTTGCCCTGATCAAGGAGCATGTGTACTTGACCTTTTTGGTTATTGTTATGGTAAGGCCATTGAATATTTTGCAGTAGAAAGTGGTCGTTGTCTTTCCCCCTTATTCATTATCCAAATAAGTTTGAGGCGTAACCTGACCATTAGGCCATTTTGAAAACTTTTGGGTGCAGCCACCACCCAACCAACCCCTTTTCTTGATCTACTTTTGAAGTTTAAGTTCAAAAAGGAATTGATCCCACTATTCAATATCTTCTCCATCCAAGTTTTTGGACAATCCTTTTCAACTTTTTGATTCATCAATTGCCCTTTTTAATATTGATGATACCATAATTTAAATGACAATCGATGGTGTATATATAATATCAATTAAAAAGTATTTCAAGTAGCATAACTGACTTATTTAATCAGATCGATTAAGTTTGCTGACCAGCCATTGGAAGATTAGTTAAGATTGTTAGATAGGCTATGAGCCTTGATCAGCCGAATAAGTAAAGGGAGTAGAACTCGAGAGTCATGAAACTTATAAGGGGAGGGAATATAGCAATGTGCATCATGGCATTGTGAATCAAGAATAATAGACTTGTGCAAGACTAGTTAGAGTATGGAAGGGGAGGAAGAGGATAGAAGAAACCATCATCAAATCAAAATTTACTCCTTTTCTTCTAGTTATTGATAGCTTCATGCTTTTAATCCCTAAGACTAGATTCATTTTCTAGTTAAGGCTCCATTTGATAAATTAGCGGATTCTAAATTAATAGATTAGATGACAATCAATCTTCTCTCTGGTCAATTGACTCYACCTCAATTTGATTAATTAGRATAATATTTAGAGTTAATAAATACATAAATATTTGTACTTCATTAATTTTTTAATATGTATATATACATATATATAGAGAGAGAGAGAGAGAGAGAGACTATTTTAATAGAATTAAAGATCCTACAGTGTACTTCATATGTAGACTGTTTAAGCGGGACCCCAAAAGGCTTAAAGCAAAGGACTCTGTGAAAGGGATTACAATTATGTGTACATGTCCAGCTCTCACTTACCTTTTCTCTACACGTTTTCCATAACCTCATTTTCTCTAATAAGGGATGATGCCTTTTCTCGTGGAACAAATGAACTAGAAAATAATTTATTTATTCCCTTCTTTTTTTTTTTTTTGTTTGAAAGAATATTATATTTGATGTAGTATCAAGATATTATTAAATGATTTTTTTCATCTTTATTTTTATTTAAACTAAAATTATAAAATTATTCAACCTAAAACATCAATCTCTTTTTTCATATAATTAATCATTTTATTTTTCAAGATAAAGATAAATTTAAATAATAATTTTCATATAAATTTATTCGTTTTAATTTTGATTTATGCATTTTATTACTATATTATGATACAATTTAAAAATCGATGTAATAGTAGTAATAAATAAAAATTATTTTTACGTTGATTCGTACGAGAAATTACCATAAAGTTTAAATCAACCATCAATTCTTCCTTAATGTGATGTTCTCYTTTACGAGGATTAAATATAAGATTTTATARGAGGATTTTGTGAAGTCCAACATTATTTTTAGGATAAATAATAATGACTTTTTATCTTTTTTTTAATAAAAAAATCTCCTCAACAACTGTCCACCGCATATCTCCCTTGTTAAAAGAAAAAAAAACAAGGAAAAATCATCGGTCCAAAACCTCAATCTGTATTTGTCCTCTTTATCCTCGAAAGAACATTAACGCCGTCTGACGTCCTACGTTCCTTCTTCCCCCATTTCAGAAAAATCAAACAAAAACTTTGCAGTTCACATTGAAACTGGAACCCCTTCTTTRTTAAGTGTTCTTGATCATCATCATCATCAGATGATATTTTCGCATAAGCACTTGATGGAGCTATCACCAGGCACCGTAGCCCCTGTGATTCTGAGAAACATCCTAACTTCTCTCTTCATATTTGCTGATAAAGCCCTTCGTTTTTTAGCCGAAAGGTCTAAATTTCTTGAAGCTCTGCGCTATGTTGTCGTTTCATCATTTCTCTTTTCTCTTCGCCTTTTACCTTCCCTTTTCCCTTCTTTGATCCCTTCGGAAGAGAAGTTGAAGTTCAACTACACCAGGAATCCCACAAATACTGAGAACTATGTCGGGGCCAGTGTCGGTGCTGGAGGTACCGGTGGTGGCGCCTCCAGCACTGCCGGTGCAAGCTGTGACTCCGGGATTGCGAGAGCCCTCTCCCAATTGCTGTTTATAGTGAACGATATTCCGGTGAATTCGAGAAAGTACGATGTCGTGCGAACATTAGCAGAGAGGCTTATCGATGAGAATTTGCAGGATGGGAATGAAGCTTTAATACAAGTTAATTGCAACGTTCTGTCGACGGCTTTTGCTCGGACGCTTAGCCAGCTTGAAGGCGTCATGATGGAGCAAAGCCGTGGCTTGGGCCTTGGTGTCGGGAACGGGGATCTCATGAATGCGACGCGTGACGGTGAGTATTATGCTTCCTTTAGCCGATTAATGAGAGCGGTTAGATACTGCGGTGACGTAGTATGGCCCCGCGGGAAGTCGAGGGACGAGCTGAGCGGATCTGGGAACTCGGCCGAGAAACTTGCAGCTGAATTATTATGGCTGGCACAGAAGATGGCGGCTTGCCGGTGTGCCGACGAAGCTGTTCATAAGTGGGCTGCAGCTTCGAACTTGGCCTGGCTCTCTTTAACGACGGAGCCGCGGCTCCAAGGTTCCATCGTCAAGATTTCAGGTATATTCTTTCGGAATGCAACAGTGTTTGAGTCTGAGTACTAGGTTTTGTTTGTTTGTTAATTATTATTCTAATGAATTGGTAGATTATGAATTATTCCAATAGTGACTTATTTTGATAAGCATTTGGTTGTGGTTGAATAGTAGAAAAAAGGCTTGGATCTTTCTCCTTGATAGAACCTAATTACCATCGTGTATATATTTTTCACTCAAAAAAAAAGTATTTAAAGAATTAAATATATTCATGTAGCAAATGAAGTGTTTTGGAAGATATATTAAAATATTTATAATCTTGCACAAAACTAATGTGATTATATTTTAAGAACGTGTTAAAAATTTCGGTCCGTAGAACTATTCATAGAAAAACAAAAGAAGTGTACACGAATTAAAAATTTATTAAATTAAAACTATTAATTTTATAATATTTTAGTAAGTAATATTTTTCTTTTTTTTTCCCTTTAATTCCGAAGCTCATTTAGTTGACCTTGTCTGTGATGATTTGGTTGTTATTGACTTTCTTCCGTGTTTTCTTTCAACTCCTTATTGCCTTTTTTCTTTTCATTTGCTTTTCTTCCTTAAAACCCCACTTGTCCTTTTCCACACTTTTCCTTTACTAGTTTCATATGATACGAGATCATTAATGCTGAAAAGTTGCTTGGAAATCAAATTTTGTTAATTACTCTCTTGTGCAATGTTTCATTTCCTTAATGAAGAACGGTTAACTCTTAGAGTTTCCATAGTTAGAGGAAGTAATCTGAACTGCGGGTGTAGTAATCTTTTGATTATGATAGTTGTACCTGGAAAACGAATCGGAGGCAATAAGCACTCTCAGTAATTTCTTACACGAGCATGCTTTGATCGATGCTCGTCAAGAAAATTGCTTGCACTATCACTTTCATAGATGATTAAAATGATTAACAGTCACTTGTCAAAAGGTTATGTTTGACACTCGCCTTGATTATTGTACAATGTCCATTTGCATGATAGTTCTCAAAAACTTGTCCAAGCAATATGAAAGAACTGAGAGGACTCATTCCTGATGTGAAGTAGCATGCATGGATACATAACCTTGGCCTAAAACCAATAGGGCTACCATGGAGTAATGCCTTTGAGCTTGGTCAGCTCTACTTGATTGCATTAATTAGTTAGTGTCTATCTATTACATCTCGCATTATATATTAAGAGACCAGCAGAACTGTCAAATACAAATCTCTGAAAAAATTGCATGTTCGCTCAATTTGAAGCATTCCTCTTCAAGCAAGCCAGAATCTTGGGGAAGGAAAGAAGCGGCGATAGCACAAGAGAGCAAAAAAGGCAGACCAAGGTGAAGATGCTCTTGCTATGGATACCACTGCTTTGCCGAGCAAGCATGGGCACCGATTCACCGCTTCTGAGTGTCAGCGAAAGAGCAGAGCTAGAAAGAATATTGGATGATATCATAGACTCACTCGAACACAAAGAGGACCAAGAGAAAGTTTTGGCACTTTGGCTTCACCATTTCACCTATTGCCCATCTTCCGATTGGCCGAATCTTCATGCCTGCTATACTCGTTGGTACAGTGCATCTCGTAAAACCATGGCGAAAACCAAGTGACACTGTATGGATTTTGTGTTTTGGGTGTTGTAGTATTCATCTGTATGAGAATACACCATACTTCCAAGGCATTATTTGTTTCTACCTAAGAAAGGCTGCCTCCAGGCTCCAGACACAATGAGCCACAGTTTGAGATCAACAATCAACAAAATAAAGATATTATTCTGCATCTCCAAAGTTTGGAAATTTACCAATATATTTAATAGAAATGTAGTTCAATATGGTAAACGATGTAAATATTCACCTAGACGGAAGTCGATGTTTACATGTAATATCGATCTTTTATTCTTTAGTTGTAATATTCTTGCTTAAATATTTAATAGTTGTCCAGCCGCTGTTGAGAAGATGGATCAATTGATAAACTGTTTCTTGATTTTTTTTTTTTTTTATTTTTTTTTGTGGACACAAACGGGTTCAGACCTTGCCATTTGTGAGGACAGATGATCGGTGATTATGTTTGCCCAATTAAAGCGAGATTGGTAGGTTACTTGGTTTCTATGATAAATAGGTCGATAGAAGGCATTGTCTACGAGGGCTTAAGTTTTGTCAAGGGTGGGCGAGCGAGCATATATCCAATGCTAAGATGTGTGATGGCATGAAGTTGCCCCTTGAGTTAGCGGCCTCACCATGGTGGCATTATCTCATAGTCTGTTATTTTCCTTGAGTTTGGTGATTCATCAAACCCATCAATCTCATACATGTTGAAGTCAGGCTGCCATGACCCGTGACCTGAGTCGTGAATTCATACTAGAGAATCCCCTGACTGACAACCCTGGACGAGCCAGTGCAAGGCCTTTCTGGTATTGTGTTTAAGTTGGAATACGAGAAGGATCAGCCTCTTCTTCAGCAGAGTGATCATTGTGTTAGTCATCATAATAAAGATGGAGCTTACTTCAAAATAGGCAAGTTTCCCAAATATAAGAAAGGAAGGTCTAGGCTGTATGCATTCACCTGGGTAACCTGATAAGGAGTTGCGAGAATGTGGAAGTTGTTCTTATCTTCATATGATGCCTTTCTCCCACTCTGGGAAATCAAATCCGTAACCTTGTCTGAGTGGATGGAATTTCTACTGCCTTGGCTCATCTGTGATCAATCTGACTCATTTCAGCCCATTATCTATGACATTTGTGTGTTCATTTATTCTTTTCAGATGTTAGACCACTTTTGATACTAGGACGTCGGGTCACTTTAAGAAGATGAAACTTCCGTCCGAAATTGGTTTTATTTGAATTACTAGGTTCATATTCAAAGAAATAGCTGAAAATGGTACTTTCCAAACCTCCTTTGGGAGGTTAATGATAGTCCTGTGAATAGGGGAGATTCCATAATTTTATTCTCTGAAGCTACTTGTGTCCTTAGTTTGTACTAGCTAAACATTCAAAATCTTTGGGTACATATTCTGAATTAGGGATAATTCTAACTAATTAATTGTGTGATCAATTCATTATTTTCTCATGATTATCATAGCTACTTGGCTGTTTTMCTTTTTRCTGTTACATTGATGCATTCATGTATACGTCTAGCAAAATACTGAAATTCAATGGATTAAGGTTATGTGGTATATTCGTTAACAGCTTGATGCATATACAAGCTAAAGACCTTTAAAAAGAGAGCTTTATGATGTTCTGTCAGTGAGTTGCAATATTTGACCTTCTGGAACGATATTATTTCCTTTTCACGCGGGTTTATTTACACCCTTAGTAAACTCAAATTGATTTAGAAAATCATGATCTTTTGCAGGTTCACAAGGAAGAGTAGGTCAGTATGCAGAAGTAGAAGTCGCATATGTTGAGGTAAACAGTCGATTTTGGCTATCTTGTGAAAATGCGCAACACCTCACATGTTTTATTATCTGCAATGACATGGTTTAAACTTTAAGGTTCAGTAATTGAATAAGATAACCTCGTGTTCCTTCCTGAGAAGAGAAGAAAATGAGATCCTTCCCATATAGCTGATAAAAATGTAAAAAGTCTATAAATATTATCACTAATTTGGCAAAATATATCATGTGCACCCAGTGCCTTGAAAGGATAGTTTTATAGTAGATTGTGTACCTTTCCCAAAAGCCACTGTTGAAGCTTTTCTTGTGTTTATTGGAAGATCAAGTTATTTCCAGTACATAATATTTACTTATTTGTTGCAACCATTGGACCATGAGCCTGGGAGCTTATAAAATGAATGGCAGGTTGATGTCAAATGGTGCAGAAGAGGACAGCTGAGGTTCCTGTGCAACACCAAGCGAAAGTATTAGAACATTGTTGGTGAAATAATGGTGGGAGAACTACTTTTTTCTAGTAGCTTGTTGAGGTATATGCATAAGCTAATTGATCTTATAATGAAGTTCCCTAAAGAGTAGCGAATTTGAGGTTCCGTCACTAGAGAATGAAAGAGAATATACAGCACCCTGATTTTAGTTTCCTGTGTCATACTGCTGTTGGATTCTGAATTCTAAGATCATCGATTTTCGTTTTTACTTTCACAAATGGGGGATTTGTGGAGGAAGAAAAATAGATATTTGGATAATCTATCGCAAACCCTGCTCATGCATATAAATTTCTTATTATCTGGGCCACGGTAAACTTTTCACCTGGGCATTTCATTCACCCTTTGAAAGAACCTTGTTGAATTATACAATTACCTGAAGTAAATCTGTTGGAAATGTACCATTGGTGCCTGATCCATTTTGTATTTGGCCTGGTCGATTCTGTACTTCATAAATACTGTTACGCATAGCCATAAGTAAGCCACTGTATGTCAATCTTGGTTCATATTCTAATGTTTTGATGAAGTTGTATGTCACGGCTCCAGTTGGTGTCCCTGTGTAATACTGCACAGCAATGTGTAAGTATTGAAAGGTTATTGTTGGTGACCTCTACATCTACATCATTCGGCTTGAAAAGCCATATATAGCTGACTCCTTTTATTTCTGGCGATGATTTTAGATGTTTATAAAGTTCGATCCTAAGCTCCTTATTCCTAAAAATCTCCACTTTTAGTCACTGGAATCAGAATGAAGCTCTGGCCAACAGTTGAAATTTATGAAATCTTGTGGGAGACTCTGGTTGCCTATCTATATAAGGTCAAAATGTGACATGAGCTATTTAGACAATTTAATTTTGGGACATCAACTAGATCGAAAGGGAAGGTCTGCAAACTACTAGCTTACCACAAGCGATTCTTTTACTAAGTATTGAGCCACCAATAATTTTTGCAAAAGAGTGAAAAGAGATATAAGATTACTAACCGTAGTGTCTTGGGTGTTTTGATGGTCATCGCAGGCACTAATAGAGATTGCTAAGCCCCCTGCTGTTCCTTTATATGCAGCATGGGGAAGGCTGTGATCTGCCCATTTATAATTCCCTTCCCTGATTGAGAAAAAGTTCTATAAGTAAACATGTTAAGGTAGTACTTGCAGCTCTAGAATGTACAGGAAATTTACCTGTTCATCGTACACCTGTATGGCAGATCTAAAAATGTTCCACTGTTGCAAGTATCAATGATGGCATGAAGTTTAGCACCTCGGGTTAATGGTCTTACAATGGTAGCATTTATCTCATCATCCAGTATCTTTCCCTCGGTTTCAAAGTCAACAGGACAAAGTGCTTCATCATGTCCATCAATCTCATCCCCGTCCTTGTCTCGGACGCGAGAACCATGGCCAGAGTAGTAAAACACTAATGAGTCCCCTGCCCGGCAGCCTTGGATAAGCCACCTAAAGGCTGCTCTTATATTGCGCTTGGTTGGAAGTCGAGATTGGTCTTTCTGTTCTTCTGCAGGTATTCAAGATGAGCAAGATAGAAAGGAACTGAATGTTAACTCTTGGGTATGCAATTTTCTCAGATTTAAAAATTTCAACTGTATATAGTCAGCTTAGTTTGTTCACAACTTCCTTATCTGTTTTGCTTAAATGGATGATGCCCATTACAATTATAGGCTATCTTGTCTATAACTTGGTTTATTATTCTTCAATAAATTACAGAGGGACTACCAATCTTATTTCTATTTGTTGAAATGTGGCACTTACCCGTAAGGACGAGGACACAAGAACTTGGAAAACCCAGCCTCTCAACGAAAAGGTATCTCATGCTTTGCACATCATTAATGCTACCATTAAGACTCTTCGCATGATCCTTGTAACTCACCCCGCATAGAAATGCTCTTTTTGGACCATATGCTGGGGGCGGTAGCACCTGCGTTGAAATTGGGACTGGGTGAATGTTACCTGGCCTCCTATAGCCACTGTATGCCGGAATGCCCGTGCCCGTGTTGTATCTGTTATTTGCTTGAGGAGGAAAGTAACCGTTATGGTTCAACCAGCCTTGGCAATTTGGACAACGTATTCGTTGTGCCTCGTTGCGGACAAGCAGCGTTACTCCACACCCTTGGCATCTCTGTCTTCTCGTTGCCATTCTTGCAAGCTTGTGCAATGATTTGAAGGTGGAAGGCCTTTGTTAGAGTATTTAAATAGAAGGTACAGAAAGCAGTCTATTCATCTCTTTCGGCCAGGATATGATTGGTTCCATATTCTTACTGTCAAATCACTCCGCTTTATTCTCCCGCCTTTAGTATTGCCATGAGAACCAGATCCGGTCTTTCTATTTCTTTGGGTATGATTATGATCCATTCAGCATAGTTTGATAGTGGAAGTATTTTAGTAGTTGTAGAATTGAATTTGGACTGACATTTTCCTTTCAGCCTAGAGGAGTTCATGGGAATCAAGTAGTCAGTGGAAAGTCCAAGCACTAGGCTTGAGCTTGATATTAGATTAAAAGGTAGCAGAATTTTGGCTGGCAAAAGCTTGGTTTAGTACATTTTGAACAAAAAATTTCACATTTGCATTTGAAAGGAAATGCTAGTTTGTCAAGTACAGCTGATGAGCTGTTGTAGGAACAAGAGAAGGAACATATCCAAATTAAAGCTTATCAGAGAGAGACAAAGAAACAGGTGGATAATCCTGGTGGCTCATGAGAGAGAAACAATCTCGTTTCCGTCAACACGGCTTCCTGGTGGCTTCATTTAGTTGAATTCAGATAATCCTTTCAAGTACAATTTGAATTAATAGGGAAACTGGGACTGGTATTAGGCCAGTGTTTATTTCAGAGAGACAGGAGTCATTATGTGAACAAATAACCAACCAGCAATGTCATGGACGTTAGACCATTAAAGAGTTCTATTTCCAGATTATCGAAGTGTGCTCTACTGCATTTACTGTTGCCACTGAAACATTTGTTGTATACATAAACCTCGTGGAGCCCTTTTGGTATGTGTGTTATTTGAGGAATAGCTAGTTCTTCTAGGACATATAGTACTACTGGTTGTATTACCATCTCAACACAAAGAGTTCTTCTAAATTTTGTTAGTTCTTGTCCTTGAATGATGGTGTTTCCTCCTCTGCTCTTTATCCAGATAATTTTATATTTAAGGTTTCATTATTATGCATCTGAGCTATACAACTTGAAGAAGAAAATCATAACAAGCTCTTTGTCTTATGCAAATTATCTTTGGAGAATCATTTGCTTATGTAGCTTCTCTTTAGCTGCAATTAGTCACCGCAAGTATGATTTGAAATAGCCATCGTCTAGGTCTACCACATCTTTAAGCTTATTCCTTAAAACTTGAAGAACTATGAATCTTAGATGCTCTTCATTATTTGTTGTTTTATGCTATACACAATCATCTGTGCCTGAACCAATTGAATTTGATTCCATCCCAATCATTGAGTGTGGCAATGAAAATTCTGATAGCTTGGCATCAACGCATGCTTGTATCTCGACATCATTTCAGTTCAAATGAAATCTTAGTAGCATTATTCGCATCACTGATACATCAATGCGAGATGTAAATACAATACAATCTTCAAATCATTTGGATAATTATCAGCTATTTAGCTGCGTCTTCATGTTCCTTTGAGTTAGAGTTTGAACGCTGATCTYACATCAAACTTTTCGGAAGAAGATAAGATAGGATCCTGCACATCAAGATTGCAGAAAACCCGTTTGTCATGGGAACTAATGCTTCAAATAGGTTTTCACCGAGGGTAGTAAATGTCAAAGGATCATAGTGATTGAGTACCTGCAACATTGGACGACGGAAGAATCTTCGAAGTCCTCTGGTGAGGGCTATGTTAGCTTCTTCAATAGCCTTGCGCATATACTCGAGCATGTCATAATATGATAAAGCTCCGTTCCTTTCTTTGACTGCTTGGATAAATGTGTATGTCATGGCACCAACCACGGTTTTATCTGTAGAGAATATCTGCATTGTTGGACAAACACCAGCAAATGGTTTACCATCCTCATCTCGAGAAACAGAGACAATGTTCTTTTTTTTCTTTTGCAGGTTGATAAGAGAACTTACAGAGGTGTCGGAAGCCAGTTGATAATCCTCACAAGCACTGAAGCAGATGGCCTTTCCTCCTCCATCTGCACCTCTGCTTTTATGATGTGGAGGATCCCAGTCCCCCCTATACAAATATAAAACGTCAACAATATCAAAATACTGCATCCGCGAAATGCAGAAGTATCAGAAGATGATCATGAGGATTAAGAAAAATGTCAGAAAAGTTTTCCCTACTTGCTTCTGTTAAAAACATGAGGCAAGTCTAGTACAGTTCCACTGTGACAAGCATCAACAATTGCATGAAGTGTGACACCATCTTTGAGCCGTTGAACAAGCTTTTCATTGATCTTATCATCAAGGATTACTCCTGCTTCATTGAAATCAACAGGACAGATTGCCTCATCGAATCCATCGATTTCTTCCTCTTTCAGGTCCACCTTCCGCGAACCGTGTCCCGAGTAGTAGAATACTAGGGAATCCCCTGCTTGCAAATTCTTCGTCAACCAATCAAACCCGTGTAGGATATTTTCCCTCGTTGGAAGGAGAAATTGCTCCTCTTCTGCAACTCAAACAGGGAAAACCACATTTAAAATAAATCAAGAACCTCACCTTTTTTGGCACCTGGATCCGTGCATTCAGCACAATCTGTTCATGATCCACGAAACATTAAAGTGGTTCAACATGCTAAAGTATTCTGGAAAAGTACCTGCTAGGATGAGAATGGCGTCCGCTGAGAAATTGAAATTGTCAAGAAGCAGCTTACACATGTTGAGCACGTCTGGTGTTGCTCCCCTGAGCTTCATTTTCTGGCCCTTGTAAGACACACCACATAGAAGCGCACGCTTTCCTTTGGGCGGTGACTCCATTCCTTTTATGGAGGACAGAGAAGAGCTCCGAGGAGTTTTTGAACAATTGTCGAGACATCTGTTGCTCCCACATGATAGATCAAATTGTTGGTTATTGCCAACTGAAATGACTCTTGAGCAGCTATGGCAACGAATTCCTTGAGTTTGTGAAGTCACTGAAGATGTCCGATGACAATTCTTGCAAGCGACGGTATGCATTACAAGCTCAAAATAAGGTGAATTTTCGGCTTGATAAAAAGATCATCTAAGAAACAATATCCTTAGGTTGAAAGCTGTATTTTTGGCCTTTGAGGACTTCTTGAAAGTACTGCAAGTGTGCATGCATAGATCAAGATATCTTCAGATGTGCAATTGTGCAGAAGTTGTCCTAAGAATGCTGTTCTTTTGGTGATTTCTACAAATCCAGGAAAGAAAAAATGGTGGCGCTATTTGCCTTGTCCCTTCACCAGAAGTCACTGGTATCTAGATGACATACATAACATTTCGTGGAAATTCATTGGAATCCTTTATTCTCAATGGGGCCTTAATCTTCASGACTTAGATGGTATTATTTGGTGATTTGAAGAATCGGATGCTAAAGGGGGGCGGATGTAAAGAAAAATTCCGACTTTGCATCTTTTGAAAATGGCCACTCCCACAATGGATGAAAATTCCTCTCAATAATTAACGATTGACCYTTGTTCTGACTGCATTATGGCGACTTGGAAAGGCTGCAAAGGTAAGTAAGTTATAATTTGATTCAAGCAATATGAGATTAATGAAGTTGGATACTAAGATGTCAAACTTAGGCAGCATATATTCCTTTGTCATACATCAAAGGCAGACTTTTCATACCCAAAGATATGRTCCTTATTAGGACTAGTAGCAGCAGATATGATTCCTTTGATTTTCTTCGTATCAACTTGCCGGGGTTAAGAGAAATAGCACAAAGCAAATAAAGACTTGTGAACACAGCCAAATGTTGTATTCTTCTCCAAATGAACCCAGATAAAGCCTCACCAAACAACCTCAAAAGCTTCAAGGGAAAAAGAACCAACACCATTGTTGCAGTCGCAGAAAAGTCATATGGCGTCAATGATGATTGATGAGCAAAGAAACAGAGTTACCACATAAATTTTTAAGTATGGACCATCCACAACAGCAGTCGGCAGGCTTGAAAAATGATTCTCAAGCAAAGATACTAGCCTGCGTGGGGGACATACCATAAGCTGAGCACTGATACCAGCGATCACCAATTAGAGAACGGAATATAGAGATGAACCCATATATTCATAAATATACAAAAACATAGGTGCAGACACCATGAAACATGTACAGCCTTTTGCATTTAGCTACTTTCATATTCTGGTATAGCACACAATAATACATAGACGACCATTTTGTAAATCTAGGACCAAGAACAATCTGCCACCTGATCTACACTGCCAAGCCAGCTCTAATCTATATTCACATATTAGTTGCATTTCCTACCATAGCATGAGTCGTCCTTCACCAACCATCGGCACTGCAAAAGAAACAAATACAGTAATTGGTCTTGAGAAATCGTTGCATGGTCATTCAGGACATTGCAAAACATTCCCCAGTAAAGCCCCTGCACTAATCCACTCACCAGTAGTTTCAAAGGAAGATTAGTGTAGGACTTCAATAAACTATCCCGCAAAAAAAGCGACAAAAGGTTGGTGAGAGGAGATATCTTAGAAGGCTGTAGCAATCATACCATGGTACTAAATTTGATGGAAATGGAAACAGCTAAAGTATTTTAATACATGTCATCTTTTTAAAATGGGCACCTTCAAAAAGATCCCTCCATTTTCCTAGGACGCGCGCATGAGACAATGTGCTTCTTGTCAAATAAGCAATGGAGTCAAAAGTCCCACAACCCTTGCCTCATCATCCTAATAAACACAGCCTATTTGTTTAGAACTATGAATACTAAATGCATATCTGCTAGAAAAAAGGATATTCTTTCAACATAAAAAAAGTTGCAAGAATTGAGGGTTTCAGGTTTCCAAGTCTCTAGAGCCAAAGTTTTGAGTCATCTTTCATGTTTTTGGACATACAAATATCTCTATTTTTTATGTGGTTCTGGCAAGACGGGTGTGTCAGTGTGTGTGATTTTCCTTGTCAAATATGTTTTACATAAAACCAACATGGCCAGAAAAAGGCCATGGAACTTAGGGTCCACACTAGTTGTATCGTACTCTATCTAAGACTTTCCAATAAATCTACAAGAATGAATCTTCTTTCTGTCCAGCATGTATACAAATAAAAGTATAACAAAAGCCTCAAACACACAAATCACCAATAGAGGACATAAGAGAGAGGACTTATTCACTCTCCTATTTCGCCAGAGCTTCCTTCTTCATTTTCAGCACCTCTGATCGTAGTGTTATCATCATCTTTAACCTCGTTCCAAGTACCGCTCGTTGGATATATGTATAATACATATATATATGTTCACTTGCTCCCTTATTCCTTCTTCCTTATGGGTTACTCGAAACTCTCTTGAAATAAATTTCTTATCTACCTTGTCTACTTTCATGAACTCAGCCATATACCTTTAGGAATCTCCTAATACAATAGGAGATCTGGCACAGTCTCTGCCCATAAGAAGCCATTAGTAAAATTTTAAACGCCCATGGGACATTACCTAATTGGATTCTCATGACCACGTTTGATAAGGATTCTGCTGTCAACTTTCTACAAGTCAATGTGCTTATTTCCAAAAGAACGAAAGAGTATGGCTTATCTTACAACTCCAAACATTGAGACAACAATTTACACGCGAAAAAAGCATGATTAGGAGTGCAACATTAGACCTCCTGGTTCCACAGGTTTCATTCTAACAGGACTGCATTTTAAAAATAAATACGATATAAAATTTGAAGGCAAAAAACACCTATTTCAAATACAAAAATCCCGTGGCTACTTTCAATTATCCACTCAACATTGACACAATTGCACTCCTATAAATAGACTACGCTATTAACTGCTATATGCAAAACTAATCTTGATTGGTTTATGCTGCAAGGTATAGTTGGATCAATAATTACAGAATGGAAAATTTCAACTAGAGGCAGCTTTGCTTGGATAAAATCACAGAGGAGGATTATGTGATGATAAAGACTATCTGAGTTTCTCTAGAGATTATCTAGCAGCAAAACTTCTCCATCACAGCAACAATTGAAAGTCTAGCATAAATCTCAGTTATTCAGGCCCAAAAGCAATAAGGAAAAGAACATTAGGACTCACGGGCAGATTCGGTCAAAGTGCCCAGATATTTTCTCCTTGCAAGTTGGACACATATAACCAATAGTATCCGACTGAGTTTCAGTATCAAAAGCCTCAACTTTGAACTCTGCTCTGCACCATACGCACACAGTTGTAACTTGATGTATACCAGCCATATCTGAGATGACTTCCCCTGTACCAAATCCAATTGAGGAATTGAAACCTTCTTCTGGCCCTGCAACATTTGACATATCCATGGAGATCCCCGGCAAGGATGATGACTCTTGCTTGTTAACAAAACCGTATTCGAAGGGCTCCATTTCATCTAATGCCAGCTCCTCAAAGCTTGTTACCTTCTCAAGTTTCTGACGGACAGAAAGGAAATCATCATCCCCCTACAAGTTAAAATYGAAAAGTATAATTCCATACGTTAAGAAGGAAAATGACAAACATAATTATTTTACCTTTGCAGTTGATTTAGCACATTTAGTCCTCATCTTTCCTTCTTGAACAAATTAAAAAGAAATCTAATTAAGCAAAATTAATAAAATCAAGGGACCAAAACTTAGCCTCAAGTAAATTTAGAAACATGTTAGGAAAATTCCAGTCATGATATGGGCATATTTAGGAGAACAAAGCTGAATCTACATTAAATCCATCACTAGAAATCAAGAAATGCTACAAGCAGTTGCATTGCTTCTGTTTAGTTTACTTTTGAATCCTTCATACCCTATTTGGTAAAGAAACCACAGAATAAGCATTCAGAGTCCGTGCAAGAACAAGAAACTATTGACGAAGTCCTTGCAGTAACCCTAGCCAAGAAACATGGAATGCTCTCGACAACATTAATAAAAGCAGAAATGAGCTGAACTAGTCTCGATTATGTTGTCAACAGACCTGGATAATTGCATTTTTAGGAACCAAAGCTGAACCTTTTTTCAGGTACTTGAATAACTTTTGCAGTATCTTGGTCATCAATGTAAAAAAAGATAGTTTTCAAAAGGAAATAAGAGATAATCAGCTTCAAGAAATTCTCTATTTAGTAGAACATATGATTCATTACCTTATTTGCAACATCAGGAAAGTACTGCAATGATTGCTCAAGGGGAGCCGCAGAGGAAGTTAACGCAACTTGACTAAAGTTCTCTTCACCTATCAATCCCTTGGAATTTGCAACATTATCGCTCAGATGCTCAAACCTAAGCTCATTTCCTGTATTTATATCATTAGATACATCTTTTTCCAACTTTTTGGAATTGGCATGCTCATAAGCATTTGAACAAGTTGAGTTCAGGTCCATGCTTATAACCTGTCTATCATCTCTCCTCCCCATTTCCCCATCAGCCACCATGCATTCTGTTCCAACCTCATTTACATCTTGATCCAAAGATCTGTCTGACTTGAGATTTGCCATTTCTAGAACAGGATCAGGACCCAAAATTCTACCATCAGTACCATTGTCAACCAGAGGTTCATTCAAGTTCATTATACTAAGGCATGAATTATCAGCAGGCTCAGAATCGAATCCAGCTCTTGAAGCTTCCACCATAGAACTTCGCGCAATTTCAATTAAAGCATTCATTTTAGATGTCCTTGTACGCGAACCTTCCACTGAAGGAGACTCAGTACTCTTCTGAACAGATCCAGGCATAGGCAGTCCTTCTGAACCTTTGCCATGGTTCCTCACATGGACTCCAACATGCCCATTATAACTCCGCCTTTCAAGGAATACCTTGTGGCAAAACTGGCATTCAAATTTTCCATCTTTGATAATTACACCTTCTCCAACAGATGCCCCAAACTTATACCTCCTGGTAGTCCGCTCATGAACTGACATAAGGTGCTTCAAGTATATATTCTTTTCATGAAAAGTTAAGTTGCATTTGTAACATTCAAAAATATCCTGAACTTGAACCTCAGGGAGATTATCTATCTCCATTAAGCAGACTTGGTTTTCATGCGCATCAGATGTAGTCAAAGGGGCCAGAGTAGAATCTGAACCATCAATATTCTCGATAAAACCTGCAGTCTGTTGCATAACCCATAAATCTTATTTGCGAAATAATATGGTAAGAAACTCTTCACACACACAAGTAACTTACACTTCCTGAAGGGAAAGCATTCTCAATGATGCATTTTCCCTGATCGATAGGCTGATTCGAGTCTTTACCCTCAAAATAGGATCGCAGAAAAAATGAGGCCTCTTTGCAGGAAAGAAATTGTTCTCCAGAAGGACTGAAAAGTAAAGAAAGATCATAAATAAAGAAGAAATATGGCAAAAAACAAGAATACTTGAAAATTGATTGAGTTAACTTCTCATCATGTGCCAGCTTCGCCGAAATAAATATGTTCCATACTTGAAGCATTAGAGAATATTATTTATCTCCCAAGTGTACAAATAGATCTATATGAGAAGAAGTATTAAGCACAGTTGAAATGGAACAGAATATCTTCCAGAGAAGTGGTCCATGATGCAATTAAGGCAGAATTATCTTAACTGGAGAGGAACAGAATAAAGAATGAATGACAAATAGAGTGGGTTTTTGCTCTAAGAAAATATGCCATACCACAAGACATCAGAGGTATCGTCATATAATTGTGTGCTRATGAGCACAATCCACATGCTATATATAATTAGAAGCTCAAAATATTCTAGCAAGGAGGGATGCTGCATACTACAAGCTAGCATCACCAAATGAGCTCACCTTAGACTCATCCACTTTGTTAACTCTATCGCAATTGAGAGGTTTCCTAACAGATAATTATCTGATAACTTAACCCTTGCTTCAAAATAAAACCACTATGAAACAAGTGCATAATACAAGTTCATAAAACCAGTATGAAACCACTATGAAGATGCTCCACGTTGGGCTTATACATGAAACAAGTGCATAATACATATCTATTATTGGCAAGCTTGTTCCCGTAACTGTTGGAAGCAAAATTTTACCACTAAAGTGTTATTTTGAGGACAACCCATTAGTTTTGCAGGATAGTTAAGTCTAATCACTTGCCCCTCCTTTACATATCAAAAGACATGCCCATTCTGATGTGACCGTGAAAGTTATGAATCTTTTGCAAGTTATACGGAGAGTAGATGCATGTTGAGCAGCTTAATATATGTTATTGAAACTCAAGTTCTTTGTCACAGAAGTGTTCCTACTAATGCAAAAGCAAGCCAAGATCTTTCCTGCCTAATCCAGTCGGACGAAATAAGTCCCGAGAAATGTTTGAAAGTTGCTAAACATAAAAATCATATGTCACAAAGTGAGAACGATGCATGCAATAACATGAAGCAGGAAGAGAGAAAGAGCATATAACAACATCTGAAGATTGCAAAATATAAATAACTACTTGAAAATAATCAGAATGGCACTACCACTCCTTAAAAACCTTATTTCCAGTTAAGATAATCTGATAGCATAACCAGCAAGTATTAAAGGATGATTTCCGAGCATCCTACGTGTAGAAACACCGCACCATTTATTGTAATCTACAGTTTTATATCAGCATAATTGGCACACCTTCATGTTGCTATAAACTTTGTCATGATTATCAAAATTCAATAGCAATCATGCCCTCTGCAGGACAAATAAGGTAGACAGTTCTAAAGATTTAAAATTAAGGAGGAAAATAATATCAACAATCTAACTCCATGTTAAACTCTAAATATACATATATACACATGCATTAAAAGGTTTTGATTCATAAAAGTTCTTTAACACATAGACCTTATGCATTAAGCAGCAATTTGGAGTAATCCATTTGCTAAATAGTAAGTGTATTTTATGTGAGCATTGAAGCTAGTATAAACATGCACCAAATAATCTGTGCATCAAAACCTCATATGATCTCAACGTCCTAAAATACAAATGCCCTGCAAATCTCCACCCAACAGATCATGTACAGGTCATTAGAATATCATAGAGGAAAATGGTTAATAAAACATTTCACAGATACAATGTCTAGAAAGTTAGAGGAACAACCTTATGATTCTCCGGCAATACATGGAGACACGGCCATCTCGCCTTCTGAGACCAAGTAAGAGCTTCCAGCCAACCGGCAATGCATCCCCAAACACGCAAGCATCAACATACTTTCTCCTCTTCCTCCTACTGCCCCATTGTCCCTCCAGACCCCTCAAAACTTCTAAAACCTCTTCTTCAGTCTCCAGCCCTGTAATCCTCTTCTCCAATTCCCCACTGTACAAATCATCCCCATTTCTCTCCAATGATGCAAAATCTACCTCCTCATCTTTTTGGTTTACTCTCGCCAGTTCCATTCCAGCCCCATTTCCAAGAAATCTCCTATCTGCCATCACCTTTGCCTTGGCCTTCCGCCCCCTTTTCCTCTTCGTCTCCGCTGCATGCACCGCTATCGCCATTTTTTTTTGCAACCCTAGCCCCAATTGCTGCTGTAAGTTGGCAAGAGCTACAGGCTGTGGTGGAGGAGAAGGTGGTGCGGCCGGCGGACTGGGTGGAGGAGGAGGCGGTGGAGGAGGGGGACAATTGGAACTTGAATTGTGATCCAAGTAATGTTTAAGGTAATGAAGAATGGAGTGGTTTTCAGGGTCGCAAGCGGCAGAGAGTTTGGGTCCAGGAAGGAGGCCCGGAGGGCGGGTGCGTCGGTGTTGGTGAAAGCCGCCACGGATGCGAGAGTAAGTCTGGCGGCGGCTACCGGCGGATTCATTGAAAACGTTGCGGTCAATCCGCGGCAAAACAGCGTCATCTGTGCTGCGAAGGTCCAAAGCCGAGTTAGAGCATAAGGAGAGAGCTTGAAGCTCTGACTGAGAGAACGTGGTGATATCGATGTCCGTCAAAGATTCAAGCTTGACACCACAGGAGGAGGAAGAAGGCGGTGCTGGATTAGCCGCGACGGTGCCCATCTCTCTTTCTGTAACCCCCAGCACACTCGCGGCGGTTATAAAAGTGAATTCTGCTTGTACGACTCTGGTTTACGTATACGTGAGTCAGTAAAAGAGAGAGAAAGAGAAAACGAGAGGGTTCTATGGAGGAATTGGAGAGTGTACCGCTCTGAAAAGCGAGTCTCAGAGAGTTAAAGAAGAAGGCTGGATGGTAGCGGTGGTGGTGGGGGCGACGGTGGTGGAGCTGGAGGAGAAGGAGTTACATTCTAACAGGTGGAAATACGGACGTCTGCCTACGTGTCAGTGTCCGAATATAATATTCGCGTAGAATTCCTTTTTTTTTTTTTTTTTTTTTTCTTCAGGGCCATATATCTATTTTCTTCCCAATTTCATTTATTTTCTATCTCCTCAAGTCAATTACGAGTCCAATACTTAAATATTAATATTAATTACATTTACTTCATATTTTCTTCGAAATTAATTTTGATATATGTGTATATATCTTCAAGTCCGTTGCAATCTTTTTTTCTCCCATTTATATTGATAATTTTAAATTTTTTATTTTTAAATTATAACAAATTAAAAACTTAATAATTGAAAAAATATTTTCAAGTATATCTTTCATCTTCTTTTCATTAAGGAGAATTGAAAAACTTAATATTTTTTTATTTTTTTGAATCATTTTTATAAGTATTATTTAACCTATAATTATGAATTTTATTTATAATAATAAAAGACACAAAACTTTTAAGTTGCGATTCTTATTTGAAATTTTTCTTTTTATATGAAGAATTCAAAAATCCACATAATTTTTTAACAAAGGAAATTTGTTTTCATACTAAAACTTTCTTGATATTTTTCATTAAATAAAGAAGGTGGTGAATATATGAAAAGGGAAAGGTATAATTATTTATCAGTCGACGGTTAGAAGTGTAAAAGTAAAAACATAAAACAATATTTGGGGGTAAAAATAAGAAAATCCGACCTGCCGGATTCGAACCAGCGACCTAAGGATTTCTGACACAACTACAGTCCTCCGCTCTACCAACTGAGCTAAGGTCGGTTGTTGTAGCTTGGGATCGATAAGAAGAACTTTCTGCAAATATTTAAAATATTACTCGCCCGCCTTTTTCCCGCTCTACGTCACATTTGGTGTCAATCTTTTAACTCGTTATAAATTTCTTACATTGACTAGTGAAATTACATAATTTGTATGAATATTTTATTTTTTATTGAATAACTCTTCTTCTATCTTTATATTTGTTGAAGATCTCAGAGTTTGATATGCATTATAAAAAGAAGCAAATATATATAAATGACTTGTAATTTGCGTTTGAATCATTTGTAATTTTTAACGTATTGACACTCAAATTTAATCTTCATAATCTTTAAGAAGGGTCAAGAAACAATCTCTATAAGATTTCATAAAATTAGTGGTAAACATGCACCATTTTAAAATTTTCATGAAGCTAGAGGCAGAACGTTGTAGAAGGATCACATGGGTATCATCAAAATTAGCACATTACATTCTCTTCTTCCTTGTCCAAAAGTTTGTTTACAACAATCTTTACTGCTTTTTCTATACTTATAGTTTAGCTTTTGATAAATGCACTATCAATATAAATTTATATTATTTTGCTCCTAAACATTTCTTGATATCTTAATTAGGGATTATTTTGAAGTAATTTAATCATTCAATTTTAATACAAGACTTTACAAATTCGAATTACAAATTACTATTAGTTCAATTTGATGACTTTCGAATATCTTTAGTCAATACAATTAAATCTAAATTCGATTAACGTAAATTCAATTAGCTAGAACTTTATATACTAGTTGAATTTGAATTTGATTTATGCTCGAATTAATCCCTAACCGCCTTATTGGTTTAAAGAACTAATTCCTTTACTTAGAATGAAGAGTTTTTTTTAAAAAAAAAATACTAATGAATTGTTTATTGATGTATACTCTTTGTTTGGAAAAAAAAAAAAAAAGAAAAAGAAGATAGATGCTCAATCTTTATTAGCAATAAAATTAATAGAGTAAAAAGAAATCTGAGCCACATATTTAAAAGCCGTCCATATCCAAAAGTGGACTTTCCTAAATGGCCCCTCATGGGAAGAGGCTTTGGAGCTTAGAAAACTAACTTGATGCTGTACAAGTTTCAAGCAGATCATCTTCTTTCCTTCTACAAATGTGCTTGCCATCATATTATTGCATCAGAGTACTAGTTTTAGGGGTTGATCTGTATTCCTCGGCAACCAAGTTTGATTGATTGCTGCGGGAAACAGTGAAGGAAAACCATTAATGGAAGTTCAGGTCTTCTAACCAGAAAGTGGATCAGCATCAACTTCTAGTCACCTTCAGAAGTTCATCATATTGGATAAGTTGATTTGTCAAGTTGTTTAATTTTAGCAAAATGGAGACATGTAAAAGAACTTCTAGCCGATTAAAAGACTACAAGAGTCTAGCCATTGAAGTAATGCACACTCCTTTACTTTTTAACTTTCCCTGGCGATTTTATTCATGTCATGCATGCCAATGGTTTCCAACTACACTCAAGCTGTGTCAAGTAAAAAACTGAGCGTAACATTCCAAGAAAATCTCTCTGAATAAGCACGAGTAACAGCAGTTAAGATCATCATCGAAACCCAATCAAGCAAAGAATTGACCCAAAAAACAAAAAAAAAAAAGAGTGTTTGAGGAAGACACAACTAATCAGATCTCCTTTACAGATATGAGGAGAAAATGGTCAACTAAAAAGATCAAACGAACTTCACCCTTGTTCTTATAAGTCATATAAGCCATATCTTCATTAGTGCAGAATTCAGGTGATCCAGGCATTTACTTTAACTGTGCAATATGCTCTTTAGGTGCACAACATGCAAAGTTAACCACATTTAAGACATATCTATAAGGCAGGAGGCAGGTCAATTGTAGCTAAGAAGAAAACAAAATAAGAATGCTACATCAGAATTGTATTGTCCAACATAATTTTGGACAGAAAACTAATACATATAAAGATATTATGTCAAGAAATAATCACAGAAGGACCAAAACAAGATGTTGCAGCTTACAATCGGAAGACGAGATGCATAAAGGAAGAACGGTCATTTTATTATAAGTACTTCAAAAGCAGAGTATGTACAATAATGAGAGATTAGAGAAAAATAACCATGAAGATTAGGTTAATTTTTATTGCCCCTTCTAGGAACTTCGAATAAATGCTTGGGGACACTACAATTCAACAACTCAGCAGCTAATCTAAATCTAAGAAGACCAACAGCAGCAGCAGCATGTAGACTGTACAGCACGGCATGCAGAACTCAGCTACTATAAATCTCTAATCATATCCCTCATTAAAATAAGTTTTCAGTGAAAGAGATTCCAAGTATTTGATGACTCACCAAACAACACTCATGCATCTAGCATTTTTCCCCGACATAACTCTGCTCAACTTGATCTACTGGATTTGATGCTTGTAATAAGAGATTCTGCTACATTGCATAAGCTCTTCCTTCCCACAAGTCTGACCTTAAAATCACGAGTTAACATATTTATCCTGTCTAGATCTCTGGCAACTTTATTTAGCTCAATCACCTGCTTCCTTGGGATTAGCCCATAGATATGAAGACAATTAGAACCAGATGTTTCACCTTTTAATGCAATTCGTAACAAAGAATTAGACTCGAGATCAGTTGATCTGGGGTCATGCAAAACAGAGAAGCTACCAAATGTGAGGTCAGGAGCATTAAACAGCTTATCCACATCCTCAGGTTCATCACTCACACTATTTGATCTTTCAGCTGAAACTGTTGACCACCTCTTTGCAACCCTCCTTATATTAGCAGCCTCTCTCATTCCACTGAGAAAAGCTCCGTGCATTGTTGCTGGATACTGCTTATTAGTTGCTTCTCCAGCAAAGAAAACTCGATCTCCAACACTCTCTGCAAGAAGATCATAATCATCTCCTGAAGCCCCAATTGCGACATAAGAATAAGAGCCATAGGAGAACCGATCTTGACCCCAGCGAGTACAAATTGCCTGAAGTGGATCTGGAACAGCAATGCCTTTTGGACTAAAAATACTCTTCAGAATTTCAAGAACCCTCTGGATAGCTTCAACGGGAGACATCTTTTCAAAGTTGATTGCTGCTTCTCCAGCCACAAGAGCTACAAGGAGTGGTCCTCCAGCCACAGAAGAGTAACTATAAAACAGAAAGAATTCTCCCCTTGTATTTGAATCCTCTGTTAGATGCCCAAAAGTATCAATATCTCCACCCCAGAAATCATAGGGGAATAAGATTGCAACTTTATTCAATAACCCGAACCCCAATCTCTCAATAGCATCTCTCTTCCGTTGTGGCAGCTGTGGCACAAACTGTATGTCTCCCTTTTTGAGTACCCCTAATGGCACAGTACAAAGCACCATATCTCCTCGATAGGCCTGCCCACCAGCATACACCAGAACTCCATCATTTCCATATCTTACACTGTCTGCTGGCCGATTATAAAAGATCGGAAGGTTCTCTGCTAAAGCCCGAACAAACCTCTCATTCCCTCCCGGAATAAAACAATGATCTCCACCCATTTCATAAGGATCGTCCTGATCCCAGTATGACATGGATAGATTAGACATCAATGAGGCATTGGCATACTCCAAATTGGCCAAATGCCAATCTAAGAGCATCCTTTCTTGAGGATCTTCTGCCACTTTGTACACTCGCCTAAACGTCTCTAGTGCGGTCCCCAGTGAAACATCTAAAGATTTAACCTCCTCTAGCATTGCCTGTCTAAGCTTACAAACTCTATCTAATAACTTATTGAAAGAAATTTCAACTTTAGAATCAATGTCCGAATTCACAGTTCTACCATTTGGCAAATACAAAGGACAAATATCCCTCACCTTATGCAATGGGTAACCTAGCTGCCTCGCTAGCACTCCCAGTGGATTCCCATTTATTCCCGTCAACACACTGCCACCTAAATCTGCTGCGGCCACAGTACCATTCTTGTCATCTCTCATCTTCTTCGTCCGAACTCTTCCTCCGGGGCGCGCTCGGCCTTCTAAAACAACGACCTTAAACCCCAGAAAGATCAACTGCCTAGCAGCTACTAAACCAGAGAGCCCGGCGCCAATCACTATCACGTTGGCCTTTGTGATGCCGTCCGGTGGCTTCATTTTCATTTCTGTAATAGCTGGAGCAAGACCGAAGTTTATGTACCCATGGTGGAGTAGGAAATTGTAAGCAGAGTTGACAAGAACTTTATGCTCGGCCCGAATGGACTCCAAAGCATGATCTTTTGTGAGCCAAACGGAGACATTAGAGCGCCATCGGGCGAGAATGTGGTTGCGGACGATAATGTAATTAGCTTGCTCGATGCCACCAATTTGTGAGACGACGTTAGCCTCGATTTCTTCCTCAGTTAATGAGTCCACCGGAAACCCCACGGATATAGCAATCAGAGCCTCTATGTCGACTTCTTTAGCAAGGTCGGACAATTTACTGCTACTGCCGCCACGGCGACGATGAATGATATGGGGCTTGGCATTGTCATCATCGTCTGCGAGGTCGGTTTCAGAATATGAGTATGCAGTGGAAGGTTTAGGATGCGGCCGGAGGACGCGAAGCCCGGACGCGGCAGCAGCAGTAGAGATCATGTCAGTAAAAAGCTTCTTCCGACGCCGCCGTTTCTTCTGTGGAGGAGGACCCAGCTCTGTCGCTGGAGCAGCCTGCTCGAGCGCCGTTGCAGGTTGTAATCCAGACATGGGCTGAGATTCACTGACGGGTTCAGAGGGGTTGTTGAGGTGGGGTTCTGAAACGGCAGTCTCGGGTATTATTTGGGGAGGGGAAGAGGAGTTGACATTGATGTTCAGAAGATTAGTGCAGGAACTGACATTGTCGGGAACGCCGACCGGAGCTTCCGTGGTCTCCATGCAGCGGCGGCGAAGAATCTAACTCAGGAAAATCTGTCCTCAGAGCCAGTCCCAGTCGGAAAATTCTAGGGCTTCGGGAAAGGACGATTACAGAGGAATTTGCATTCTGGTCCCTTAATTATTTAAAATATCTCAATTCAGTCTATAAAATTTAATTAAAACAAACTAAACCTACTATGGATAAACGAGACAAATCAAGAGAGATGAAGAAGAATTGGTTTATTTTCTTGTGCTTGTTTAATTTGTAAATTTTTTCATGTAAATTGTTTTGGGGCATTTTGTGCTCTGCAAACTTTAATGATTCTAATAGAAAATTTTATGTCTCTTATAAAATTTAAATCATTAATAATATTTAAAAAAAAGTAATTAGTCTCCTTTTAAATTTTTTTATCCTTTCACTTCACTTTTGTGAGTTTTCTCTTTTATTAGAAAAGCCTAGTTTGTGCATTTCTTGATATTTTCTATAGTATATTAATTTTTTGGATGATTTTATCCTTCCTTACCGTATTTTAATATTTTTAATGATAACTTTGCTTTTAATATCTTAAAAGGACATCGGATCTATATTAAATACATTAAAAAATGATTGGATTTAACAAATCAAAGCCAGAGTATTTGATAGGCTCGATGTTTCTAAATTTTTATGAATTAATTTAGTAAATTAAGTTTAAAGTATTTCATAATTTGATAATTTTAAAATTATATGAATTAATTTAGTAAAGTACTTTCAAAATATCTTATAGGTGTATTTCTAAAAATCTATGAAATCCAAAATTTTATCATTTGAATAATGATCAAATTGAAGCATAAATAATTAATTGAACAAAGAATAATTTGAATTCGGATATGGAATGCTTAGAGAGTACTTTAAGGAGATCCGAGGATGTCAGAGTTATTAAAAATCAATTGACATAGATAAATTATCATATGATTAATAATTATAAATAATTTGAGAGTAGTACTATTATACTTGGAGCTCTATTGTATTGTAACTATAACTCCTTTCAAGCACACAATGTGAAAAAAATGTTGCAAGCACACTCTTTGCTAGTAAATAACAATTGGCTTACATATTATGTCATTATTAGAATGTAAATTGTATAGAGTCGTAAAGAATTACACTAATAAAAAAGTAAAATTTCTTAAATAGATAATGTAAGAATATTATAAAATGAATGAATTTATATATTAAACTCAAAATAATTCACAAGGACCATTCTTTCGTGCCAGTGAAAGAAAACGTATGTCAAAATAAAAATTAATCCATCTGAATTTCCATACTATACTATATGAAGAAAAACTCATCAAACAAAGTATTAAAAAAGTTACAATTATCTGAAGATATTATTTATTTATATAACAACATTTAACGTTGTCTTATAAAATTTATTTTATTTTATTCTTTAATAATGTATAAAAAATATATTTGTTCATAATTTAAAAAATCACTAGTTCATAGTATTATAATTTGCATAGTCACCTACGATATTTTTACACAAAATTCTTCATTACCATAAAATTACATAATCTTCTTATAAAGTGATAAATAATGATGATAAAATATTTTCTCAAAAAGGATTAAAAATTAAAAAATATTTTGGAGCATTTTACTTTCTTTCTATGGGCACGAAGGATCTCAAGGTACTGTTGTATGTTATGGAAGAGTTTAGTAACCTCTTTCGATACGATACGAAGTAATGAAATTATCTGATTACAAATTAGATTATTAAATTTAATATTTAATATATTTTGAAAATCGATGATCCCATAAAATAGACATTCACTTTTCCACAAAAGATGTTTTGGAGCTAATATCATATAGCATCAACTGCCCGATACCATATGGTCAAATAAGCCAACCAATGAGGGTCCATTATTTACATCATGACCATAATCAAKGGAAGCGAAGGTAGAGGAAACTTGACTTGGGAGCATAGCAAGTGAACCTTAGCACACCGGAACACTGACTCATATGAAACGCACGAACGATTTATTAGCCTTCTCGAAAGCCCTTTCCCTTCTCTCCCTCTGTTTGGAGCCTCATCTTCGACACTAAACCAAAGCACTTCTGGTTTTGTAGCAGAGCTCGAAGAATCTACGGCCCGCGAACCCAGCCACAAGGAAGGTTACTTTAACCCATCGACAGTATTCGCAATAACATTCAGGTTAGGAATCGGTTTCCACCGCCAACCCTTCATCTGTTCAATTGCTTATATTCCTCATTTCCATGTGTTCTGTGTATTTATACGAGCAAAGAATATATTTGGAATTTGAATTGCTGCCTGTATAATCTTTTCTTATGAATGGTAAAAGACGCCGCATTTTCGCCCTCTTATATCTCTAGGCATACAATTGAAAGTGCAAACACCCAAACATGACTGGCCAATTTGTATTCTTTAGCAAAAATATTACTTTTTTAAGTGAATATGAAATTGAGATGCTGTGTATGGTTAGGGTCATAAGTGAGGTACCCTAATATTTATTTCTGTTTTATTATCTCTACTGACAACCCCAATTCCTGATGGTTCATTTATAGTTAGCACACTAATCTAAGTATTGTTTATGCCTTGATGTCATAATTAGCTACTGCCATCTTTTAATGTCTTGCTGTTGTCGTTCACTAACTTCTTCACGTTGAGGAATTTAACTGTTGTTTTACAAGTCTGTAGATTATCTCTGTATATTATTTTTGATTCTGTGCTCGAGGGCTCTCATATGAAATCCAGCTCTTTATTTTATAAGTTGTTTTCAAATCAGGCAGAAAAGATTGGATGGCAATCATACCTTGTGGAAGTACATGGATGGTTCGGACTGGAGTTCAGCCTGGATTTATGTCCGGGTTCAGAATCAAAAATAATTTTTCTACACCTCTGCATGGGTGAGCCATTTTTCCGAACTATGTAAAGTATTCTTTTCTTAGTTTTCCATTTCTGTATCTGTTGTAGGGACTGTTGTTATGTGGAAATGATTCAAAGATTGCGCTGTTGTTGGAAGACCACGCAATTATCTCTGATGACCTTTCTATCTAGATTTATTTTACTTTGGTGAGACTATCAATAAGTGTTTTCTTTCACAATCTTGAGAAATGAATGGTAATTTCCTTGTTCATAAATGATTACTTAGTCTAACAGGGAGATATGGATTATTTCCTTGTTAGTTGCTGTCTTATTTTGAGTGGTACTAAAGTAGTTCTTAAGGCCCGTTGGATGTCATATTCATCCATATCTGATGTCAGCATGAGTCTGGAAATGTAACTTTGTAAATTAACCGTGCTCTGGGATTCTTTGAAGACTCTGAATGAGAGCCTACAGAGGGAAAATTCTCSCTGGCCCTAGTAATGTAACTAATCAGGAAAAGAAAAAAATAAATAGATAAAAGAATTTCAATATTTGGAGCTTTTATATTTCTCATGTTGATGAGTTGTTTATGGTATTGCTTTACTAACATCTTCAGAAAGACATTTGGAATTCTGACGGGGATGATTATTGAATGCGGTGGCAGTTACCTAATTTAACATACTTGATTTATATCTCAATCTCAAACCCCACATTATTGTGTAAAAGTAAACTTATTATCTGATGGCTTATAAGGATAGAGGTATATCTTCCTATCTATTACTCCCTCCGTTTCATAATATAGGTCATTTTAGACTTGTGTACACATACCAATATTATAGAATTCAATGATATCTTTTACCTGAAGTTCCTAATATACCCTTCCTCTATCTTCTTTAATTTCTCTGCATTCAAGGTCAATTAATTATCATTTTCCTTCTGTCTCTCTCTTATCATTATATAGYCTCTCAATCTCATTTAAATCTCTTGAAAAAAATACAAAAGGAGTCAAACAAGTCAATTTTCAAGACATATAAATGGGGTTAAAATTGAAATGTTTTTTCTTGATCTAGTAGAATGACTTATATTTTGGAAAGAGGTACTTTTCCTAAATTGACCTACATTATGAAACCAACGGAGTAACTACAATAGTTGCCTGAATCAAGCCCTACATAGAATGTACCTGATCAGTTAAGATTGTGTTTTAAACTCATAAATCAATGCCTTTGATCTACGAACGAAGTATATCTCTTTTTACTTTGCAAAAAAAGGCTTTGTACAGACTTTTAGAAAACTACCATAGCAGCCTGTTAGAAAAGAGACATGTTGCCATCACTTGAATGTTTCCATAATTTAGGAGGAAGAAGGGGATTATGGAAATTCATAGAAATATTAAATAAAAGGTTAAGTTAAACGGAGTCTATCAGTTTCAATCAACCAAGACTTTCCATTGATTTAGTTTGGCCACGCCTATGTTCTAACTCCTTCCTAAACAAGATCGAATCGAACTGCCATCTCTCCATAGAGTTCTCCCCTATTTGCATGAAAATACAATTGATGAATAGTCATCCAATGCAAAATTCTTTATACGAATATCTTCGTTCCTATCAGATTAAATGCAGAAAACACAAATGCTAGGATTTTTTATTAACTGATAAGAAAAATGTACAGTAAAGTTTCATATTTAGAACTTGTATGGGGTTTGCTTCAATTTTAGTTTTGTTTTCTGCTACCTGTACTGACGCTGTGCAATCCTTTAATGAGATGAAACATGGAGCTCTGTATGTTTTGCTGATTGAAAGGTTTTTACAAAGCTATACAAACTGCTATCGCATGTTGTGAACTATATTCTTGATCATAGTTGATTATTTTCAGTTAAATATCCTGATTCTTGATTTGACATCCTCTCCCTCCTTCTCAATTTAATTGTTTGGTTTCTTTTTCATGATATTTATCTTAAATAATTTTTTATGTTTGTGGGTGTCTATATCTGCAAAGCATGAATTGGGTACAGTAGGACTGCTGAAGTTTGATCCTTTTTTAATTTACAAAATCATATCTTTGGAGTACTTGGAATAATTAATGGGGCCTTTGCCAAGCTCTTGCTTGGTTTTGTTCAATTTACAAAATCACATCTTTGGAGTACTTGGAATAATTAATGGGGCCTTTGCCAAGCTCTTGCTTGGTTTTGTTCTTAATTGTGGAAGGTTTGTCAATAGCCTGGGAATAATAGGTCTGGAAAAGCTATCATATGCATGTCTTTTTTTTCTTTTTATTATTATTTTTAATTTATGAAGATGTGCACTGCATACTCAGTCACATAAGTAACTGTACATGTCCATTCATTATAATTTCTTTATTTTTCTTTGATGCAGAGGTTCAAGCAAGATTAGAGCACTGGCATCTCCAAGTTCTTTATTTTTCTCTCAAGGTTCCTTCCATGCATTTCTTGGTTCAAGTTTATATAAAAAGTCGTGTCACAGGAGTGCACGTCTTACTGTTAGAGCTGACAGGGTAAGATACTATATTTTCTTTTTACTTTCTTGCTTGTGAAAAACTTTAAATTTATTGTACTTTGTCAAATTAATTTTTGTTGGCATGTGGATTATAAAACTTAAATATGTGTGCAGGATTATTATTCTGTTCTTGGTGTTTCAAGAAATGCGAGCAAGTCAGAAATCAAAAGTGGTGAGTACGGCTTGACTGTTTTCTAAGATATCACGTTGTCATTACGTTTTTCTTGTAGTCATTCTTGTATTCTATATTCTAGATATCAAGTAATTGCTCTTAGCTTTTGGCTGGACGTTTTGCACGTATCAAAGCATATCATTTTAAGTTGAATACACCATTTTCCATCACATAAATTCTCTCACTGCAAAATTCGTAATTATTTATACTTGAAATATGTTAAAGTTATTCTCAGCTCTCTCCTTGTTCTCATGTTAATTTTATTTCTTTATGCAAATATAGCCTTTCTGAAGTAGGAGATCAAAGTTGGGAATCAGGATAGTTACTTGATTTCTCCTTTCCACTGAGGAAAATGGCAATTCCCAAGATCAGTTCTGTCTGTTAACATATGCCTTGGCTCAACTTGGTTTTGGAATGTGAGAGTGCTTGTTGAAGTGGAAATACTGAGACCAAGTACACCCCCACTCAAAAAAACTAAAAAAAAAAGAAAAAGAAAAAGAAAAAGAAAAAGAAAGAGAAAGAAACTGTAGATCAGTTATATTGGTGGTTCATTAAGCTTTATCAGAGTCTATAAATTGTATTATTTTCACCTGAGATAAAAATATATATTCCAATTAAGAAAAGTGTGGACATTTTGGGGATAGTTCATAATAAAAATATATTCAACTGGGACGAAGAGAACAGTAAGTTACTTGGGATTTTAGTTTATATACTCAGGTTTAGGAGTATATCTAGACCTCCTCTAATGTTACGATAGAGGGTCTCTCCAGAATGGTATAGGTTTTCAGATTTAAATACCTTCGGGCAAGTGAAGAAGTTTCTTTGTAAGCGGGCAAACTTCAGTAGCAACATGAAAAGATGTATTACTTACTATACAACTGAATCCTGGGCCCGGCGCTCATAGGCACATACGGAGTAGTTGGTTGGAACCTATTATATTATAGAAGTGATTGGGTGATGGTATTAAAGAATGAGATTCCAGTTTCATGTTTTGTTTTAATATTCACGTCTCTTGTTAAGAAAGAATATTACRGGTCTATCTATCTTGGGAACTCAAAAATTAGTGTTGTGGAATTGAAATCCACTAAATGGGTTTCAGACGTTTTTACCTCCATTCCATAAGCAATTTCTGCTTTCCTATCTAGAAAACTTTTAAGATTGTCTTAACTGCACTTAGTGGAATTTAATTTGTTACCTGCAAGKTAAAATGACCAGCATCTCTTAGTTTTGAGCATTTACAAATTTTTATTTTTAAGATTGTCAATATAGTTTTGGGCAGAGTATCTATCTACCTTGGTAGTTTGGATTGATTTCACAGTACATATCACCTTCCCATTACCTTTCCTCGCATATTTAGACTACCTTTTTGCTAATTCTTGTGATGCATATTTCTATGGGAACAACATGATTATGCAGGAGTGATATGTTTGTCGTCTTTGAATCTGATTATGAAATTCTCCATCTATTCTATAAGCTTTCTGTCTTGTTTCCATGGGAACGTGTAAATTATTATGTGTTTTTCTTTCCTTTATTTAAAATTTTAATTTGATAGAAGGTACTGAATTCTTTTGTAATGCTTATTGTTTCTTCTTTCATTTCAGCTTATAGGAAGCTTGCCAGAAGTTACCATCCAGATGTGAACAAGTAAGTTGTTATTACTTTTAGTTTGATGATATACTCAGAAATTCTTGTCAGTGTTTATTATTAGGATGAGATATGGATAGTTCACTCAAATGGTAGGCAACTGAACAACCAGTTTCATTGGTACATCTAATGGTTGTCTTTCGATATGCTCGATACAGTCTTAAATGGGGCTCTCTTTGCCATCTTTCTCATTTATATACTCATCTTTTCATTATATTCTTTTTAAATTCCTACTCTGAAATCCTGTGTTATATGTTCAGAAAAAATTGTGTACAAGAAAGAAGAAACTGAATAAAGTAATAAATGTACTATCATCAAATAGGGTAGCAGATACAATCATACAACAATGAGATTAAACTGCAACATTTGTTGCACGGTTTGTATATTATTGTCTAGAAGGAGATTGGCTGCATATGAGGACTTTTGAACAAGAGTGGAATTCTTTGAATAACTCCTACACTTGCTTCCAGGGTAGACTACTACTTGGTACTATTTGACGACTACTGTACTGAAACGTATTATATCTTTCATTCATGGTGTTTTAGAGGAGATTCTGGATGAATGTTTCTTATGAAAGGAACTTTTTCTTCTTCTTTCATTGTGAACAAGCTTTACAAAATGTTGATACTAGTCATAATAGAAATTATTCAAATTTTTGTTGTGTAATACCTTAAAAGTGTGTTTGGATGTAAACTCAACGGACCTTGAGATCTGCAAGACAGACCATTACATTTCATTGAGGTATTCTTTCCTGCACTTTGTGCTGCTTACCGTTTTGTTTGATTCTACAAAATTCTTGACTCTCTAATTCATCACATGCAGAGAGCCTGATGCAGAAACGAAATTTAAGGAGATCAGTAATGCATATGAGGTATAATACTGATTATTCTGGCCTTTGCTTCTGTTGTGTGTTTCCTGACTGCGCCGCTTYTCMGTGGAGCTTGTATTAGATTGAATTTTGAACTTTGTGTAACAGATTTTGTCAGATGATGAGAAACGTTCCATTTATGACAAGTACGGAGAGGCTGGGCTTAAAGGTTCTATGGGCATGGGGGTGAGTTTCTTCTAGTGAGAGGAAGCAAATAATTCTCCTTTTTATGGGTTCCTTAGAATGCCTACTAATATCCTGACATATTGTTGCTTCATTATGTAGGATTTCAGCAATCCATTTGATCTGTTTGAGTCCCTATTTGATGGCTTTGGTGGTATGGGCATGGGAGGAGGAAGAGGCTCCCGGAACAGGGCCGCCGAAGGTGAAGATCAGATGTACAATCTAGTTTTAGATTTCAAAGAAGCTGTTTTTGGGGTTGAAAAGGAGATTGAAATAACTCGACTTGAGAGCTGTGGCACCTGCGAAGGATCAGGTGCAAAACCAGGGACTCGGCCAACTAAATGCAGCACATGTGGTGGCCAAGGTCAAGTTGTCTCATCAGCAAGGACCCCACTTGGTGTCTTCCAGCAAGTAATGACTTGCTCTTCTTGTGGTGGGATGGGGGAAACATCCACTCCCTGCAACACATGCGGTGGTGATGGCCGAGTGAGGAAATCAAAGCGGATCAGCTTGAAGGTACCTGCTGGGGTGGATTCTGGCAGTCGGTTAAGAGTCCGGTCAGAAGGTAATGCTGGAAGAAGAGGGGGACCGCCTGGGGATCTTTTTGTTATCATAGATGTTCGTCCAGATCCTGTACTGAAGCGGGATGACACAAATATTCTCTACACTTGCAAGGTTTCTTATATCGATGCTATTCTGGGAACAACCATGAAAGTCCCTACAGTGGATGGAATGGTTGATCTCAAGATTCCTGCTGGTACACAGCCAGGAACAACATTGGTCATGGCGAAAAAGGGTGTGCCTCTTTTAAATAAAAGCAACATGAGGGGTGATCAGTTGGTAAAGGTTCAAGTTGAGATCCCAAAACGGCTCAGTGGTGAAGAGAGAAAGCTAATTGAAGAACTTGCCAATTTGAACAAGGCCAAAGCTCCTAACAGTAGAAGATAGTTAAGGAGATTGTTCCTGCTGCTGCAGCTGCTGCTTGTGGTCACATGCTTCCTCCCTGGACTTAGTGTTCAAGTTTTGTGATGTTTTGGGCATTTTTGACATGGAATCCTCTTTCAGCCTACAAAGCAACAGCTTCTAGTGTTCCGGAATTTTTTTTGGGGATTAATTTTACATCTCTGTCCTACACTAACAATCAAGGAAGTGAGTAGAAGCTAGAGAAAGGGAGACTTATTTGTTTTTCCCCCCATATAGACCCATTATATTTTGACTCTCTTAATAATCATGTACGATAGTGTAAATTTGTTCAGCGACGGCTGGCATATGTCAATTGTGATTTTCCTGGTACTTGTGATCTATATATCTAGGGTGTTGTAGTGCTGGTTGACGTGATTTTATACCTCTTTTGCAAACTAAATCAATAGCTTCGATTTGATAAATTTTTTCAAAACTTGGAATCAGTATGTTAGTTGTATGGGTTTATGAAGCATATGGTAAATGTCTCAATGATAATAATCATAGTTTTAAGCTTCTCTCGTTGAGACTTTCTCTTGAATTCTTAATACTTTTTTAAGTTTTAAATAGCAATGAGTAGGTCATGCTTAGTCTCATATGGATTATCATTGTCATAGTTAAAATATATCTTTAAATTTGAATTCGGGGGCTCTTGGTGCGATTTGTTTATATAACAGATCCCATCTTTGAGGAAAAATGTCAATACTGATCTTCGAACAAAAACTGTGGACATTCAATTTTTTTTTAACCCCATAAGATCACAAATTCAGAGATCAATCCTTCAATCCGAACGAACTGAAACGAAGGGAAAATATGGGATTGGGGTGAGAGAGGCTCGAACTAAGGATCACTCAGTAGCTATTCAACCTACGCGCTAGCCAACTGCGCCGCCACCTGGAGGTTGAGCGTGTTATGCAGTGCACATTAAAGTTATTCTACCAATGCTAATCTAAAATTGTACTTTCTGATCTTTTGGATGTGAAGGTTTGAAAATTAAAAAAGCATTTCAGAAACATATCTGCATCAGCATATTGATCGGTAATGGATGAACTCACTTTTTTCAAGATCTGCAAACAATCCCTTTTATCAACATTCAGTGCATAAACAAAAGATGATAATGGAAAAGAAAAAACAAAAAAAAAAAAAAAAAACTTGATTATTGCAGATCAATACATTCAGTAATTCTGAAGAAGTGTTGTGTTTATAAGTTTCTCCAAATTCTCATATGAAGAACCACCAGGTTCAACAGCTAACTGTGCTTTCTTTTTCCATTCCAGGGCCTTCTTCCTCATTTTCTTCCCCTTCTCTCCCTCCATGATTTCTTTCACAGATTCCGCCACTTCCTCTCTAGTAACTCTGCTCTCAATCTCGATTCCAGTATCCCAGTTCCAGCATGCATATCGGCAATTAGTGTGTTGCTCTGCGAAAAATGGCCAGCAAATCATAGGAACTCCATTAGATATGCTTTCGATGGTCGAGTTCCAACCACAATGTGTTAAGAATGCTCCAACAGAAGGGTGTGCCAACACTTGCTCCTGTCCACACCACCCTGCTAAAAACCTCCTGTCTTTAGTCTCTTCCAAGAATTCTGCAGGTAGACTAGCTGATTCACCGGTTACTATATCAGGTCTAATGATCCACAAGAAATATTGTTTACTATCAGCAAGTCCACACGCAAATTCTGTTAGCTGTTTGGCCGACATGACTGTGATGCTTCCGAAGTTCACATAAATCACGGAGTTCAATTCCCTTTGGTCCAGCCATTTCAGACAACCTTCCTCTTCTTTCCACAAACTTGACACTACTGAGTCCAGTTGAGTGTTCTTTGTCTCTTGCTGAAGCAGCTGGAGTGGGCCTATTGTGTAAACATGATCGAACTTAGCTCTGATGGCTTCTAGGACATCTTTCTCCAGTACTTCATAGGTATTGAAGATGATAGCCTTGGCACGGGACGCGTTCCTTGTTTGTACTATATTGTAGTTGAGCATGATATCATCTGGATCAGTCGTCCGAATGAAACTAGGAAGATCTTTCAATCTGATGCCTTTCATCCCCGAAATCCAATCGATCTCCGTCTCGAGGTAGCCATTAGTGAACCAACTTTCATCTGCATATGAAATGTTAAAACTTTGTAACAACTTTACCAATTTAGCAAGCCAAAGAAAAACTATAAAAAATAGAAGAACCATAAWCACTTTGTTCCACCTCTYAAAGGAACATATCCTCTAGCTACGAGTTCAGCATAGTGAAGGTATCCCATGAAGCCACATGCACTGCATGTGAAAACCACTACTTCAGGAATCTTGAGTTCTTCTGCAGCTTGTAAGGTGAAGCTCATCACTCCATCAGAAGCTATGCAAGTGACTTTCGGGCAATCCGACGAATCATTCAGATCCTTAATAAGATCCAAGAAGGGAACTAAACAGTTCTCTTGAACTGAATTACAAAGTGCAGGAATGTCTTGTGTGGTATCAGGATCAGAAGGTGGGAGGCCATCAGGAATGGTTTTAAACTGGAAATCATCAAAACCCTCCGCTGAATTAAAACCTCGAGCTCGGACTAATCGATTATGATTGAACTCAGTGTTGACAAAAGTGATGTAGAATCCCCTYAAATGAAGAACTTTTGCTAGTTTCAGCAAGGGACTTATATGGCCTTGTGCAGGGTATGGAATCACTATGGCATGAGGCTTCATGCTTGCTCTATTATCAAGATCCAAGTACAGCACTTTAGTAGGTCTGGCTTAGTTATGCTATTTATACAGGTACTACAAACATATACCAAGAGACCATATGGTTGTTCATACATTTGACTGGGGAAAAGATCGTTTACGAGATCAATATGAAAAGATTAAAAAGTTCTCAACAAATATCATCGTAGGACATGTCACAGCAGCAAGCTTTTGGTTTCTGTTCTTGTATTTTAGCAGAATCTGAGCATATCAATGTCTATCTTGATATAGATATGTGTCTGAATCTTGCATAATACTTCCAATGAATGATTTACTGCTTGTCTTTACTTAATAGCAGTTTATGGTAAACAAATGGATGCCTCTACAAATCTTCCAGTATATTTTGAGGCACTAATTCTCTTTAGTTGTCTTTGAAATGGAGAATAAAGACTGAAAATGTCTCTACTTCATACTGATATCAAAATAAGAAAGAAGAATCACGATCGGTAGTCATCTTCTTGAATTTGTGGTGTATTAGTAGTTTATACACTCATTCACATGTTCGATATTAAAAAAATTAATTTATTATGGAATAATTTTTGTTTAAATTGAACTAACAATCCATATAACAAAATTTAACAGTAATTTATCTAATCAGCAATCTTCCTAGAGTAAGCGACACACATACAACAGGCAAAACATCTAACCTTTCTGTCTAACCAATTCATATTATAAGGAACGGCCCATAAGGGGGTAAAAGTATAGAGAGATTAGTGGAAGTCTTCCTATAGGGTCAAGGAAGATGAGGTGATTGATTTGGCTAGTCAATGTTTTTCTTTGCATTTGGAGAAAGACTGTAGTTAGCGCTTCTACTTTGACTATGATGACCGGGGAAAATTGTCCCGCACGTTGGGACCTAATACTGCCTAATTAACAAAGATTTGTCATGGTTATTGGAATTCCAATAGAGACATTGAATTCTTTTCACATTTCAAGTATAATAATTTATTTTACTTTTAAGATATGATCCATTTGATTTACGAGTCAAATATTTAATCATTGAATGATTGATTTAACATAAGTTTTAATTTTTATAATAAAATATATATTAATCTTTTTATAATGAAACATTATCATTTTCGAATGCATGAAAGAATTTTTTAAATTTTCAATTTACACATTTAATTTTTTTTTTTAAAAACCAACAAGAAAATTCATTCATTCATAGACCTCTCGGCATCTGCAAGTTATACAGCTAGGTATACTCCATCGCCTTTTAGCAAAGGAAATGTGCCATCCCCTTATCATTCCGTGCAATAGCTCCCGCCCCGCACACCCCCAGTTTTCCAAGCCGTATCCGCATTTGCGGCGGCCCTCTAGGACGGAGCAATGAACGCTGTTCCAGTTTACTGCACGTTATCTGCCAAAGAAGCTTGGTGATACTCGACCAGCAGGTTTAAGGTCATTCCCACCAACTCATCCACCCTCATCAATTTGTTTCAACAAAATATACCTATTCCTTACGGCCCACAAACCCCATAACATCATCACCATTATCAACATCTCCCCAGTTGACATAWGTAGCCTCTGAAACACATCCCTAAAATTATTAGAGCCTACCCATGCCCAACCAAATCCAATGCCAACMCTCTTCCAAACCTTCCGTGCAAAGCCACAACCATAAAATAAATGCTGCCCATTTTCCACCTCCCACTCACAAAAAGGACACTTTTAGTAACTAATATAGGGGATTTCTTCATCAAATTCACTCTCAAAGGTAAGATTCCTCCACAACCAAGTTCGATTCTTTGATGGTATGTTTAGCCTCCATGACCTCACCCATAAATGAAGTAAATTAGTCGTTAATGTGTTCTTATTGTCTTATGGGTTCCAGAATCAAGTATTCGAGGAAATATGGATAAAGCCAAAAAGAAAAAAGTTTTTAAGTATGAAAATCGCGTGATTTTTTATTATGCCTTTTTGTTTCGAATTGATAGAGGCGAAAGATACAAACAAATAGTATGGCGTAAGCATTTACATCATTAAACACTTAATACAAGTGAAATGTGACATCATAATAAATTATTAATAAAAAAAGACTTGACGACAACTTTTCAACACTGCCTTCCAATTTGCGTTGGACTAGGGCCTTAAACGGTTGCAGATGAGTTCAAACTTCAAATCATGTCCTTCGGCCTGGGGCCCATTAACAGTCACAGGTAACTAGACCCGATTAGATCATTCGTCCGGTCTACAGTGGGTAGGTCCACTGGATGTGGATCTCGGATCTCTTTAAAAAAAATGTTTTATGTAAATATCACTAACAAAATCCATCAAGTCATCAACCAAAGTAAAAAATATTAAGTCATTACCACAGACAAAGCAAAACAATTTAAATCAATTTATTATCAAAAATCCAAAACAACCAAAAAGAACAATCACTAACCCTTATGAAATACATTGATACTTGCTTTCAAATCTTTTATTTTATTTTTTTTGGCAAAAAAAGAGAAAAGTGATTATGTATATAATAAAATACTCTTAAATATTTATAATTAGATTCTAGATAACGTATTTTAAACTCAAATTCTATTATAAAATATCAAATGAATTTAAGACGAATTATTATTAAAAGTGAAATTCTAAATTCATTACAAATTTGTCAAAATCGAGTACGTATTAAGGTATATATCATATCAGGTTTATTGATGATATCTGTCAACTAGACTGAATACGAATGAATGAATTTTATTTATTTATTTATTTAGAAATCAAGATTATATTTAGATATTAAACTCTTCTCTTATCATGATTAATAACAAAGACAAATGAAGGGCTATAGATAGTGAAATTTGCCTATTGGTCCTTTAAGTTTTGGTTTCAAATAATTTGATTTAAAAATTGAAGACTTTATGTTATTTTTTTAATTTTATATTAGTGTTTTAATATTTTTTAATCGATTAATCCAATTGAGAAATATGCCTTAAGACTTCATGTTACTTTGTCGACTAAAATCTATGGGAAACAAGAACAAGACTTTTGGCTTACTCTTATTTACTTGGGGTGTCTTTCGGGCATGGACACTTCGATTTTTATAAATTTCCGCATTAAATATTTGTACCGTATGAAGAATAAGGCATTTCACTGACGAACTATGTAATCTGCTAGCCGGCGGTTTGTTGTTTGATGCATCTTGGAAAGAAACAAGCACGACCAATGAGTTAGATTTTGATCATTTTGGTGCCCGCAAGAGATTTCTTGGAGGAAATCAGAGACAGAGGCTTGCTAGTTGAATGATGCCCGCAAGAGGAAGTACTCGGGCATCATTCCAGTGAAGGATTATAATCTCACTGTGAAGAGTATTAGCGATGGCCTGCCGGGCCATTTTTTGCAGAACAACAGACAAACTGCCTGTACTTGTGCACCAAGTGGGGGATTGGCATGGAGATTGATACCAATAACTGATGGTGAGAGAGTTAATGGAGGGAAGAAACGAAAAGGAGATAAGGGAGAAGGCCAATAAATGGGAGAAGAGTGCAGAAGTGGCCACAATGCAAGGAGAAACATCAACTCATTAAGGTTAATGAAGCACTTGAAAGGAGAAACGCCTTCTCATTAAGCACAGGTCTTCATCAGCTCATTTCTATCGTCACCTCGATTCATTTCCARCATCACCACGACACGACGTTATGTTAAGAGTCTTCTTAATTGAAAAACAATCGATTTTAAACTTATAAGAATCGCAATTTATATTTTTGATAGACCAACCCCACTTCATCCTCCTCTTGCTTGTTTTTTTCTTCTTCTCTTAGGTAAGCTTTGTGGTAAGACGTACATGCTTCCGTGCTTCATTTTCTTTTGCTTTTACATCACCACTTACGAAATCAACCGTGTCTCATTAATAAGACATGAGCATAGGCAGAATATTCAAGTTCAATGAAATGGTGCTTTCATTTGTATAACTACTTCTGGGCGTCAATTATTGTATATATATTTTAGAAGATACATTCAATGAAATGGTGCTTTCAATTGTATAATAACTTCTGGGCATCAATTATTGTATATATATTTTTGAAGATATTCAATTGTATAATAACTTCTGGGCATCAATTATTGTATATATATTTTTGAAGATACTAAAAGCTCTCATTCAATCAAGATGAATAATCTGATGCAGCAGCAAGTACATCAAGCTGTCCATCTACTAGCCACGTTATAGAATTATCTTCAAAACATTTTGAACAAGTAAATGGACAGGAATATTTCCCTTTGCGTACAGAAAATGAAAGCCTTTACATCCCATATGGAGTAATTTGCATGTTYATGCATCTCAGAACTGGACAAAGGGTCATCTTATCACTGACATACGACGGTCGAATAGCTGCTTTTCGTTGGATGGCTGTTGAGCGGTCGACTTTCTATAATTTCAAGCAATGGATAGAAGTTTGAATGTTTGACTGCTTTAATGAAATAATTAATTGATCTGAAATTCAAAAAAATAAAAAAATTAGCGAAGATTATATTAAATAATTTGTATAAAAAATAATATTTTTTTAGTAATATTAATATGAGCGTATAGGTTTAAAATAGTAATTATGACCTCTCTTTCAATTTCTTTTAAAACGGATATAAGAGCAATTATTTCAGTTTGAGTTGTGACAGTAGTTCACCCCTCGTGGCCGCGTGGGTGGCGAGTGTTTTATTTTCATTATAATATTACAAAGCTGGATGCGCGTGTCATCAAGAAGCCAATATTACAGATTACATTCTTCAGAAGCTCAGCCGCTGACCGCAGTCCACAGACACCTTCATATGGATTCTACGTCAATGGCAGAAACTGATCATGAAAAGCCTCATGCCGTCTGTCTTCCATTTCCAGCACAGGGACATATAAACCCTATGATGAAACTGGCAATTCTTCTTCACAGCAGAGGCTTCCTCATAACCTTTGTCAACACGGAGTACAATCACAGACGCCTGCTTAGGTCCAGAGGCCCCGAGTCTTTAAATGGTTTACCTGGCTTCAAGTTTGAGACAATTCCAGATGGGCTTCCTCCTACTGATGCCGACACCACCCAACACATCCCTTCTCTTTGTGACTCTACCAGAAAGAATTGTTTAGCCCCGTTTCGGACACTTCTACGGAAGCTCAATTCTTCTCCAGTTTCCCCACCAGTGACCTGTATAGTTGCTGATGCTATAATGTCGTTTTCTGTTTTGGCTGCTAAAGAAATTGGGTTGCCCTGTGTTTGCTTCCGAACCACAACTGCCTGCAGCTATTTGGTAAACAGATACTTGCCGCTCCTCAAAGGAAAAGGACTCGTACCTCTCAAAGGTAAGAATCGATCTGTTTTATGGACTTCATATTAGAAATTTCGGTTTCCATTTAACTCCTAAGGATGCGAATTAGACATGCATTTACATAATGGATAGTCTTTACTGGGCCTGTTACAATCTGAAAGAGAAAGTAATAATGTGGATGAAAGGAAGTGCAGGGGAAGCTTTAGAATCGAGTGAAGAAAAGCGTTCGAAATTAGAAGAAACTGATTTCGTTTCTCTCTGATTTGAAATTTACTATTTGTGCCAATTGCCAAATTGCTTTCTACAATATTTTGTCTTGAGGTGGGTTTTGTTCTCTTCGTTGCAATCGCCATGATTCAAGTGGAAAATAGCAGCTTTTTGGGCCCAGTTACTGAATTTTTATATTATTATCTTTGCAGATTCGACTTGCCTAAGCAATGGGAAATTGGATACTAGCCTAGAATTCCTACCAGGAATGAAAAATATTCGCCTTAAGGATTTGCCAATGTATATACGAACAACAGATCCTATCAATGTGATGATGCTGAACATCATCATTGAAGAAGCAAAAATGGCTTCAACAGCAACAGCTATAATCTTCCACACTAATGATGCATTGGAAGGCGATGTCTTGAACGCTCTCTCAAGCATATGCCCTCCAGTCTTCAGCATCGGCCCACTTCATCTTCTCATCAATCAGCTTCCAGAGAACAGCCTGAAGTTCATCGGAGCAAACCTTTGGAAAGAAGAGCCAGAATGCCTCCAATGGCTTGATTCCAAGGCACCAAATTCCGTGGTGTACGTGAATTTTGGCAGCATAACGGTTTTGACTCCACAGCAATTAGCTGAGTTTGCTTTCGGGTTGGCTAATTATAAGAAGAATTTCCTATGGATAATAAGGTCCGATTTAGTTGCTGGAGACTCTGCAATATTACCACCAGAATTTCTTGAAGAAACGAAAGAAAGAGGCCTAATTTCAAGCTGGTGCCCCCAAGAGCAAGTGCTGAACCATCCCTCAGTGGGAGCTTTCCTAACGCATTGTGGATGGAATTCAATGATCGAAAGCTTGGCCAGCGGTGTGCCAATGATATGTTGGCCATTTTTTGCCGATCAGCACATCAACTGCAGACTTGCATGCAGTGAATGGGGCGTTGGCATGGAAATTGACAGTAACGTGAACAGAAATGAAGTGGAGAAGCTGGTTAGAGAAGTGATGGATGGAGAGAACGGCACCAGAATGAAGAACAAAGCAGTTGAATGGAAGAAAAAGGCACTCGAAGCCACCGGAATGAATGGTTCTTCATTCTTGAATTTGGACAAATTAGTTAAGGAATTACTTCTATCCAAAGCTTAAAAAATTACTGATCACCGTAATGTTTGAGAACCTTTCTGGCTCGACTCAATCAGTCTGGTTAAGTGCAAACCAAATCTAGTTGAATTGAATCTTTCTCACGCTTGCTCTTATAACTATTAGTACAAGGGCCGGTTTTATAAGCTTATGCTGTTTGTTAACCGCTGGGATTATATTTAGTAAAGCAGTTTCATCTAAATAATTTTCTTATGGAATCAGATTGCCCTTAGTGTAATCAAGCGACCGACGGAGATCCTTCACCAATTGAGCACCTCTTTCAACTGATCTGTACAAAGCACATAGCACTGGTTGTTTAGATAATATTTATTAATATTTAATTCTAACTTAGGCATGGTTTCGGTAGGAAAACTCCAGCTCTCTTGGAGTAATCGAAACTTCAATTCATGGGCTGAGAAGGAGATATGTTGACACGACGTTGGCGCCCCATTGTCATATTCCTAGTAGACATTTCATGAGAATGGTTACAATCCTAATCAAACACTATACTTTGATTTTGTTTTTTACGCTTTGATAAAGTTATCCCATAATGATACCGTAATTTTACTTTGTATTATCAAATTTTTTCTTCTTATATTTCCTAAAATTAAATTACGTTAAACTCATATAAATAATATATAAATAAAAAACAAAGCTAATTAAGGAGCTTGATAAAAGAGAAGGCCATAGAGATCAAAAGCGTACATACATTATATGAATCATTAATCAAATCTATAATTTCACAGATACTTTTGTTGCTTACAATCATTTCGAATATCTTTAAGGAAGCCAAAACCAAAGAATGCCATATTGATAATGACTATTTCCTCATCAAATCTAGGATTTGGAATCCCAAAAGTTAATTTTAATATATTAAAAATATAATGAAACTTGAAATAAAAATAAATTTAAATGTATTATATAATACGTCTAAATCTATACGAATAAAAAATATGTTTAAATTTATATTGATTTATAATAAATTATTATAATATGTTGACATTTGATTTTAGCTATTCAAAATCGCAACTAATGGCGTTACGGACATTCCAGTCATCAGATCTTGATCTTCAGTCGATGACGGAGATAACAGAGGTGACTTACTGATCGGATGAGGACGAAAGAAGGATTATCAATATGCTGATATTAGGTTTTAGCCAACCAAAACGACTAAAAATGCATTTAGTGGACAATAAGCTATAATGTTCTTGCAGTTTTGGGAGGTCAACCGATTATACAAGCAGTAAAAAAGAGAAGCATATAGTGCTTCATCGGCTAAGGACCCAAGTGATCGGCTGAGTACTAGTCAATGAGTTCCAATCGAATTCCATGCCTATTTTCTCGAAAGTTATGTTGGCACTTTAGTTCAACTGACTGCATGCCAATTAAACTAGGCCACTATCAGCTGAGGATAATTATAACGCTAAGAGTAAATTTGATCAAGTCAACCCCATGATCTTTCTCTCAAAATCTCATGATCTCTCTTGTACAAAGTCCATGATTTTTGAAGAGCATTATTTTAGGGGAGTTAGCGGACCATTGCAGAGGACTTGTATATTTATAAATAGCAAAGAATGAGATGAAGAAAAGAGTCTTCAAACCAACATCAAATCTATCAATCTAAATAGTCTAAATACTCATATGTCTTATCCAATAACTTATTTGTAGCTTTCTTTGTGGCTTTTTTACATGTTTATTATTCCTTAATTTACAGTTTTATTTACCATTTTCATACAATTCTACATTTCTTTTGATAAGATTGAGGGTATTTGTAATATCCATATAAATTTCTTCATTTTTATGAATTTTACATAATTATATAATTTATATGCTAATTCATTATTTGATTTATTACATTATTCTTATGTTTTACTTATTTTACAACAGAAAGACTTTTGCAATGATTGATGTGCTAATTAAAAAGTCAATAATTTTATTTATTATTTATTTATTATATTATCGTGTGAGTTTATTTATTTAATTTAATTTTCAAAATTTATATTCAATTGGTTAAATAAAAATAAAAATAGTAATGAAATGATCAACATGTTTTGAGCGGCTCTTATACTTCAGCAGGTGGGGACTTGAATTAATTTTGTATAGTTCAATACATAATTGTTTCTGTTTATTCTTGGGGAGAGCCAGTGATCATTAAAAAGTCAATAATTTTATTTATTATTTATTTATTATATTATCGTGTGAGTTTATTTCTTTAATTTAATTTTCAAAATTTATATTCAATTGGTTAAATAAAAATAAAAATAGTAATGAAATGATCCACATGTTTTGAGCGGCTCTTATACTTCGGCAGGTCGGGACTTGAATTAATTTTGTATAGTTCAATACATAATTGTTTCTGTTTATTCTTGGGGAGAGCCAGTGATCATGCCCAGAAGCTAATATGATGCCCTTGGCCTATATTAAGAGGGTCAAAATTGGTTCATTGCAGTAGAAACCTTTTTTTTTTTTTTTTTCTTTTTGGTTTGTGAGTTTCCATAGTCTTTCATGGAGTGAATATTCTCCATTCCTTTTATAGTTGAATTAAATGAAAATTTCAAAGGAAGTCTCAAAGATGGAGAAAGAATATTCATCACATGCAAATGAATTGAAAACAATATTTATTAGAAAATTTATTTCAAAGTTTTGCCTTTCTCTTCTTATTAAATTGTGTTTCAAATTAGAGATTGAGGAGTTGCATGAAGGGCTTGTCTTCTTTGAACAATGTTTTTGACATCTTTTAGTCTTTTGGATGCAAATTCATGTTCTTTTTTATGTTTTTGGCAATTATTGACATTTGTCATTCATATCTAAATATCATGTTTTAGTATATGTTTAAGTTACTTGGTATGAAACTTAATTATTGGTTCATCTAATGTTTTATGAATTTAAACAAATAGAAAAAAAATTAACCAATTTTTAGGAATCTTGACTTCACATTACTTTATATCTTGAAAATTATTTTATAATTTATCATTGCAATAGCAAATCATTCTACCATTTTCATGGAAGACTTGAGGTAAAAATCTAAAAGCTAAAGAATTATATTATTTGCATATAAAATTAAATTTTTGTATTAGAATAGAAAATTTTTAAAAAAGGTTCTTTATGAGTATTCTTTTGTAATTAAACTAGGATATTGCACATTGACGTTTCGAACAACTAAGGGACTCTGCTTGTAATTAAAAGAAATTATATTCGTTAATGATTCCAAGTAAGTAAACTCCCTATGTTTTTCATTGAATGTAGAACTCCTAAAGTTATTTTAATATGAAATTGTGGTACTTTCAATTATGTAATTTACTATTTATTTAGATGTTAGACCTATAAATTCAATGTTTGTAATAAGAACATATATCTCTTTAATAATTTGTATAATCTTTTTGAGCAAGTTGCATTTTCATGATTTCAATATGGCAAATGCGTTAAAGAATAAAGTTTGAAAAATGTAACTTTTAATGTTGAACGAACGAATTCCAAACTTTAGGAAAAGAGAAAAGAGGTGTGTGTCTAATCCATGAAAGATGTGAGTAGGACATGAGGCATAGAGGACCAGCTCATCCGATCTAACCGCCTTTGTAGGATGGAAATAAAACTAAGGTTAACCTCCTTGTGAGGTAAGGTGAAAGTGAATGTGAATCAATTATTAATCGCTTCGCGGTGCTACCGGTAGAAAAGTTTCTAGCTCCAAATAGTAGTTGTCTATTGTAGAGCTTAATGACTAGGCTATTACCAAGTGAGTTCACGTTAGAAATGAGAAATTTCAAAAAAGTTAAATGGAATGAAATTTTAAATTTCATAATGGATAATGCATGTCATAAACATTTATGCATGGGATTTARTTACTGAGTTCTACCTCATTCCGATGATGATTAGCCAGGTGGAATGAGGAGATCGCTTTAGAGCGGGTTTTGATACCCAAACTTTGTTTCTTTAGTTAAAATACTAATATTCGGTAACCTTTGTTAGATAATTGTATTATTTATTCGTTTATTGATGTTATTCTTTCAAAAACTATTGAATTAAAAATAAATGATTGCATATTTTTTGAAGAATGGATTTGTTGGGAGTTGTTTTCTCGTCAAGCATAGGAACCTTTGTTTTTATATTCTTTCACCGAGTTAAATTATTTTATGATGATATATAGAGTATTTTTGAGTGTTCGGTGTTGAGTTTCTTATTTTGTAAACATGTTGGTTATGTGTATAAATAAAGGAGATTCTGTCAAAATTTTTATAGAAATATTTACTTTAGGGTAATGGTTAGGTGGAATAAACGATACTTATTCCTTAACTTGGGATATTACAGTATTACCCTTATAATTAGATGTTTGGGCTGTCGACCAAAACACATCCCTGCTGTTCTCTTTTATAGATCCTTTTCACAATTTAGCTGGATACTTTTGGAGCATGTCTGGAATCATCTTTCATAGAAAAGGCTTACGGATTTAGCGATGTTTAGCTTTGTGTGCCGAGGTAAAGGCTTGTTGTTACATCATGGAAGTCAGTCGGCAACATCTTCAGTCGATCCAATAACTAGTAAATCGATAGCATCCTTAACTGGTTCAACAGCTAATTAGCTGATGATGTCCTTAGCCGATCCATTAGCAGAATGAATTTTCTGAATGTTAATACAATCGATGTTCATTTTCTTCTTCCATCACTTTATCTTCAAGATGAGTATTTATTATAATGAATATATTTATTAATTGAAAATGATGTGAAGACACTAAAAATGGAAACAAATCTGTAATTTGAGATGGAGGAAAAATGAAAGAGACATACCCTTGTGGACGGAAGGAATATTAATTCCGCAAAAGCACCTCCTTTAAAAGTTTGTCAAAGTTAATCCGGGAAGACCCACCAGGTCGAGCTGCCTCTTCTGCCTTTTTCTTCCAATCCATAGCATTCTTCTTCATCTTCTGTTCCTTCTCACCTTCTATCAGGTCTCTCACGAGCTTCTCTACCTCATCTCTCTTCACATTATTGTCTATCTCCAGACCTATATTCCTTTCCACACAACTATACCTACAGTTCGTCTGCTGCTCGCCGAAGCAGGGCCAGAAGATTACCGGTACGCCACAGCAAATGCTCTCTAATGTTGAGTTCCATCCACTGTGTGTTAGGAACCCGCCAATGGCCGGGTGCTTCAGGACCTGCTCTTGTGGACACCAGCTAGCCAACATTCCTCTTTCTTTAGTTTCAGTGACGAATTCTGGTGGCAAAATTGCAGTTTCCCCGACAACTACGTCAGGCCTAATGATCCACAAGAACGGCTTCATGCTGTTTTGCAAGTCCCCATGCAAACTCGGTAAGTTGCTGAGCAGTCACTATACTGATGCTGCCAAATCACGTACACAACTGAGTTTGGCTCTTTGCCATTAAGCCAGTCGATGCATCCCCGTTCTTCCTTCCAGAGATTTGAACCCATTGATTTGAGTCTTTGATCTTCAACTTGATTAAGCATCAATTGTAAAGATCCAATTCTACAAACACAAGGACGCATTGCTGAGAGAGCAGTTAAGATATCTTGCTCTAAAGCATCAAAGGTGTTTATGACAGTAGAGGCTTTAGGAAGATTCTCAGCTTCAGTCATAACGAAATTTACCATAACTCATTCGGGTCTGTTGTTCTTATGAAACTTGGAACATCCCTTAATCTTATGTCGTTCATTCCTGGAATCCAATCCGGCGTTGTTTCGAGATAACCGTTTTTCAAATAAGACATATCTGCGCTGACCAAGGACAGAAAATGAGGTTGATCTATACATACTGTCAAATCCTGAACCAAGAAAGAAAAGAAAATATTCCTTTTTTTGGGTGGGGTAGCAGGAAGTAGGTAATCATTATTAGTTAAGATCAAAATTTGGAAAATCTGAAGTCCACTTAGAGATCCATATAAGGATGAAAACTCGCAGATCAACTGTGTATTCCTTGCATTTCCATCAGAATGGCATCACCAAGAACTACTAGTATCATCTGGTTAAGGTCAACGGACCTTGCGTCTAAATGTATTTTTCCATGATCATTGGGTTGACGCTCCATAGACATATTGGAAAAAGCACATAAGGAAGAAGCCTCTTACCATTTTTAATGTATAAAATTCTTCTTTCAATATAAGCATGACATAGTTGTAGGAAAAATAATAGAAAACAGAGCTAAGGACACATATGAAATCCATTAAAATGTTAATGATTTGAAAAAGAAACTCTGAGCTAGTCAATTTCCTACCGTGCAGCGATGGGATCATGGCGCACGTTGTTCAAAAGATTACCTTATATTTCCAATTGTTGGAGCCAACGATATGGAATGAAAGAAATTAAGAGTAATAGCATAGGTACCTTTGAGAGGGGCGTATCCCCTTTGAATCAGTTGCCTGTGCTGAGCGTACCCCAGCAAGCCACAGGCACTAGTTGTCCAGAAAAGCACTTCAGGAAGGTCAAACTGTTGGGCAGCTTTGAGGGTGAAGCTCATCACTCCATCAGAAACTATGCATGTCACCGGAGGGACGTCTGGTGCAGCTTTGCTCAGCCTAGAAATGAGGCTGCAGAATGGAGCTAAGCAGTTCTTGGAGGTGGTATCAAGAGTGCAGGTATATCTTGAGGGACAACAGCATCAGACGGCCGCAGTCCATCAGGAATGGTCTCAAACCGAAAATCTGGTAAGCCATCGAGGGAGTTAGGACCTCTGGACGAGCAAACGTCTGTGGTTAAACTCTGTGTTGACAAAGATAATGTAAAACCCTTTATGATGAAGGAGCTTAGCTCGTTTAAGCATGGGGTTTGTGCGACCCTGAGCTGGATAGGGTATACACACAGCATGAYGCTTTTCATTTTCAGGAACTAAGCCCATCTTTTCCCACTGTGTTTCTCTTTGTGAGGAAGGAAGAGAGACCTGAGAATGACCTCTTTTTATAGCTAAAACTGCAAGACAAGGAGGTTCACGAGAAAAACTACAACAAAGACTAAACAAAAGAGATAGATACTCTCTGCCTTTTACTAATAAAATCTCTTAAACTAATAATCTAAAGAGATAATAAAGAAGATATTAGAGAAAATAAAGACTAATGTTTAATTAAAATAGTATATTATGATATAATTTAACATCTTATAAAATATCATTCCAAATAGTTTAATTATAGGCTATCAAAAAATTAAATATTAATCAAATACCATAATCATTAATATTGAATCATAATCAAACTCTAATATAAACCAAATCATCATAATAGTAAAGTACCTAATCAACAAGTCTTATTCAATCGCTATTGTCAGTTTTCTAATCTTAACATTCATTCCATCCTCAAACTCACCATGATGCATCATTTGCCAAAAATATCCAAAAATATGTCATATCATGTGCCAAATTATGTGCCATCCAAAACAAAAAGGCGTCGGTCATCCAAACAATCCAAACAAAATATGTCATAACAATCTGGTATCCAAAAGAGATCTATCCTATGGAAGAAGAGGTCTGCCCTCACAAATAATTCAAAATAAGTCTATCATCCAAAACAATCCAAAATAAGTTGAAGTCTGCCCTCTATAAACAATCTTCCATCCATACAAAGTTTGCCTTCCAAATAAGTCTGCCTTTGGTGCGTTCTTAATTCACGAAATTAAAATAAGTATGCTCACGCTTGATATGGCATAATGTAAGCACAGTCATCTCCTGCAGGGAACAATAAATGAATTTTCTTTTAAGAGAAAACAACTTCGATAGACAAAAATAATAAATTAATAATTAAAATTCAGCAAGAAAATAATAAAAAATTAATGTTCGAAATAAAATTTCAAATTGAACAAGGCACTTGATTCAATCATCGAAAGTTTGGCAACTAAAAAATGAAAACTAAATATCTAAAAATATGTCATATGATGTGCCAAACTATGTATCATCCAAAATAAAAGAAGTCAGCCATCCAAACAATCGAAAACAAAAGGAGTCGGCCATCCAGACAACCAAAACAAGGAGTCGATCATCCAAAGAGTCTAAACAAAACCTGCCATAACAATCTTGCATCTAGAAGAGATCTGCCCTATAGAAGAATCCAAAACAATCCAAAACAAGTCGAGGTCTGTCCTCCAAAAACAATATGCCTTCCATAGAAGTTTGCCTTCTGAAAATAATCTGTCATACAAAATACAAACCTAAAAACCTAAGCAATTTTAACATCATTCTTAATCGAAATCATGACTAGCCCCATCCAAATAATTGATTTTTGAAACTTGAAAAATCAAAATCAGGGTTTTAACATCATAAACTAGATCATACTTCCTCCCATGATAAAATCCATTGTGATACCATGTTAAAATAATAATGGAAGAGATAATAAAGAAGACAATAGAAAAAAGGAAGACCAATGTCTTATTGAAATAACGCACCGAACTATGATCAAATACCATAATGATCAAATACCAAAATTATCCAACTGAGTCGTAATCAGACTCTAACATAAACCTGCTATCAGAGTGTGATATGTCAAAAAAAAATTAATAAATAACAGACTAATTTGATAAGCATGTTATTTGATATTATTAACAATTGAGTCCTTTTCTATGTGGATTTAATTACTTTAATCAGCCTTGTTTAATTGAGAATTTTATTTCGAAAATTGTTGTTATTTTTTATCTACTCAAGTTATTTTCTATTGACAAAAAATTAATTCATCATTCCTATGCAAAACATTTGTATTTACCATTATACCCTAATAAATATGAGCATATTATTTTGATAAATTAATGAGTCACTAACATACTAGATCAAACGTCCTGATCTCGGTTGCATTTGGAAATTAGAAGAAAAAAATGGATCAAGGTGTTTGAAGCCATCAAGATCCTGAACTTGTAAGATGGAAAGTCAACCACAGAGAGAAAAACACATTAAACCCAAAACTTCAAACAAAAAAAAAAAAAAAGAATAAACTCGGGAAAGTACACAAGGGAACTCCATCTACTTGCAAGCAATTCATAAGGGAACTTCAGGAAGCCACAATTTCTCATTTATTTCTTTGCTTTCTTCTACATAGTGTCGTCCCCGGGGGGGAGGCAGGTAGCAGCAGTCATTACAAGCTCTACTATGCATTATTGGGTTTTCCCACTCAACGTTGCAAGCATTAATAACAGCGACTTAGCTAATGGCTAATTTGCCTATTTCTCGGATAGACAGATCAGGTGTTGTGCACCTGCAACTAGTCTTTTGATCACTTCACCAGCTTGTAAGATCTCTTCATGAGACCAACTCCCTGGCGTTGTTACATCACCATGTTTTCAATATCACCTGTTGTTTCCACCTTTGGAACAGTGCCCCCGAATCTGCGAATATCCTTTTCCTGTATAAGTAGCAAAACTGAGCCAAGCAGTTACGATCAAAATAGCAGCACCTTTGATGTCTTCATTACTTGGTATTGGGAACCTTCCTTTGAGAGCCTTTTCAAGTAAAAAAAACTGCTTTGTATTGCATAAATGATTTTATGATATCAATAGATTCAACATAATAGTTTTGAATCATAGGTTGGTCGGGAAGGAGGAACATTCAATAAAGACAATCAAGTAAAATAGTATCCACCAATCCATGTATTGATGAATTACCAATATCGATTTGATTACTCRTGTTTTCATTACTTGGAAGAGTTCTCCAATCCATGAAGAATGGAGTCCTCAAAATGCGATGAGGTGCTCCTAGCCACCTTTCATGGCCAAAGACAACTTTATACTCTYTTTCATCATGTTCAATCAGCTTCTTCTTGTACATTGGGTGAGCATAACTTTCATCTGTGGCGACAAACCTATTCGAAGTGTGAAAATAAGAAATGAAATACAGTGTGATAGAAAGGGAAAATTCAGTATCCCAAGATCGAGAAAAATACTAATCTTAAATATCATTGTCAATGAATTAGAAGAAAACTACCATAACAGGATATGTGTGAGCCACTGCATTATCGTAGATCTTTATTTGATCCGTAGTGTTTAAATCGGCAATTTACGTTTTCTATTTCACCAGAATCAACTTTTAAGCAAATGGATAAGTCAGGACATCAACTTGTTGCTCAGGAAGCTATTTCTGCAGAGTTGAATTGATCATTTAGAATCTTAGAATGAAAAGTAGTTGTCACACAGTGCTCAATCTCAAGTGGAATCCAATTAATACACTTCGGTAGCATTGGTGCAATTGCTTCATAGTCATAGTGCAATCATTGAGAGAACTCTATCAAGAACACAACAAATGGATTGCAATCATTGGTGCAATTGCTTCACCATGCAAGACGATTCATACCTTGATAGAAAGGAACCATCTAAAACACGATGGTCCAAGGTAAGGAAAAGCCAACTATTTAAAATTTACAGCAGAATGATGATTTAGGAAAAGATGCTCTTGTGTTGGTTCAGTGCATATTTAGGAAGAAACAGAAACACCAGGGCTTTGCTTTCAAGTCCCTGTTGCAACATAGATAAAAGGCATCCCGACTAAAACTGAACATCTTACAATTTGTCAGGTTTAAATATGGCGGTGATCTGGCGGAGTTCAAGATTTGGAACCATGGTTCACTTGTAAAGTGCAATTAAACCATTGTGTACCTGAGTAATAAAATGTTTTTGTATGCCATAACTATGCAACATATATAAAGATAAATAAATAAATAAATAAAACATCGTACTGTTGTATAATTCTATACTATGTTGATACCTATAGAGAAAACAAATGAACAAATAATTCTCCAAATCGTCTAGAATGAACTTATTATGCAGACATAATGTCAGGACAAAAGTGAAACAGATGCTACAGAAGTTTGGAGAAGGAACCAATGAAAATTAATATCTACCTGACCAATAACATGCCCTCCCGCTTCCCGTCCTTGGACAAATATCGCCTCAACACCTGCATCGGCAGCTTTTTTGGCTTGTTCCGAGCTTCCCACCTAAATGACGAGGATGCAATGCTGAAGGGTTAATTGCAACAATGATAAGTGCTCTCAAAGATGAGAACTTGAAATGAAAAATGAGACAAGAAGGCTTACGTGCTGTACAACCTTTACACCTGCTGTGTGAGCTTCAAGAACTATACCCTCTGAGCATTCTCCCCAGTAAAGCTGCAAGAGTGCAACCTTTCATCCAGTATAGCCCTTATGTTTGCGCGGAAAAGGTAGGACTATACCAATCCCAAAGGGCTTGTTAGTCAGGGTTCTGTCTTCCTTAGTTCTGTTACATAATCTGGAGCCTCCTGGTACGCAAGTGCAATTCAGAAAATGTGAAAACAATAATAATAATCAAGTCGCTTTTTTTCGTTGGTAAAGTAATGACCTTTCACCTTCTGTACAGCAGGATTCTGTAAATGAACCCTTTTTGTTATTAAAATTTCTTAACTAAAACCTGAACCTAATACAAGAAATGATGGAAATGTTTCATAAAGCATGCGTATCAATGTTAATGTCTGACTTGCACATCTACATGGGTAGAAATCTAGTAGTTTCACTTACAAGTCACACTTAGCCATATCACAGTACTCGAGATAATGTCAACTAGCGAAATTAGCAAAACCAAAAAGTAAAAAATAAAAAATAAAAATGAAAAAATGAAGCAAGGAATTGATCATTCAGACATTTTCACAAACCTGAAGTTTTTATAAAACCAAAGGATGGACGCTAAGGAAATGAAGGATGGCAAAGGAACTAACCCAATCAGGGGCTCTGGGAAGTCCAAGTCACCAGCATTAGCAACAGCAGCTACAAGCTCTGGACTTGAAATATCTGGTCCCAACGGCGATTGCACTATTCCATATTCAAAACCAAGAAGTCCTCTCCACCCCGTATCTTTATTCTTCTTCCCTTCCAATGATCAAGTCTATGTTGAAGCGTTTCTGGAGCTGAATGCTTGATAGGCATCAAGTCTTGTTAGATACGGACATGCCCTCCCTGTTTATCAAGCTTTTCTGACTGCCTGATGGGCATCAAAGACCCATTAATATAAGCCACAACTTATTCATTCTACTACTCTGACTTGCCTTTTCCTTTTCTCTTTTTCCCTCCATCTCTATTTATCAAATTGACCACTTAAAAAAAATCCAAAAGTTCTAAGTTATTCACAAGAAATATATAATAAAAGAAGAGTAAAAATAATTATTATTTACTTAATTGACTCTTTTAATTCAAATGTTAAACATTCTTTAAAAGAGGAGTCCATATATTCACATAAATAACTAGAAAGTGAAGGCATGTTTTGATTAATGCCATAGTTCCAGATTTTATAACCAAGAAGGAATCTACTGGTCATTCTTTTTTACAGTCTCCATTGATATCATGATATGATTCAGAGCACTGAATCACATAAGGTAACAATAATGAAATATACACAAGATTATTTTCTAATAAAAAAATCGTGAAAGTATTATATTATAAAAATTATTTAAACTCAATTGCACAAGAAATAAAGTATATATGCTCAAGTTTTCAAGTGATCAACGTGAGATTCTTTTTCAACGCCTATTTTTACTATAGGTGAATATGTCAATCATCTTTCGAATCAAGAATTTTGGCAAAAGCACCTCCTTTAAAAGTTTGTCAAAGTTAATCCGGGAAGATCCACCAGGTCCAGCTGCCTCTTCCAATCCAGGGCATTCTTCCTCATCTTCTTTCCCTCCTCACCTTCCATCAGCTCTGTCACAAGATTCCCTACCTCATCTCTCTTCACACTATTGTCCATCTCCAGCCCAATACCACATTCCACGCAACTGTACCTACAGTTGGTCTGCTGCTCGCCGAAGAAGGGCCAGCAGATTACTGGTACGCCACTGCAAATGCCCTCTAATGTTGAGTTCCATCCACTGTGTGTTACGAACCCTCCAATGGCCGGGTACTTCAGGACGAATTCCGGGGAAACCATCTAGCCAACATTCTTTTTTTCTTTAGTCTCAGTGACGAATTCCGGGGGCTCTATTGCTGTTTCCCCGACAACTACGTCAGGCCTAATGATCCACAAGAACGGCTTCATGCTGTTTGCAAGTCCCCATGCAAACTCACTAAGTTGCTGAACAGTGATTACAAGTTCACGTACACAACAGAGTTTTGCTCTTTGCTGTTAAGCCAATCGATGCACCCTGATTCTTCCTTCCAGAGATTTGAACCCATTGTTTTGAGTCTTTCATCTTCAACTTGATTAAGCATCAACTGTAAAGATCTGAAGCTATAAACCCGAGGCTACATTGCTGAGAGAGGAGCTAAAACATGTTGCTCTAAAGCATCGAAGGTGTTTAAGATGATTTAGGAAGATTCTCAACATCACTTATAGCGACATTTAAACATAATGTCATTCGGGTCTGTTGTTCTGGTGAAACTTGGAAGATCCCTTAATCTTATTTTTTTCATTCCTGGAAACCAATCCAGCGTTCTTTCAAGATAACCGTTTGTAACATAAGTCATATCTGCACGGACCGAAGACAAAAAGTGAGGATCAACCAAGAAAGAAAAGAAAACATCCCCTTTTTGGGATGGGGTAAGGAGTAGGTAAATCCACTTATTAGATAGATCCAGGGATGAAACTCGTCGATAAACTATGCATTCTCTGCATATTCCATCAGAATGGAAACACAAGAACTGCTTGTATCATCTGCTCAAGGTCAAGAGACCTTGCGTCTTAATGTATTTTTCCAGGATCATTGGATTAACGTTCCATAGACGTAGTGGAAAAATTGGGGCACGAGAGAAAGGAGCCTCCCAGAGTTTTTAATTTATAACATCCTTTTCTGTCAATATAAGTGTGAGAAATAATTAATAAGTAGGGATAAGGACACATGAAACAATTGTTAGTGATTTGGAAAAGAAACTCTGAGCTAGTCAAATCCCTGGAGGGGATGGGATCATTGCCTGCGTTGACGGAAATATAGGTTATATTTTCAATTATTATTGGAACCAACAATACGTAATGTAAATAGCGCAGGTACCTTTTAGAGGGGCGTATCCCATTTGAACCAGTTGCCCGTACTGGGCATACCCCACCAAGCCACAGGCACTACATGTCCAGAAAAGCACTTCAGGGAGGCCAAACAGTTGGGCAGCTTTGAGGGTGAAGCTCATCACTCACATCAGAAACTATGCATATCACCGGGGGGGAGGTCTGGTGCAGCGTTGTTGAACATGGAAACGAGGCTGCGGAATGGGACTAAGCAGTTCATGGAGATGGAATCACAGAGAGCAGGTATATCTTGAGTGGCATCAGCATCAGACGCAGGCAGTCCATCAGGGATGGTCTCAAATCGAAAATCTGGTAAGCCATCGAGGGAGTTAGGACAACTGGACTCAAGCAGACGTCTAAACTCTGTGTTGACAAAGGTAGTGTAAAACCCTTTATGATGAAGGACCTTAGCTAGATTAAGCATGGGATTTTTGTGACCCTGAGCTGGACAAAGATTACGCACAGCATCAAGCATTCATTTACAGGAACGGAGTCCATCTTTTCCCACTGTTTCTCCGTGAGGAAGAAAGCCCTGAGAATGAATGCTTTTTATCGCCTAAAAAGATGCTACATTTTTAATAGTATTTATTTCTGTTCATTGRCTATTCGTCGCTTTGCCCTACCTCGAAATGTAATGTATATTTCATTATTTCTAGTAATTTATTATAAAATTTAAGTATAATCCAATAAATTATAAAATTTATATTAATATTTAATATTAATAAATTTAAACTTTGTTATATATCTAAAATTTAGTCGCTTAGAGTTAGAATTTAAAATTTTATATTATTTTATTCAAATAGTTATAAAAAGATAATTATATATTTTTTATGTTTTAGCATATGTTATTTGATAAAAAATGAAAAATATATAGTTAAGGATTGCTAAGATAATGGGTGGGGAAGGATAGATAGTATGAAAAATTAAAAATATTTTTATTATTTAAAATGGTTGTAAAATGTAGCGTCAAATTGAAGTTGCAAAAATTAATTTAACAACCAATTCGGATGATAAAAATATTCTTACTTTTTTCTATTATCAATTCATCCACACCAATTATTTTAGCAATTCATGCCTAATATTTTTTATCTTTCTATCTAAAAGCATGTGATAATTCACAAAAACATATGATTATATGTTTGTAACTATTAATTGTAAATTCTAAAATTCTAAAACTTAAACTCTAAATCACAAACCCTCAATCTTAATATTTAAAGTTTATATTTACGTTAGTTAAGGAAAAAATTGATGGTCAAAGTTTTTAATGGCAATTTATTACAATAGATTATAATCAAAATATCACGACAAATAATGAAAAATAATAAAATATTACAAAAATAAGTGAATTGTCTGATAGGATGTCAATATACACGGTCCGATCCGCTGTAGGAGGGAGAGGACCAATTAGTATTAGGAGCTGCAGATCTTGGATACCCATCCGATTGGAAGAAATAAATTTAGCTCATTGCTCCGATTGAAGGCCTTTTTGAGAAGTGAAAGTCAATCAACAAATATTTATATTTACAACCATTTCTCTACTTTTTGGTGCATATTTCATTACTGTGTTTTCCCATGGGAAAATTCCATTCCTAAAAAGTAAAAACGAGACAGATACAATTAGAGCAATAAACCAATATTGTATAGGGGAGCAAGGGAGAGAGAGTTGCCATTTGATACTGACTGCCTTTTACTAGGAAAATCAAATTTTCAATGTCTTTCTTTGTCTGGTGAGTGAGAAGGACGTATAAAAAATAGTAACGTTAAGCATGTTAAATGAGAACATCCTAATCTCCACTGCATTTCAAAATTAGAAGAAAATAATGGATTGGTTTCATCCTCTATTCCAAGGTATTTGAAGCAATCAAGATCCTGACTTGTAAGTTGGAAATGGAAAGTCACCACAGAGAGAGAACATATCGAACCAGGAAAAAAATGCTCAAGAATGTGCATAAGGGAACCCCAACTACTTGCAAGCAATTCATAAGGGAAAAAGAACAACCACAATTTCTGTCATTTATTTATTTGCTTTATTCTACATATGTTTTCGTCCCCCACTGAAGGAGTCAGGTAGGAGCAGTTATTAGAAGCTCTACTAAGCATTATTCGCTTATCCCACTCAACACTGCAAGCATTAAAAGGCTAGGTTTTAATAATGATAACAGCAACTTAACTGATGGCTGATTTGCCTATTGCTCGGATGTCGCTGGTGAATCGTTGACATATCAGCTGTTGTGCGCCTGCAACCAGTCTTTTGACCACTTCACCAGCTGGTAAGATCTCTTTTATGAGACCAACTCCCTGGCCTGCATACATCGCCATGTTTTCAACATCACCTGTTGTCACCGCATTCGGAACAGTGCCTGCAAATCTACGTATCTCCTTTTCCTGTGTAAGTAGCAAAAACTGAGCCAACCATAAATCTGATCGCAGTAATAATCAACATAGCAATACATTTGATGTCCTTCATTATTTGGAATATGCAGCATTTCTTTGACAACCTTTTCAAGTAAAAAAGTGCTCTGTGTCGCATCAATGATTTTYTGATATCAATATATTGATAGGATTCCTCCATATTCTAATTCATATTTTCAAATCATAGGTTGGTCAAGAAGGAGGAACATTCAATAAAGACAATAGAGTAAAATAGTATTCACCATTCCATGTATTGCTGAATGACCAATAACGATTTGGTTACTCTCGTTTTCATCACTTGGAAGAGTTCTCCATTCCATAAAGAATGGAGTCTTCAAAACACGATGAGGTGCTCCTGGCCACCTTGCACGGCCAAAGACATTTGTATACTCTGTTTCATCATGTTCAATCAGCTTCTTCTTGTATGCTGGGTGAGCATAACTTTCATCTGTGGCGACAAACCTATTCAAAGTGTGAAAATGAGAAATGATATACAGTGCAATAGAACGGGAAAATTGAGCATTCCTAAATCAAGAAAAATATTAATCTTAAATATTATTGTCAAGGAATTAGGAAAACTACCATAACAGGATATGTAGGAGCCACTCCATTATCCTAGATCTTTATTTAATCTGTAGTTTTTAAGTCAGCAGTTCCCTTTTAAGTTTTCTATAGTTGGGACATTAACTTGTTGCATGGAAGCTACTCCTTCAGAGTTGAAATTGATCATTTAGAATCTTAGAATGAACAGTAGTTGTCACACAGTGCTCATCTCAAAGTGGAATCCGTTGGCACCATTGATGCAATTGCTTCACATTGCAATCATTGAGAGAACTCCATCAAGAAGAAACAAAGCGATTAATTTTCATCTGCGTCTATCCAATACTTTATTTTTCCTACACCCTAGCTCGAGTCTCATAGCTATAAATCCCAACACAACTGCAACAGAAGAAGATCATTCTAATTTTACTCCAATTAAGTCAGATATTAACAGATTTTGCAGGATGTACAAGTTACAAACTTAGGAGGTATGCTTTGCATATGGTTTGCGCAGACTAATTCCAAATAATTGTATGTACAGACAAAAAATGCTGAATCATATATATATATATATAGCACAATCTTATAAGTTGCATCCCCTAAGCCCTCCTGTTCATCTTTCCCACAGATTTACCCAAACCAACTTGCTCCTCCCCTGGCCCCACAAAAAAATGATCAAGTTTCACATACCTAGTGCCAAGTGCAATCCCCTGAGCTCCAAGGGCCAGAGCAGCTACATAACCACGTTCATCCACGATTCCTCCAGCAGCAATTATGGGTATGTCACGATCTCCAACAAGTTCAACAACTCTTGGCAATAATGAAATTAAAGCATCCTGAAAAACATTCCAATTGAACCAATCACTTCAATTCCAATGCAGATTCTCCATGGAAGATAATACCTAAGAAAACAGAGGCGGAATATTACAATGCAGTAAATGTAGGAGATATTCTCATATACCCTTACTCCTTAGACCTAACAAAAGATCCCAAAGTACTTGTAACTTGTCACAAAATTTACTTGAACTTGAGTTATTAATTGAGCTGAATAAAGGATGCAACCTTAGAAGAAGATGGTATGGTCAAAAGATGATCTTAGAAAATCTTGAAATCTCTTCACCGTATTTAACTCCTTTCTCCTAGTGAAAACATCAGAATTAAGGTCTGGTTTCGGAGTTTAGGAGAGAAAGAAAAAGGAAAAGTGAAGAGGATAAGGTGAACTGTGTCCAATGCTTTTTGAGAGTTTGGGGGGGAAAAGAAAGAAAAGAGAAAACTGTTCTTCTTTTCATTTGGAGGTTTGGAGAGAGATGGAAAGAAATTATTTTCTAAAAAGGTCATTTTACATAAATAACTCCATGTTATTTATCTTCCTACTTTGGAACAGGGTGGTCAATACAAGTTCTATTATTAGTTTTTTATGGGTAAAATTGCCATTTTGAAAATCTACTCATGGCTATTAGTTTGGTCCATCTGTTTCTTCCCCTCTGAGAAACAATTTGGGGTCTTGGGAGGATCCGCTATCACCCAAATTTTTTTTCTCCTTTTCCAATTTCCCAAACGAACCAGTCTAACCTACCCTCAGCCCAGATCAAAACCCTTCTTTTCTCCCAATGTCTCTCCTCCCAAGCCACTGTAAGGTCACCGTAACCATTAGAAGCAAACAATATAAAATTTTCTATATAATTCATGTTTAAGTTATTTATAGCTATTTAAGGAGTATGATCTAAGAAAAGCTACTCTAGAAACCGATGCAGTCAGAGAGTAACAGTAGCCCATGTAACATTTACTCCAAGGTGAAATATGAATCTTAAATAAGTACTATGCAAAGAAGAGTTTCTATACTATGAGCATCAGTTATTTCATTTGAGTACTCATTTCAAAAGTATAACTGCATGAGTAATTCCTTGAAGGCTGCTGTGGAGGTAAAAGGGCCTGTTCTCTTAAGCTTAAAGCCGGTAATCAACTTTTTTCTTTATAGAATGTAAGTAAACTAAAAGGAGCAAGAAAATAATAATATTTCAAAGACCAGTATAAACTTGTAAAACAAGAGAACAAATGCAGCAGAAAACCATGCAAGATGATTCAAACCTTGTTTATATAAAGAAACAACTGCTCCCGTGTAAGGAAAAGCCAACTATGTAAAATTTACAGCAGAATGATGATTTAGAAAAAGATGCTCTCATGTCGGTTGAGTGCATATTTAGGAAGAAATAGAAATACCAGGGCTTTGCTTTCAATCGCTGTTGGAACATAGATAGAAGGCAACTAAACTAAGCCTGAAGTCTTACAATTTGTAAGGTGTAAATATCACAGTGATCTAGCATAATCCAAGATTTGGAAACCAATATTCACTTGTAAAGTGATATCAGACCATTATGTGTACCTGGGTAATAAAATGTTGTTGATGCCATAACTATGTAACATATATAAAGATAAAGAAAAAGAAATCAAGCATTTTTGTACTGTTATATAATTCTATACTATGTTGATAGCTATAGAGAAAACAAATGAACAAATAGTTCTCCAAATCATCTAGAATGAGCTTATTCTGCAGACACACTAGTCAGCAGAAAGCGAAACAGATGCTACAGAAGTTTGGAGAAGGAACCGATGACAATTGATATATACCTGGCCAATAACATGCCCTCCTGCTTCCCGTCCTTGGACAATTATCGCATCAACACCTGCATCGGCAGCTTTTTTTGCTTGTTCTAAGCTTCCCACCTAATGACAGCGATGCAATGCTGAAGGGTTACTTGCAAAAATGATAAGTGTTCTCAAAGATGTGAACTTGAAAACAAAAATGAGCTAAGAAGACTTACCTGCGGTACAACTTTTACCCCTACTTTATGAGCTTCGACAACTAGATCCTCTGAACATTCTCCCCAGTATAGCTGCAAGACCGCAACCTTTTCATCCAGTATAGCCTTTATGTTTTCCTTGTGCGGAAAAGCTAGGACTACACCAATCCCAAAGGGCTTGTTAGTCAGGGTTCTGGTCTTCCTTATTAGTTCTCTTACATAATCTGGCGCCTCCTGATATGTAAGTGCAATTTAGAAAAGTAGAAAAAAATAATAATAATAATCAAGTCACATCCCCTAGTTTTGATTGGTAAAGTAGTGAGGTCTGACCTTCTGCTCAATAGCATTCTAAAAATGAATCCTTGTTATTAAAGTTTCTTAACTATAACCTGAACCTAATACAAGAAATTATGGAAATTTTTTGGGAAAGCATGTACATCAATGTTATTGTGTGACTTTCTCGTTTACATAATTACATGGGTATATAAAGTAGTTTCACTTACAGGTCATACTTAGCCATCTCATAGTACTCATGATAACGTCAACTACGAAGTTAAAAATAGAAATTGAAAAATGAAGCAAGAAACTGATCATTCAGACATTTTCACAAGCTATTGACATACATTCTGTACACCTGAAAATTTTATAGAAACCAAAGATGGGCGCCAAGGTAATGGAGAATATTAATGAACTAACCCAATCGGGTGCTCTAAGCAGTCCAAGTCCACCGGCATTAGCAACAGCAGCCACAAGCTCTGGACCTGAAATATCTGGACCCAACGGCGATTGCACTATTCCATATTCAAAACCCAGAATTCCTCTCCACCCCATATCTTTCTTTTTCTTCTCTTCCAATGATTAAGTTTATATTGAAGCGTTTCTGGAGCTGAAAATCAATATTGTTATATACAGACATGTTCTTGAGTTAGTCTATTTTAATTTGGAAGGGGCGGGCAAAAGAGACCAAGGAAGAGAGAGGGAAGGTGTTATCCTCTTGTCCGTTCGATTCTCGTCAAAAGCAAGATCGAATTTGTTCTTCTCCCGATCCTCTGAATACCTGATAACGTAAGCGGCGACGTATTGATTCTACAAGTATCTCTTTTGCCTCTTCTATTTTTATATTTTTAATTTTTAAACCCTACTATTAAGAACAAATTGATCTGAATAGCAGGTACTTATAATCTTACAAAAAGTACAACATTCTTCCTAATTCATAATGATAAAATAGTAAAAATTTATAGGTGAATAAATTAATCTTTTTATAATTAAATACATATAATTACCTTCCAAAATAAAAAGGGCCAAATTGTGGCTATTCTAATAATTAAGGGGAAACATTTTTAATTTTTTATTAGACAAATTCACTATTTTCATTGGGTGATTCTTATTAGGAGAAAAACTTAATTTGAAACTCTTTTCAAATTGTACAATAAATAAAAATCGGATCAGGAATCTCATTTTAACTTAACATCTCATTTATTGATTGCCTCGAGTTGCTGAGCTTTTTTCCTTTTTCTCTATTTTAATTCAATAACAAAAATCAATCTTAAACTGTCAATTGAGTGTGTATCACTCTGGATGAAAAATCAATATTGCCCCCTTCTTTTTTTTTTAATTATTTTGGGCCAATGATGGCATGCATGATGAAATGCATTGATCAATTAGATAAAATCAATACAGTCTATGATTGGATTATGCTTTAAAAAGAGAAAGGCCTATGATTGGTTAGATTTCATTAAAATATTGTAGTTTTTCTTTTTCACTCTTAAGTCCTTGGTATTGGGCCCTGCTCTCTTTCATTTTCTCTAAAAATATGACAACAGTTTCGGCAATCGTGGGTTGGGCTGTAGTAAAATGTGGTAATTGAATTTCTGCACGAGGTCCCTTTTCAGCTCTTCTAAAATTGTTATAGAGACCATGAAGGCCCAATTAGCTTCCAAATTTTTTTAAATTTTTAGGTACTTCCATATTTGGGCCATAGTATTTGGTGATAGTCCAGTCCAAGGTATTCATATTTAACTGTACATCTCAGCATAGCAAGTTGAACCAATCCACCTAATTTTTTCTTTTTATAATAAAAAAATTAATTAGCAGACTGGTTGAGTATATGACTTTGTTGGTACTATATTTGGGATCCTTTTTAAGATCTTATTGGAATGGAATGTGACTTGAACTGAATTTAATGTCCGATACGAGATGATTCTGATCAACTAAATTAATATCTTGTCATAGGGATTCATAGTCGTTAAAATTTAGAATTCAATATTGAAGACTCCAAAATATAATTAAATAAAGTTAGGCTTTAACGAATGGGTAGGAAAAATTCCAATCATATGAAGTTACGCGTAATATAAAAATCAAATCATAATTTATTAGTTAGATAAATATAAAAATCATGAAGTTACACGTGACTTTGTATAATTAGATTATGTATAACTTATCGATTATTAATAAGTTAAAAGATCTATTCATTATAAAGTTTTTTCATAAGATGATTTAAGAATTTAAATAAATAAAAAAAGAAGTGAAAATGGGTCAAAAGTTTAATACACCTTTATTACGTACTTTTTTATTATATCTTATATCAATTAAAGCACTTTATAATAGAGAATGTTCTAAAAAATACCGATCGCTAAATATGTTATTATTTCTTCTTGCCCTTTGCTATTATCGAATGGGACAAAAAGATCCAAAAGTTTAAATTAACGTTATCACGACAAAACAACTACCAATTCAAAGACCGTCGGCACTCGAGCAATCTGCAAATCACAATGAATATATGATGAAGATTTTCTTTTTTCCTTTGGCTACAAAAATCGATATTTTTTTTACAAAAAGCAACACTAAGTTTCATTAAAAAATCAAGAATTAGATATCTGACCAGAAAAAATAAATAAAAAAGGATAAGAGGATAATATTAATTAAAGTACCAACTAGTAATAGTCATTTTCCATCTCATTTGTCAAATTTTATGATTAAATTATAGTAATATACACATAAATGGTCAATTTTCAAATCACATCATATCAGGCAGATTCGAGGTAGCAAAGTTCAAACGTTTTCAACTCTCTCTCTCTCTCTCTCTCTCTCTCTCTTTCTTTCTATGTTGTCGTCTCATTCTTTAGAGCATTCTAAATATTGAATATTCTTTTTATAAATAATAATTAATATATAAAATATCAAGTCACCTTAAATTAATATCAAACAAAATAAAAGTAAAATTCATAAATGAATTTTAATACATAATATCAATCTCTTTTAATTTTGCTGGCGTGATATTTATTTTTTTCAAATAACTTAATAAAAATAACATTTAAACTCAATAGTTATTTCTAAATAATATGAAAAATAAATTTTAAAACCAATAATTATCTCTCGTTATTGAGTCATTATAATAAACAGACTTTCTAAAAGAAGATATTTTGCTCGGCATTTATTCTTTTGACGCCAAAATAAAACATCTCAAGATATAAAAGATAAGATATGATGCATTGAATATTGAAATAAAATATATTATAAAAACATGAAAATTTATTTTATAACATTTAACATTATATTATTAAAAATGTTCTTAGTATACAAAAAAAACAGCTGCCAAAATTTGACTTCAAAATTTTGACCAATCCAATCGGCTAACACAAGCAACACGCTTACAACTTGCAATGGTCATTATGGGTGTGTCACGCTCATTACACTATATATTCTCTCCATTTTTATTTTTTTATATAAATTATGTAAGTTTGAAAGAGTATGTTAAGTTACAAGTCAATTATTAGAATTCTTATGGAGTTTAATTTTCAATGAAATAGTACGAAGCAACAAAAGTTAGGGAAGAACAAGAACAATGATGGCGTCCCTTTAATTCTCTTCATATATGGAGGATATGGATTGAATTTAATATTTCAGTCAAACTTTTATCGAGTAAGTTATTATTAGATAATTCTTTATTAATTATATCGAATATCATACGCTATTCTCTAGTACAATTTTTGTTATACTAAAAATAATACGTTGAGATGTGCATCTATTCTAAAATCAAAGTAATTTCACAAACACAATAATTTAATACTTAGAAATTAAACTACTTTATAAAAACATAGAATCATTGACAATCAAACGAGACCAAGAGTTAAATATTCGATCTTTGTGATTATTTTCTTAATTAATAAAACTCACATATAAGACCCTTATTTGTTTACTTTGTTTTTAGAATAAGTTAATCGAAAATTAACTATGTTCAGAATAATATCAATATTTGAATCAGACTCTCGACTTTGAAAGCAAAGATGGGAAGCTATTTGTAAATTGCGCTATATATTATAACACGTGATGTGATGATTATTTTTTATATTTTACATTTAGATTAAAATGGTCATATTATAATTCTGATTCTTTTACAATTACAATTACTAAAAATACAATTTGTACAACGACATTTGATAATGAGTAGAACTAACTAATAATGATGGGAGTAAATAAATTGAAGGCATTAGCCAGGTAAGCTAATCTATTAGCTGGTTAATTAAAGAAGGTGACAATTACTCAGAAGCCTAGGCAATATATATGGTTCCAATTAACTATGGTGCATCGCTCTCACAATTAGTTTGGGAAGCTTGAATTAGGTATCCAAGAATTAATTATACAGATATGTCAATATCACACGTGTTGTGCCTTTATTCTCCCATAGGATGTAGTATCATTATGTACACCAGCTTTACGTCTCAAAAGATTCTGACATAGAGACCATAACAATCATTTACTATAACCTCTAATTAATATTTATTATTATTATTAATTAAAATATGATATGTATAAAGTAAAAAAAAAGATATTTATGAAATTATATATATATATATATATATATAAAATAAAGAGTGCATTAAAAGATGGTTAACACTCTTTATAGATTATTCTTGGACCAAGTCATTTTAAGGCTTAATGTGAGCGGTGATATTGGAAAAAAAGGGCTTGGTGGCTATACAAGTTAGGTAGGTGATTGCTTGGATTGAATTCCCACTGGTCCCCAATGCATTGAACCATAGTCAAATGAAGCAACATCAACGAAGAAAAAGAGACGTTCCGGAGGGGAAAGGCCCAAAGGGAATGGGCATCGAAGTGTTGGCAAAATCAAACAAACAAGTTATAAAGATAGTGTGTTGACCCTTGTCCCTCAATTATTTTGGCTACTCCTTGTCGTTTAATTACTTCAAATCATGAATTTTGGTAGATGTTACTAGATATATATCTTTCGTACACATTGATTAAACACCTTACCCACTCTAAGTCCCACAAAAATGATTGGTGTATATATATATATATATTCTACTAATGTTTGCATTATTCATGCACTTTTCTCTAGCTCTGGTCATGAGCCGGCAGCATGCTTCAAAATGCGTAAAGAATGATGGAACAGAACAACATTCAATAGGTTCTTGATTCTACCATGAACCCATCTTTTGCTTTCTTGAGTTTCAATAGGGAAAATATCAAGAGAAACATATATAGATTATAGTGCGCATTTATTCTTTAAAAAAAATTATTTAACGAAGAGATAATATTTAAATTATTTAACTCTGATTATTGTACATTCGAATCACAAGGAATAAAATTAATGTAAAAAAAATAGTAATTTGAAATAGTAGAAGTTTTGGCCTTGGCGTCCATGACACGACAGGCCTTGGTTTTTTTTTTGAGAAAATGGTGGACTTAAATAGAGCAGTACGCTTGCTTCATTAGAAGATTAATCACAATCCAAATCTACAGTGCATGCTTTCCTAAAAGTGSTACTAATTAACAATGTTTAATTGAGAAAAGCACGAATTATTAATGATGGACAACTGTTTTCCACCCCCTAACCATGCCTTATTTTGACAATTTATTAAGTTTAAGGGAACACAACTTGGCAAGTTGGTTTTCATGCAATCTGAATTTGACTGGCCATTGTTTTGGAGCCCTTGGCAATTACTGCTACTGAAGACTTAAGAGCGGAGTCAAGAACAAGACTTGACGTGGTAAATTCGGACAGAAAAAGACATAAATATTTAAATACTAACGTATTCAATTTATATTTTCATTTACTTTCGATCTCTAGTTATATATATAGATATTTATAAATTTTATATTCGATTAATCTAGTTGAAAAACGTATGTATGAAGATATATATCAAACTATGCAATATTTATCATTGTGCTTACATTAAATAGGAATTAAAATTTCGATTTTTAAATAAAAGTTTTAACACTGGCTGTTTGAATGAAACCAACACTATTTATGACAGTCGGATGCTAAAAGAGTTAATTTTCTTTACCACCAAAAGAGACAAAGCAATGACCTAGATCTTATCCTTGCTCGTAGTGCCTGCATTTCGCAGACTGTTGTTTATTCTGTGCTGCAATCTATAATCGATTTGCAATCTTCCGAACCAAAAGGTACAGCATGCGTACTCATCCCCCCACCCCTGGTTCCGTCTCCAGAGCTTTGGTCCCACATGAATACTGTTTTGGAAAATAGTGAACACGTGCCTAAGCAGCCTTGGCGAAGATAGGCAAGTGTAGTCACCAATGGGATTGCTGATATGGATTTAGGCTGGGAAAAATTATTGCCAAAAGCTTCTTGAGAGGTCTATTTCTCTTGGACTGGTACTGATTGGGAAGGTGCCCCCCTTCCCCCAGCGTTCATTCCTCCATATTTGACCATTGATTGTCGCCTGAGCTTCAACTTGCTGACGTTGCACTCCTTCCACCACCCGTGAGTGAATATATACTTGCTCGATTCCGTCTGCGCTCGATCACTGTGATCAAGACAAAAGAAACAATCACGCACCAACCCACCACCACCATTCATGTTTCCAAGAAAAACATCCTTGTTTGCCTCCCCTCTCCCTTCCTCATAGGGTAAAATAAAATAAGAAACAATAAACCCGATTGTCATTGAATCAAAATAAATGTTATTATGATCTTTAGATAACAGTATCAAATTGCTAAAAGTGTATGTATTAATTGTATTAAACTAACAAAGAAAAGCATCTCTTCAGAATGTTTAATTAAAGATAAACGAGAGATTTCAATCTTTAATCAGTCCATGATGGAATCGAATCACCAGCGAGTGAAAATTTAACAGCGTCACCTTTAGGATTGAAAAATGGATTCCTGTTGAATATATTCATCGTAAATCATAAACAACTTGACCATCGGAAACACATTTGGCAAAACTTATTCTAGATTCGACTGTAGTTGGCTTTTGATTTCAAAAATGGGAGCAAAAAGTACGAACCAATCAAGAAAACAACAGATGTAAACAAGAAACAAGTCGGCACCGTCCCCATTCATGAGTGGCGTCTTCCGGAAACCGATAAAAAGTTTCAGAGAACTTTTCACCTTTATCTCTGCTTCCTAAACCCACCACCACCACCACCCCCCGCAGCACCGCCAGCAGACCCCATCGAGAATAAGCCACCAACCCCGTTTCCTGTGAGTATATTTGTCCTTGGAAGGGGTTAATATCATATTGTATTGCAGAACAGTTATTAGAAGAAGAAAAAGTAAATGAAATAAATGAAGAAAGTGACGTAAAGGGTCATAAAATCCATGCAGAAAAGAGGTCATGGACGAACTTCGAGAATCAAGAATGGAGGCAGGGGCCCTTCATGGGAAAGAGTCAAGAGTAAAAAAGATGACTATTTTAATGGGATTTCGGGGTGTTCATCATGCGGGAGAGTATAAATGGGTAAAGCAGAGAAGCACTAGCATCGAATTCTGCTCCTAGCGAAAGATGATGTCATATTCGATATGGGACCTTTCCTCCATGCTATCCAATTTTCAAACACAAAACGAGCTACCCTTCTAGCCTTTCTAGACCGTAGGCTTCATACGTGGTGTCTACGTTAGTCATTTTTCATCATTTCAAGCTCATAAAAATTAAGTTAAAATATAAAGCCAAAACTAATTATCCAATGAGATGATAAAAAGTATCCGTCATGAGCATAGAATTATACCCTAGGGGGTCTTGCTCCTAATGGTTCTACCCAATGAAAAGTAGGAGCTTGTGTCCTCATTGCTTAGTGGTCCCAAAGATATTTTTAAATTTCCATTCTAGATAAACACCATAATTACGTTTACATTTCTTTGAATTTAGCACATCTCGTGATGATCGGCCTTGTTCGGGTTGTGGCTGGCGCAGGTAGACCTCCCTAATACTAGGACTTAGGATTGGGATCAATTTCAAGCTATAGTTCAAAATCAAACACGTATTGAATCCTGGACCTGTCCCATTGCTCCTCCTTAATCCTTCATTTTCCAATTTAAATTCGAAATATAATTTATTCCGTGACTATAAAAAAAAAAAAGCATTTTCATTTAGCCTTTATTTATATACATTAAAAATTGACATGTTCACATTTATTATTAATATTTGACTTTCTCTTTTTATATTTTCACGAGACTTTAAATGAGATTTTAATTTTTATTRGGGGATAATTAAGAGAGAGAGGGAAATTAATAATTAATTAATGRTAAATTTAGAAAATTTTGAAAAAGATCTTAAGTAATCTATATAGAAAATATTTTTGTGTTTTATGTAATATTAGTTTGTGTGCAATAGATATAGAATAATTTATGTTTCAAAACAGAGATAGTACATGATATATATTTCATAATATGACAAAATATACAAATTAAAGAATATTAATGTTTATATAAAAGGAGATAAAAGACCAGGGGGGTGGGGGGGTACACAATAAGCTGCATAGCGTATGGGAATGGGTTGTGTGAGTTATAGAACTGGTAGCTCGTGCGTATAAAATATATCAGTCAAGTGATCTCACACACACACGTCAACATCATCTTAATTGTCCCTCCCTCCACGTCAATTTATGCCTTCCCCTCATAGACTCCCACGTCACCTTCAAGCCCTTCCAGCCTGGCAGAACTCGCCAGTCCCATCAATAGCCAATGRACTCTACACGCGTGGCACTTTCTGTAGTTGACATCTCCCATGCTACAGCTGTCCCCCTTGTATAAATACCGCCCTGATCAGTTTCTTCCCRTTCACACACTGCAAGCAGCTACTTTTCCTGTCCTTTGTCAGCAGAGCAGGACTACRACRACCACTACCATGGCCTCTGTTCAACACTCCGCCACCATRTTTTGCATTTTCGTCCTGCTTTCTGGGCTTACCTCCGAGTCCGCTTCTGCAGCTTTAGTGCAGGAGCAACCCCTCGTATTGAAATACCACAACGGTGCTCTCTTGAAGGGAAAAATCACTGTGAATCTCATTTGGTATGGCCACTTTACACCAATCCAGCGCTCAATAATCGTGGACTTTCTTCAATCCTTCAACTCTCGGCGAACGCCTGCTCCCTCCGTCGCAACCTGGTGGAAGACAACGGAAAAYTACAAGGGTGGCTCGTCTATCCTCGTGGTGGGCAAGCAAATACAGGACGAAAACTGTTCTCTTGGAAAGTCGCTCAAGAATTCCAATATTGTGTGGTTGGCTTCAAAGGGTGGCCATTTGCCTGGCTCGGTCAACCTGGTTTTGACAGCCGAGGACGTTTATGTTGATGGATTTTGCATGAGTAGATGCGGAACTCACGGGTCCACTCGAGGAGCAACTCGCTTTGCTTATGCCTGGGTCGGGAACTCGGAAACTCAGTGTCCGGGCCAGTGTGCTTGGCCTTTCCATCAGCCTATTTACGGCCCGCAGAACCCGCCTTTGGTCGCTCCTAACGGAGATGTCGGAGTTGACGGGATGGTAATAAACTTGGCCACGGTTTTGGCGGGAACCGTAACGAACCCGTTTAACAACGGATATTTTCAGGGCCCACCAACGGCGCCTCTGGAGGCTGTATCCGCATGTACCGGCATGTTCGGGTCGGGCTCGTACCCGGGTTATGCTGGTAAGACGCTGGTGGATAAGAGCACCGGAGCGAGCTATAATGCACACGGGTTGAACGGTAGGAAATACTTACTTCCGGCGATGTGGGACCCCCAAACATCATCATGTTCAACACTGGTTTGATCAACTGAATGAAGAAGGAAGGGAGGGAAGTAWAAGCTGCGGGCATCTGTATGTAATGTAAATGAAAGGACTTRCCGGAAGGACTCTTCGGGGTTGTCGTTTTGCATGACGTGTAAATTCTGTTTTTCCTTTTAAAGAAAATGTGAAAATGGGAAAAATAGCGAAATCAGTAGTATTTAATAAAAGTTATTTTTGGATTAGTATGTGAAGTCGAAAGTGTTTAGACTTATCCATATTACTATAAAACCCCAAAAAATATTTTTTTTTGGAGATAAAATAGGAGAAAAGCTACAAGCCATCGACGTGCTCTATATATTTTTTTCTCTTTCCAAATCACAATATACATTTCTTAAATGGTTTGCATTTTAATAAAATATATATTTAATACTTTAAGTAATATGTGATCGTTAATCTATTTATTTTTTGGATTAAAATTAGTGAAAATTGAAATATATATTGACATGAGTCAATAGTAAAATATTAAAGAGAGGAGGTTTTGTGGGATTCCATCTTATCTTCACTCGTGATAGAGATTGTCCTTTCTGCTCTCGACACTTGCGACCTGCTTCCTTCCTAAACGCATATGACTCTTATAGTAAAGTAAAATTGCATATTCCAGACTGGGATTTTGGAAGCATATTCCAGATGAGTTCATTATGAATTTTTCAATTTTCTCATGGTTCGAATAAATTTTAATATGAAAAAGAATATATTTTCGATAAAGTCATTAATACAATTTTTTCCGAAATGCATTACCAAGTTAAAGCTGGTAGACGAAGTACAATACCAGAACTTTTCTTTTACTTGGAAAAGATTCACAAGTCCGAATAAATCAATCTCCATCATCAATTATTGGTCCCTTCTCACTTTAGACATCAATAACTTGTCCCAAAGCATTTAGTTTCAGCCTTTTAATTGTCTCATTTTCTGGCATCTTTTAAAGACAATGGAGTTCATTGTGCAACTCTAATCATAACTTGGTTATATTATAATCATCCAGATTAGGTCAAAGGAATTCCTGGCGGGATCATTGAGCTAACTGATGCTTTTCTGATATAAGTTAGGGTACTCRGAACCTAGTTTAATATAAGTTCTSAGCTTCACTAACCAAACAGCACTAGTGGATGGTTTAGCTGAACAACAGGTAAAAACCAGCTGCGGAAGTGGTTAATATCACAGTTGTTCATCAAATAACTCCACTATCTGCCCTCCCACTCCCTCCCACCCTGCCCACACCCCACAAAGGGAAAAAAGGGTTATTGATGTAGAACCTCTCTGGAGCAGCAATCATGTTTACTTTTTCAAGATAAAATGGACAATAACAACCCTGAGGAAACTTCACTGATAGTAGAACTCATTGGAGTATACCCATTCACTTGTCTACTTCTTCAATTATTAGAGAAATAAATCCATTAAGTAATGGTATTTATCAAASAAAAAGTAACAAAACATTTTACTTCACATCCCCTAAAATGTTTCTTACAAAATCCATGACCCAGACTAGGCTTAAAGGTCTGATTCATGGTAAGTAGGTATACACAACACAAAATTAAATACCCCATAAAATTGTCSTGATATAACTATGAGATGAACAAACCCACTGAAGAGGCAGCCAACTCTAGAGGAGTAAGTTGTCATTCAGGATCTTCATATCCTGACCTTCTTTGGATCTCACCATTCATAGCTTCTGAATTCTAAGATCAGAAGATGCATTTTTGGGATTTTGTAGCTTTAGAGCTTCGTTGTTTGCATTTTTTAAGCATGAAGTCTACGAGCTCTGTATGCAGACTAGACAACTCAAACATAAACAGACATGCTAAAACTTATTAGACAACTCAAACATAAACAGACATGCTAAAACTTATTAGACAACTCAAAACCTTAGATAGATGATAACAAGCCAATGCCTTCTAGAGCCTGAAAGAGGAGAGCTTGTGTTGTGGTCCCAGCCTTCTCTTTCTTAGCCTCTCTGCTATAATAAAGGCAAGCTCAAGTGATTGAGAAGCATTAAGCCTTGGGTCACAATGTGTATGATATCTTGAGCTTAGATCATTGTAAGTAATTGTGCGAGAGCCTCCAACACACTCTGTCACATTTTGGCCCGTCATTTCTAGATGCACCCCTCCAGGATGGCTTCCTTCTTGATCATGCACATCAAAGAATGCTCTCACTTCAGCCTATTAGAAAGTACAGCACAAAGWTAATGATTGTTGGAAAGATTATCTTTTAAACAACGATGACAAGGATGATAAATATAAAATGTCATAAAGGAAAACARGGGGTGCTTTGATATCACATTCTTCTTGTATACATATATTTCGATCTTTCATCATTATAAAATTTACTTTCATTTTTTTTAATTAAGGCGATGCACAATTCTTCATTATCATATTTGATCTGATTGTTTTCAAATTAAGAAATTTACAAGGGACTGGACAACATTGATACTAGAGTACATAAGGCGGCATTTGAAGCAATCCAGTGCATTAGCCTTGAACCTTACCCTGATTGCAGCAGAAGCAATTCAATGTTAATAATGCAAAAGTGACCCTTGAACCTTACCCTAATCGCATCGAAGGAGCGGGTTTTTAGTCCACAAGGTGCCTTGATAGTATTTCCGTGCATGGGGTCACTGACCCAAGTCACAATCTGACCAGCACCACGGACTGCTCTGATCAGATGCGGGAGTTTGACCCTCATGTTCTCTGCTCCCATCCTGGTAATCACTGTTATTCTGCCAGGTTTATTCTGAGGGTTCAGAATATCAATGAGCTTAACCAGCTCRGCTGGATCCATTTTATCACTCACCTACAAAAATCACCAGAAATTACCCTATAACATTTGTCTTGGAAATTCCCAAGCAGGTGGTTACTAGTTTGCCATTTACTGAATATGAAAGATTTACAAATATGATTCTCAATTATCATGAAAGACATCCTCAGACAAACTACTGCATAAAATTAAGATGATAGGTTGTCCTATATAGCTTCTTCAAACATAACCAGAGCATCCCTTATATATATGATGTTCTGTTCTTGAACAGAGACTTCTCTTTTGAAAAAAAAAAAAATTCATTACAGCTTCAAGAGAAGGTTTTTTTTTTTTTTTTTTTTTTTTTTTTTTTTTTTTTTTTGGGAACATTTTCTTTTTTTTTTTTTTTTTTTTGTGCGTGCCTGTTAAAGGGGGGGGGGGCTGAGTTTGGGACGAATTCATAGAACTATATGATTTTATTACATATGATAACAAGAAGATTTATAAGATACAAGGAAAATTCAAATGAAAGGCATTTTTCCTGTATACCTTGATTCCAAGGGGATTGGCAACTCCTCTTAGAAACTCAACATGGGCGCCATCCAGTTGCCTTGTGCGCTCCCCAACCCAAATCATGTGAGCAGAACAGTCATAATAAAGCCCGGAAGTTGAATCCTCCCTCGTCAGTGCTTGCTCATAAGGCAAAAGCAAACACTCATGAGATGTCCAGAAGTCAGTTGTAGACATAACCGGATGGTCAACTGTTAGGCCAGCAGCAGCCATGAAGCCAAGGGCCTCATCCACTCGGTTAGCTAGTTCACGATACCTTCCAAGCACAAAAACAAACTAATAAGTCCAACAAAACATTAAATGGAGAGAATCCCAATGATGGTTTGAAGAAAGCAGCTAAGCAGACAACAGACCTATCCCCCTGCTCGCTGTGCTCAGTAAAATCAAGATTCCATTGGTTAACCCTCTGCATGGCAGCATACCCTCCAGTAGCAAAGGCCCTCAGTAGGTTCAGTGTAGCCACAGATTGAGTATAGGCCCTGATCATTCTATGAGGGTCGGGATTTCTTGATTTTTCATCAAAAGAATCCCCATTTATGTTGTCCCCTCTGTAGCTTGGAAGTTTTACACCATCCTTCTCTTCAAATGGATCTGATCGGGGCTTGGCAAACTGACCAGCCATCCTTCCCACCTAAAAAAAGAAAAATAAAAATAAAAATCATGCAAGAAATCATCTCTTTTTTTTTTTTTTTCCCTTCCTTTTTTGGTAAGCCATATCACTCTGATTTGTTTTCCCTCCACCCAAAACTGTTATAAACAAAAATAACACCAGAAAAGCAACTCGCCATATGAGTTAATCAAAGAAAACAAAAAAGGTTAAAAAATTGAAATTCAACAAGAAGATTAAGTTGAGGAAGAGGAATGCGGGAAAACAAATCAAACAACTGAGAAACAGAACAAGGATATCAAAGAAATAAAAATAATCAAACGTCCACTCATCTAAACCAAATTCTATCACAAAAGGCATATCGAGACTGTAATTCAACTACAAAGAATTCCAAAAAATTTTAAGTAAGTATCTGAACCAATTGTTGATGAAAGACCACCAAATTCTATCACAAAAGACATATCAAGACTGTAATTCAACTAAATATTGTAACGTAATTGAAAAATGTTTGTAGGGTACTATGCATTCATCTAGCAGTTCAAAGTACATCTTTCTAAATATTCTCAAATTTATGACTGAAGCATGCAATAACAAACGGAGAGAAGAAGAAAGGACAGAAAGAAAATAAGAAAAGAGATACGGTATGTACAAAATGATGATAATTGATCACCTTAATAATAGGCATTTGACCACCAAACATAAGAACGACTCCCATCTGCAAAATGACTCTAAAAGTGTCCCTGATGTTGTTCGCATTGAATTCCTTAAAGCTCTCAGCACAATCACCACCCTGCAGCAAAAAAGCATTCCCTATAGCAGCCTGGCCGAGCTTTTCTTCCAGGCTCCGAGCCTCCCCAGCAAACACAACGGGAGGGAACGATTGAAGAGTCTTCAAAACAGATTCAAGTGCGAGTTTATCAGGGTATTCAGGGAGCTGAAAGGCCTTCTTAGATATCCAGCTTTCAGGACTCCAATTTTTCTGGCTCGGTGTCGTGGCAGCCGCTCGATTGGAGGATGATGATGATGATGATTGCACGGCAGAGATGGGCTTGGGACTCTTGAATTTCTTTTGCTGCGGGGAGTCGGTGGCCTGGAAAGATGATCGATAGGTGGGTGTACAGGTCGGGTTCCGGAAGAAATTGGGAAGTGCTGAGTTGCCTGTGGCGGTGGAGTCGACGGCAGCAGCTGGAATGGTTAGTATCAGAGCCATCGTTTCAGTGTGCAGATTTGGAATGAGGAAGGTAGCTAAGTGGACAAAACAATTACTATAGTCTTGAGATTTTATATGCGTACGGATGACTCAGTCCAGTGCATTCTTTCTTGGATGAATTTCAGTTGGTTATTCAGTATTATACAGTATTACAGAGGAAGGAGTTTATATTACAAAAGGAAAGGAAAAAAGTCAAACGAACACGGTCAATGAAATGATGATCCCGAATTCAAAATTAAACATACATATATACATATTACACCCTAATTAAAGATCGAATTAATTTTGTAAATTTTAATGCTGGTAGTCTGTCCTTGTTTAATTCAATACATAGGCAATGGCCCCGATTTTTCGTTTGCTTGGTAACCTTCCAATGATGTATTTGATTGTGGGACAGTGTAGTCCCTTACGTGTGACCCCCTCTTCGATTCAACTCTTCAAATGTTTCAATTAGGAAGTAAGATTCATTATCAGCTGCCGCGAAAGGGCTAAAAAGTTAGTTTTGTTTTATCACAAAGCACTTCCTTTTCTTATATTTTTTTTTCAATTACGTAATAGGGTTTGAGGTACAAGGTTCAATTCCACAACAATGAACCTCTTTCTCCAATAATACCATAAAATTGTACACCACTCCCAAAAAAATAAGCTATCTCTCAAATAAAATTATCCCCCGCTCTCAAATAATTAAGTGATATCCAACTTGCACGAACATGTAATTTCTACTTAACATAGGTGCCTGGAAAAACACCCAGATCCAACTAAAAGTATCCTCCCAAAAGATCAGCTCTTCTTAGGATCACTTTTCTGACTTCCTTTCAGCCTCTGAGCAAAGATGACATCTTCAATCACTTTCCTTGTTTCATCTGCTAACACCAAAACTGGATTGAAAACAAGATGGTACCGATCACGACCTTTGTTTTATAACTTTAAACAGGCAGATAATCATTAGGAGCAATTGTCAACTCATCTCAAGAAAAATATTCCCTCATATACCATAAAGAAAATATGATCCCACAAACCTAGGACAAGTGTTTCAAGGGAAGCATTCAGACACCAGACTATCAATATACCACCACACATCATAATTACAATATCAGCCAATTAATAGGTCGACAAGTTAACATTCAATATAAATTATTCCAAGGGGTTGAAATTTAAGTATCCTTAGCATTCCTGATCCTCCCCTCCCCTTCCCCCAAACCTACCCCTACCCCCCCGCTGCAAATTTGACAGCTCCAAAGCATATTCAACAATACAATGACAGCAGGGAAGGAGTTGAAAAGAATGCCTGTAATAGTTGTCTCATATAGATTGATTCTCAGAAGTAGGGGCTGTAACGCAGGGGTGCTCTGAACCTGGGAACTTTCCTGCAATGCAAGAAAAAACTTGCATTTAGGATCCTATAAGGCAGGAAACATAGTTTGGCCAACCTAGTTCTCCAAAATTAGCGAATGATGATAATAACCACAATGCAGATAAATAATGGAGGCTTACCCGTATCCATAAGGAGGATACACAATCGGAGCCACAAATGGTGTCCTGCCACGGAAGCCCATGTAGGGGTTGGCACGTCGAGGGCGAAACTGCTTCATACCAGGAATATTAGTTCGTTTGGCTGATACCTGAAGAAGTTTGGAAGTTCAAGATATCAAACCAACCTCCAAAAGAAATGGAAAAGGCAAAATGAACGTATTGATAGTTAAAAGAAATACATTATCTGTATTTGAAAAGCTTTTGCTATAACATTGGTTCGCTTTATACCTTCAACTGGCGGCCATGAAGTTCGGACTCATTCAGAAGAAGAGCCTCCTGGACAGCTTCTGGTTCAACAAATTCAACATAGGCATATCCCTTTGGTTGCCCAAACTTGTTAGTTCGAATAGTCACTCTATTCACTGTTCCGCATGACTGAAAATGCTGTTGTACCTCCTCAGGTGTACATGCATAATCCACCTACAAAGCATTATCAAACACTTATTTGATACTCATAAAGAGGAGATGTTGAGGACACAGGCCTGCCTATCAGGATTTAATACCCAAAAGTTCATGCAGAGTGAGAAAATTACAGAAGTATTACACTGCAGTTTGTAAAATAAAGAGAAAATTTACATGATCTTTTGCTCATTTCATAAATGTATACCAATCATTGGTGCTTTTCTCATAGAATTTACTAAACAGAACCGGAGCAAAAGGAAAGTGAGTATATAATCCACATTTGAAGGGTTCATTGCAGACACTTAACAATTGTGTGTTGTTCAACAGTTAGTGGTTCATACTACAGAACAAGGTCTCCAAAGTCTTGAACCTCTTTAAATTAATTGTTACCTTCATATAACASTAAAAATCCCTTCTTTCTAAAACCAAGCTAATGCGAGAAGCAGTTGCAAATCTTTTCAAAGAAAAGGTGAAGGAGAATAATCACCAGACCAATAGAGTAGAAGAATGTAACGGCTTTCATGCAAGAGAAGAAACAGAAATTAAGTACAAAAGGAAAAATGAAAAAAGGAAAAAAGGACATTTGGATTAACTATGCAGACGAATTTGGATGGTATTACCACCAACACATTCTTTATTAGCTTAAAAAAGAAAAAAAGAAAGAAAAGGGGGGGGGGGGGGAGGTGCTAACAGAACGTATTACAAAATATCCATCATTTATGTATGAATATAAACAAAAAAGTGAAAGCATAGAAGTTCAAAAACATTTAGAAAATTATTGTACACTGCACTTTTTGAACTGGATGCTTGAAATTTGCTTGTCTTCTAAAAAATAAGTTACAAATCCTGCTCATCCTTGTATCCACTCCTTTGATCCACACATAAATGCAGAGCCCTGGACTGGAAAAGTAGATGATATAGTTGTGCTTTCTTATATTCCTTTAGACGTGCAAGTAACATACCTTTTTACCCTCAATAACTATTAACTAATAGTTATATAAGCTGTTCAAAATCACCTTCAGGTCCCAAATACCAAAGCAAATATGTTCAACTGTTTCACTCATTTCTGGCTATGATATCAAAATATGAAAATGTAAACCAAACCTTCCAAAGTAATGAGCCAGCAATATGCCAGCCAGACAACTAAAGGATATCGGCATACACTCAAATATGTATCGAGAAATAGTTAATACAATAACTTGGTGCAACCAAAAAGAGGTTACTTTTTTCACTAATTCTCATCTGCAAATGACTCACCTATGAGTAGTGCAAACTCTTTGACCAAGTAAGACCAAGGTTCCAAGTACCATTGATACCAAACCCACTAAGAAAATTAGTCTGCAGAAACCACAGCACTCCAATCTATGTTTGGTCCAGATGAGGCCGACTCCAAAATTAAAATAGTAGTAACTTCATTCTAGACTACTGATAAACACTATCAGATGATTACCTAAAATGAGTTCCCATCCCTCTGCAGGTGCAACAACCAAGAGTATATGTATACATATGAACATTATTATTTATTCTTCTTTTTCTGGGACTTCCAATTTATATATAGTTTCACCACTGCAAAGAAATATGAAGACATACTATAGAAAATGCTACTTTCTTGAATTAAAGAGATAGAAATTCAACTTCACGTCCTATGGGTTTCAATCTTTAGAAAGAAATATATAAGTTTCTGTCAATGATTTAAACAAAATCAGAAGGCAAAATCATAGACAGATAAGAAATGGAAAAAGGTTGTTTGCAAAATAAGCATAAAAGCCAACAAAACCTGTCCAAGTAAACATGAAGAGATATTTAACAACTGAAAAAGAGGTAAACATTACCTATAGTCTTCATGGAGAAAGTAACGTTAAGGATAAATTAACACAAATCACCACAAAGGAAATGAGAGCATTTGAAAGATAGGTGATACACCACAATGGAAGTAATATTAACAGTAACAGTTACCAAAAACCAATTAGAAATTTATAAGACAGAGTCTCACATTGCCAACAAAAACTGATCGAGAATCCACTTCTTCCCTATTTGCTTGACTTGCTGCACCAGCAGCAGGATCTGTTAAGATGAAGAGATCATTATCATAATAAAAAGAAACCACTGAACTAAACATCTACAACTTATAAGCAATGTTATCATTGTTTCTGAAGTGGTTGCTACTGGGCAAAGGACATAAAAGAACCACTTGGAAGATAGAAACAGAGTCAAGCATTGTCACTTTCACATCCTCATGACTATCTACATTTAGACCTAGCCTGAAAGAGCCAGCATAAATACAAAGCTGAATACAATGTCAAGGTGCAGTAGCAAGGAGTAACTAAACATAAGGTAAACATTCCAAATACAAGAAAAGGCAAATAAAACACTGAGAGAAACAGAATAATGAATGGAATCCCTATGTGGTGTATTACATTTGATACGTTCCACAAAGCCATAAGTTTGTAAGGTAATAATTTCAACAATCTCAACAAATAAATCAAAAGAGGAAAAAAGAAAAGGCCAAACTAGAATAACAAGAATCCATAAGAATGTCATTTCAACTTTCAAATACTTCTGATTTTCTTATATTTTTCAATAAATACAAATGTGATGCCGGTGGAAACACAGGAAAAAGAGGAGGGCCTTCATTTCATGTCGAAGATATGCTTTTTTTTAGAGCAAAAACCAACAAAACCCTAAAGTAGGGGCTAACTTAGCAAACCCTAGGTTCCTAGGGAAGAACATAAAGCCAATGGCTATTTCATGTAATGTCAAAGATAAGAACTCCCTCTTACAAGGCTGGAAAATTATATAGAGACTAGTCCTAGTATACTAGCCTAACAAGGATTCTTGTCCTCCAAGAAAGTAGCTAATAAGGAAACTAAATAGCCCTGGGATTCTAAATTATACGGAAACCTAATAAAGCTAAACTAACAAGGATCTTGTCCTGCATCAAAATGACTGCTTTTATGTGCAATAAGCTACAGCCTTTATTGAAGATTGTTGACATGAAAAAAACGGATTGACTGAGTATCCAATTATCAGAGGGAGGAAAGATGAATTCATAAGTTGTCACCCGAGAAGTACGAACTACAAAAAAAGCCAACCTAGATAGGCAACAATCAGCACGTGCAAAGGAAAGCACAACCTCATAATAAACCCTATACAACATAAACAGTAGGAGGACTACTAACTGCAGTCATTACATAACACCATTCGTACTTTAGACTTCCTAAACAATATATGTTCTAACACGAAGAAGCCCAACTCTGTTCTCTGTTTATTAACACTATACTATCTGCCTAATCTAGACGTGGAACAGTATGCCAAACCAACCAAGTCACAGAATCACTATCAAATCAACATCTTCACAAAGATTATACTTCATTTTAAGACAGCTGCCCGCATTTTACAGGACATTAACGAGAGTGTAGCTAAAACCATGCTCTGCAAGTGGCTTGCAACTGCAAAACCTTCCCTCTGGGATGACTATCTTACAAGCTTGCTAAAGCTATATATAAACACATGCAAAGTATAAACCCTTTTTCCTGCATTAACACACCCCAATTAGAAAACCAAATAACTCTAAATAATCGACCATCTAGCAAACAAGCAAAAAAGCGCCAGAAAGCAAGAGAAAAAGAACTCAATAACGCAAGGATTTCTAGAGAGGGAGAGGGAGAAGCGGACCTTGAACCGCGCCCATTTCTTTCTCGACCTTAGCCTGTATTTCGCGGAGAGCCGCTGCCTCGTCCTCCATCTCCTTCAATCTCCTCTTCATATCATCGAGCTCCTATGCAAAAATTCGACATATAAAACCGCCACCAAATAAAAATGAAAACTGAAAGAAATCGTATGCGTGTATGCAAGAAAAATTAGGGTTTTGAATAATCAACAAAGTCCAGGAAGATAATAGCAAAAATAACAAACGATGAAGAGAAGAAAGTACCACCGGAGCTCCGTCGTCGGCCGGGACCATATCCGTGTCGCCCTCCATTGCGATCCTTCTCCCTCGCGCGCTATCTCCCTCTCTCAGTGAACTTATACGGAGGAGAGTAATATCTGATTTCGAGTGGGAAATAATTGTGCAGTTGAAAGGGTACAATCAATTCATGCGTTATTTCCTGTGAAAAGCTTATGTTGCTTGTACTTTGTACAGGCCCAATGTCACTCCGGTTTGTGGGTCTGTCCACCAGGAACTGAAATTTATTTTTCATTTTCATTTTCTTCTCAAAACTCAATTAATTTTTGGGACAATAATACTTCTAGTTCTTCTCTAATCCATTTAGCTTAATCAAGCAACAAAGTCTAGGGAGTTATATTTAATGTTGAGGAAGCTAATATGTCATTTAATCTCGTAAATTTGTTAGTTCATAAATTATCTGTATAAAAAGGTTTAAATTTATTATTTATATTATCAGGTGATTAAATTATGTAGTTTAGGGAGTTATATTTAATGTTGAGGAAGCTAATATATCGTTTAATCTCGTAAATTTGTTAGTTCATAAATTATTTATATAAAAAGGTTTAAATTTATTATTTTAATCAATAATTTAAATAATCAATGACATATTAAAAGAACTTTTAATAATATCTTGCTTCCAATATGAATTATAATTTACTAGAAATCATCTGTTATTGGAAGATTACAATTATTTATCGGAGGAGGATATCGTTTAATGATTGCCACCGTCGTCTCCTCCTACTAAATTACAAAAAGAACAGGTTCTTGAGGCCACTGCTTTGTCATGGAAATCGTACATTTGATTTGCCTGAAAGACAATTCCATACTACGGAGAAGTTTGAGGTGAAAATTCTGCAGTAGGATCCAACATTATTTGCCCATCATGATGAGATCGAAATGATATGAGTGCTCCCAGAGCAGGCTTAATATTTTCGCTGGCCTTAACAATTAGGAAGAATAGCAGGCGATGAAAGGCCACCATTCCAAATAAAATGGCAAAATTAACCCACTTGGAATAACCCATTTCAACTTGCCATAAGTTTCTCAGGAGGGTTTCTCCGGTGATCTTTGGAGGCACTGCACCAGGAAAATTCGGAAATATTCGTCCTGCGAATTCACTCTTGAGCAGACCTTGGTAGGCATATTTATGGAAGGCAATGTGGTAAAGAGGGTAGTTCCAAAATGGATCTGGTAAGTCATTTMGTAAGCGAAAGAATCCACTTCCAAGTATCATTAATCCTTGTATTCCAGCTCCAATTATGATGCCTATAAGGAAATTAGGAACTACACTGGCAACTATCATCATTTGGCCCTCAACCAAAAGCATGCAGACGAAAAGCATGGAAGCAAAATAAATGAAGCGTTCTGCTGCTTTTTCAGCTCCAATTCCTCCCTCAAGTCCAGTAAGAAAATAAGCAATAGCCCCTGGTATCAGCGAAACTAATAACAAGAATGGCGCTGAAGACAGTGCGTTGCTGATAGCAAATGCACTGGAACAGTAGTGCCCATTCAAGCTTTCTCGTTGATACTTCCCCAGAAATTGAATTCCAAATTTTATATAGCAGATTGCGTAAAAGATAACAATGCTTGCTGTTTTTTTCCTTTTTCTATATCAAATATACACCTTCATCTCCTCCACAAAAAGAAGGGAATCCACCAATAGCCATGAAAGTTAAGAATGTAGCTACAAACATTAGCATAGAGCCTCTAGCCTGAAATGATTGAATGGTTAGAATTTTCTAATAAAAAAGAAAAAGGAAATTTAAACTAGTGTTCCATCTGCTGGTCCTACCTGAATTGAACTATAACTTGAACCAATATCAAAATAGATGGTGCCCACACCTACGGCTAATGCAATATATGCTGCAAGGCGTATCCAGTAGTACACTATATCACGGAACATGTTTACAAACGATCGTCTTGTTAGAACTTGGCATTGAGTCAAGAAGTCGGCATGGTTTCTGTTCTTATGTAATACTTCACCTTCCGGGAATGCAATTAATCAAGATAAGCATTCCGTGCTATCAGTTCTTAGGGTTACTTCCAATAAAAACAGTACTGAAATGCACAACCAGTCAATGGTTTCCCAAAGAGGTCCCATAAATATCTATTGCTTCCTTTCCCTTTATTATTAACAGATGAATGAAGAGTTTTGCTGACTTACATTTTGACACATTTCACCTACGTGCTCTGACCTCTTTGTAAGTYTCAGACGACTTATATGACTTCACAAGAGCGTCGATCGCCTCCTAGGTAGGCTTCCTCCCTTCTTCATTCTCCTGTGATGAAATGAAGAATATTGAAAACTTTCATGACCAAATYGAATTGAGAAAGCAAACTGTGACATGTGAAGTGGACATAGTGGTCATTTAGATTATTACCTCATCAAAGTCCTTGTTTATGGTTTTCAGGAAATGATCAGATGGATTTTGGAGAGTCGGGCAAGGAAAACCATTTGACGCGAAAAACGATACCAAATAGGAAATTCAAAAGGATTATTGGTTAATCCTAATTTCATTATGGAAAACMGAAAATTTTTCATTCTAATGCTTCACCTCATTTACTGCACTAGTAGGGCCAAAATAGACTGTTCTTCCCGAAGACAAAAGACAGACATTCTGGAAAAGGTTAAAAACTTCAGCACTTGGCTGATGAACGGATGCTACAACAGTTTTTCCCTCTCGCTTTCGTGCAATTCTGCTCATTACGTAGTACGATGCAGCACTATCAAGTCCGCTTGTTGGTTCGTCTAGGAAAAGAAGCTCTGGGCGCGTTAATAACTCAATGCAAATGCTAACTCTCCTCTTTTGTCCTCCACTGAGACCCTTTGCACCCCAGCCTCCAATTCTTGTATTCGTTGCATCATGCTAGCCCATTTCCTTGATTGCCATCTCTGCTCTCTCCTTTTTCTCCCGCTTTGACATGGAATTCGGCAGTTGCAGCTGAGCATAATAGCACACGGCTTTTTTCACAGTTAAGGTTGTCATTAAAGCATCATCTTGAGTTACATAAGCCTGCAGACTAAAAATCATCTTACCGTGAATCCAGAAAAAGATCCCGTGAATTATGCTAACTCGTAATACCTAGGTTTTTTAGTGTTTCAGCCCTCGATGATATGGATCTGTAACCATCTATCGAATCATATTCCATGCATGTGGTGGAAAAAGGGCCTAGGGCAAATCTTCTAAGTTTAGTTTGCTAGTACTCGGCGAGTAAATGAACTAGGAACTCCGAGTGTATATTTCGGAGTTAGACRTAGCACAAAATTTACTATGAATTGCGATAAAGAACCAGAAAATAAAGTTATGCTTTCTGATGTTCGATAAGCTAGAGCTTGTCTAAGGCCATTTATAAGAATTTCACCACTTTGGCATGTCTTTGAGTCTAACCTTCCTACGCGAGAAAAGAACTTGATGATTGATCAAATGCACCGAACGTCACATTTATAACCAGATAAAAAGCACAGAAGCCCCAACCATGCCACGGCCAGAAGCGAACAAACACTTAGAAATTTGGATTAACATCACTCACCATCTCTGGTATACTTCTACACAAGTGAAAAAAAAAAAAAAAAAATGAATCCATCTAAAGTGTCAGGTTTAGGTAACTACTACCTTTGTGTTTTGTGTAAGAAACGTAACAAAAAGGAACAAACTCGAAACGCCTGTTGTCTGGAACTTCTACAAAAACCTTTTCAGCTTCATGAGGAGGAATTTTTCCCAGGCAAAACAACTGTAAAATATASCAGCTAKTGCATCAAGAAGCGTGGACTTGCCAGAGCCAGATGGACCCATAACGGCCAGAAGCTCACCAGGAATAGCCTGTAAGCCCTTGAAGTATCGGTCTGGTACCTTTCTTTCCGTCTGAAACAGTGACCCATAAGTCTTCCCATGTTAAAAGAGCACCTAGGGTTCTATTTACTGTAACAACCGTTTCCTMTCTTTGGGAAGCCATTGAAGTGGTCTCCAGCGCCAGAGGGATCTTCGCTTCTGAAACATTAACCTCCTSGGATGACGGTATGGTAAAATTCACCTCATCGTCYCCTAAACGAAGTGGCAAACCGGAACTAATGGAAGCCATGCTGGAAAGTTTGGAAAACTGCAGATGATTTCTGTGGAAACATGAACAATTATGGGTACTTATAGACTCGAGTAAGTTGAGATTTTCACGTACATGGGATAGGACTTCTTGTCTTCMTATGGTAKCTTAAAAGGTTAATTTGGAAAGGTAAATTAGCTTTTTTTCTTATTATRATTGTTCAACTATTTACTATTATAAATAAATATTTTTCACCAACTATTTACAAGCATTTATTTTTATCATCTTGCGATGAACTCTGATAGGCCTTGTCATCCATGCATGTGTTTTTTTAAGGGATTTTTTGTCAATAATTCTTCCTCTTCGGAATGGTGTTATGTGAAAATCCAACTCCAAGAACTTGAAATGGAGTCAAAGAACGGTAGTTTCCAAAGTTKTGTAGAAATTTCAATGCACAGTAATAGTAAATGAATTCTTAAGTTAAAGCGATGTATCATGTTAGATTTCTAATTATGACATCATATTGAAAAAATTAGAATCAAATTAGATTTGTACTAAAGTGCACCGTCCATTAACAATTTGTTTCATGGCATAGTATGAGGCAGCATTGTCAAGTCCACTTGTGGGCTCATCCAGGAAGAGAAGCTTTAGTCGAGTTAGAATTTCTAAGGAAATGCTTACTTTCCTCTTTTGGCCGCTCCCCAGCCCCCAATTCTGATGTCAATGCAATTTTGCAATCCCATGTCCCTTAATATCTGTTCTGCTCTCTCTCTCTCTCTCTCTCTCTCTCTCCCCCTCTCTCTCTCTTCCCCGCTGTTGACATAGACTTTGACAATTGGAGCTGAGCAGAGTAACATACTGCTTCTCTAACTGTTAATGTCCATGTCAGGATGTCATTTTGAGTCACCTAAGCCTAAACAAGTACAAGGCAATGGAATTAGAATCCTTCTCCTAGTTATATGTAAAATGCATCCTGACTTATTTATTTTGAAGGAAGAATGCATCATCTTGACTTATGAGTTAGTTTTGTTGTTTTAAAACTATCAACTGAACTTTTGACTTCCGAGGAATCTTGTAGGATCTTTTAGGGACATCAATGATATCAGGTTCAAGTACTAAAGGTAAGACGTATAATCAGTTTAGACACAACATATGTTTCGCTTTCCATATGAAGGAGCAGGAATGATCTACCTTGGAACGTTTCTGATTCATGTCAGATTTCCTCATACCATTAAGAAAATCTCATAATTCAAGTGTCAAGTTTTAATAAAACCTCATAAATCTAGTATCAAAGTTTCAAGGCTGGATACTTATATCTGTTGCATACATACATATATATGACCTGCATCTGTGGGTCATTTAATTCTGAATGTAGCTGTTGTTGACCTGCATACTTATGTCATGGCTTCTTCACCTTTACCAGGGAAAGAAGTCGGCCGAAATGTTGGAAATTCTTCCTCACTAGTCGAACCAGAAAGAGTTTATTTTGTTGCAGCTAATGGAGCTGGAGTTTACATGAGTTGGAAGGACCTTTGGATGACAGTGTCCAATAGAAGAGTGGGTAGCAACTCAATTCTTCGAGGACTTACAGGTTACACTCGCCCAGTGAGGTCTTCGCGATTATATGCCCTTCTGGTTGTAGAAAATCTACTCTTCCTGATGCATTAGCTGGTAAACTACATTTCAAGATTTCCTTTTTTTTTTTTTAGATTTTATATATTTTATGCAATTGGCTAGCACTTTTATTGACTAAACTTCCTGAGAGTAGAGTGATGGTTCGTTTCATAAGTCTTCTAATCCTTCATGCGAATTTTACATAATTTTTGAACTTTTTTAATAAGTTAAAAATTATTTAAGAATTTTGGTAGGTTTTATGATTTAAGAATGTCAAACGTTATCGGTTTGATTTACATTTTGAGAAAATGGTTGGTTTAAATTTTTTTTGTGGGATATGCACTCTATTAATACAAATATTTTTTAATTAAAAATTTCAATGTCTACAAAATAAATATATAGACTAACCTTTTCTATCTCCTAGTAGAAGGAAAGGTAACATATCAAGAGCAAAACTATGGTTTGGGAAATAACAACTAGAAAAACTATCAGGCAATCCCGCCTTGCTATAGGTTCGGAAAATTTAATATAAAATTAAAAAATATTAATTTAATTCATTCATTTTGCTTGACGAGTTCAATTTATTTTAATAACTCTAACAATAATGATATATACGATACGAGCGAATGATAAGATAGGAGAGCAATGATAAAGAATGTGGTTGGAATTCATAGGGGAATGATGCCATTAGCACACCATTAAGGAAATGAGACGTACTACTACCAAATATTAATATCATTAATTTTATTTTCTTTCTTTCCAGAAAGACACATTTCAAGTAAAATCACTTCATGCTAAAGGAAACCTTTCTAAATGGAGAATATGCAGCAGATCCCTTCTCTGATTTGGTGCCACATGGCTATACATGATAGGTTTTGCAAGATACTCTGTAATATCAAGATAGATAGCTTTCTTCCTCCTTTTCCCAAAATCCCGTTGCATATCCTGGTGGGGATAACGTTGTGTTCTTACTTGTTGGACTTCAAAGGTTAAACCTTTTTTTCATTTTGTGTGGCAATTTGCTTGTTCGAAGGATGTCGGATGATAATTGCTAAAACCAGAGTTGGTGCATGTGTATCTCTCTAATAATTTCCCCTTATCTTCTTGGGGTGTTCGGTTCTCTTGCTGGTTGCCTTTGGCGTTTGATCAGTACTTGGAATCTGAATCCTTCTTTATAGCTCTAGAGACTTCAGATATATCATTCTTTTTCTTGTAATGATTTCAAGCCTAGTTCTTGAAATTTCTTGCTGAAGCGTTCTAACCTGTGCCAGTTGAGTTTTCATTTGGCAATGGCGGCCACATTCTGCAATTCAAACCATGGTTATGCCATCAAGAAACTCAATGAACGCATCCTAATTAGAGATGGAAATGCAAAGTAAGTTAGATTCTGAATTTCTTTTTAGATACTTTAATCCTTGCGAGAGTTCCCTTTCATCCTCTGGTTTAGAAAATCAAAGAACCGGCTGTGAACTGTCCGTGTACGGCGTGCCGTTAGATAAATAAAGAAGATTCTTGTTGTCTGCTCTAATTTGCACCGCTTGATTATGGCTACCTAAACTTCGTAATATTGCGTCTCTGTGTTATATTCTATAGAGAAAATTCAAGATATAACGCTTTATACTTCATATGTCTTACTTCCTTCTGCCACTAGTGTTGCGTRATTAATTTGTGAAAGTTACTTCTGCATATTCTGCTTCTCTTCCTGTCCAAAAAAATTTACTTGGATATCAAGTTTTTTTACTTTTCACCATTCTGATTGCAGTATTCTCCTGTGTGTAGTTGCAAATATATAGTTCTGCTTCTGTAGTGATAATTTCTTTTAGGTTGTCACAACATGGTTTCTCTTTCCTTAGAGTTGCTTATTGTTAACTGAAAATGATCTTAGGCCAAAATCATATCTTCATTAAGTTAATACCAATTGAGCTTTCAGTTGCATGGTGAGGCTTTCATGCTTAAATAGAAAACAATACGAAAGAATTACTCAGTTAAAGTCTCAACCAAGATTAAACTAGAGTTTTATCTCGTGATTATTGGTGAGTAATAATTCTTTGGATAAAGGAGAATTTATTGAGGATTCTCTTCAATTTTTTTCTTTTCTCTATCTTTTTATTATTTTTGACCTAATTGCTTTCCATTGATATCACAGACAGCCTAACGTTTGTGCATATGACTGCATCAATGTGATTATGTAGTCTATGGAAATGACTTCCTATCCTTGACTGCTAATCCAAAACTTGAGACATAGTATTCAATTTGGAAGTTGCAAGTCCATTGTGGTTGCTTAAGAGGAAGTCTACAGTGTGCTACCAAGATCAAATATGTAATTACAGTGAAGGCTTGCAAAGGTGGAAAATAAGGGAAGAGTATGCATTGGCCATCATAGTTGTAGTAACTACGGAAGGATTTACTAGAAAACTAATTCAACTGAATAGATGAACCAAATAGTTCAGGAGAAAGATCTTCCCACCAAATGAGCTATTTTACTTGAAGCCAATGTATTATAAGTAAATGATATGCTCTATATTCAAGGGCTGATCATATTTAATGCAGGATTTATCCAATATTCCCATTCTCAGGTGCGGTAGGACTATCACGTTCCTGGACTTGCCTAATAAAAAATCAGAAGTATGGTATAAGGCAACTAGTAGTGAAACAAGCAAGCCATCATTGGAGAATCTCCCTGCGGAGTAGCTCTGCTTCAGCCTATGAAGAGAGAAAGGAAGAAGATATTCCTACAGCAACTTTAATTTGGAGGGCAGTAAAGTTACCTATTTATTCCGTTGCCTTGGTTCCGTTAACTGTAAGTTTCATTTATGCAAATCCTCTTTTGAGGTCTAAAAGAATAGTTTTTCTTTTTAAAAAAAGTATTTAAAACACCATTTGATCTCCATGAGAACAAAAATTCTAAATTGATTTATGTCAACCGTTTGTTGGAGCAAATGACACATATATATTCATGCAGTAACTGTAATTGTAGCAGATGGTACTAGTTGTAAATACTGAATTGCTTTAGATATAAACCTATATGGAACTTCTAATTATAGGAATATTAACTTAAGTGGGAGCCTCTATCATTCATCATTAGTTCATGCTATTGTCATTTGAAGCTGGAAATTCAAAATTCAGCTACGTTTGGCTTTAATGGAAGCTTGTTGTTTTGACTTGCTTCCTTGTGTTTACTGATATATGATTTATTCTGGATGTGCAGAGTCATTCATCAAAATCTTTCTTCCATATTGCTTATGTACTGAACTTGTTCATTATCTAAACAGGTGGGAACTGCAACTGCTTATTTTCAAACGGGCCTCTTTTCTGCCAGGCGTTATTTTGTTCTCATAGCCTCTTCAGTTCTTATCATAACTTGGCTGAACTTAAGGTTAGATGCTTAATGCTTTGGGATACTTATTTGGTGAATTCTAGTTGGCGTCTTTCAGAATTCTGATAGACCTATTTTTCAACATAAAAAGTGATGTTTAAGTGCTATGAATGTTGCTAATGAAATGGTTGTGGCTAGTGATCTAAGAAAAAAGAACAAAAAGAAAATTATCTAGCCATTTTTGCGTATTCATCATTATTCTGCAATGTAATATGTTAAAAGGAGAGTTCTCCATTATGTGCAATCATTGGCTGCTATATTCCCAAGTACTTGATTTAAGGATCTCTCAGAATTGGAGTGAGATTTTAGTCTCATGAATTTCTTTAATTATATAAGAAGTTTGCATTTTCATGTTCTTCTCAGATTTTTATCTACTTCTTTTCCTTCATTTTTATTTCTGCCACAATATCACTCATTATGAACTTTGGTTTGGATACCTGCTGACTGCTTTACAGCTCCTTTTCTATATGTGTAATATGGGCAGCAATGACGTTTATGATTTTGATACGGGAGCAGATAAGAACAAGAAAGAGTCAGTTGTAAACATAGTGGGCAGGTAAGACTTATCCCCTATATGTTCTTTTCCATTTACTATTTTTTAATTTGGATATTTTCTCTCATTTGGTGTCTCTTCTTCAATTGCTTGTTGAGATGGAATTGAATGTAAAGCTACTCATAAGATGATTCTTTTACCAAGAAAGCTCTGGTCATGGATCATATAGCCATTGGAAAACGCAAGGCTAAGAGGTGGAACCCTTGGGTGCGCACAAGTAGCTTTCTATCTCAATTAAGAAAAAGTAAAATTATTTTATTCTTTTACTATTCATTTCTTTGTTACCTTCTAGCATAAAAAAATAAACAATCTGAATTGTTCATAATAGAAAAATAAATTGCTTCAAAATGTTATACAGGATTCTACTTATTCCCATCTAACATATATAGTTATTCATTGGGATAAGTAATCATGAAGTGCGTTTCTATGCCAAACAGTCACCCGTTTCAAGTCATTGATTTCTTTGACATTATCTCTTTGTATCAGCATTGATTCATTACAGCTGTTAGCGGTTTCTCGACAATTGGCTGATTTTGCACTCTCTTCTTTCATGGAAGTCGTACAGGAACCTTCATCGCTGCTTGCACATCACTTGTTCTCGGTTTCTCAGGGCTTATTTTGGCATCTATAGAGGCTGGAAATCTGCGGTCAATTTTATTACTGACTTCTGCAATCACTTGTGGATACATCTATCAGGTGTGACAGCTTTTTTCTCATACTTCTGTCGTTCTTGTGACCCTGAGAATTCCTTAAATGTATGAGCTAAAATTTCACTTATACCAGCAGAAGATTCAAAGGATCTGTAATGTAATAGAAAATTTTCACCTTAAGTATGTTTAATAGCTTCTAGCAGTAACAATTACCATAAATAATGTGCYAGCAACCAAATGCACCATTCCTCACTAACTATATCAGATGGTGGATTAAAAGGAAATTGTTAGCTTGACAATCTATCTATGTGATTAGTTTTTGATGTGTCTCTTACAGAAACCTCTTCCTATCAGATCAAAACCATACTTTTTATGTTCTCTTACGCTTATTCCCCACTTCCTTGGACTCTGGTCTCTTCTTCATTACATCATTTTGGAAACTCTAGGACAACAATTGTAAGCCATGCCTTTGTCATTCAGTATGGAAATCTGAATCTCTTGAAAGTAAGACATCATCATTCTGAGTAAATGGCATTTATTCGTAATTATATTTTTGGCAATTCTTTCAATGTATGGTTGTATTCAACTTTGACCACGGAAGACAGCTGATTTCTATCCTTCAAAAAATTATGGTACAGTGCCCACCATTTCGGTTGAGCTACCAGGGATTGGGAGAACCCTTATGTTTTGCAGCATTTGGCCCATTTGCTACAACTGCCTTTTATTTGCTACAGAGCAGACCAAGGTATTCTTCTGACTTCTATGAGTGACCTGTCAGTACAGTGCAACAATTCTTATATTGACAATGATATTGAGTATGATGACAGTGAGGTACCAATTACTGGCACTATCCTTTCTGCTTCACTTCTTGTTGGCCTTACGACTTCCCTGATCCTCTTTTGCAGTCATTTTCACCAGGTAAGTTCTCTTCTTTCCCATGCACCTATGTGAAACTCCAGCCAATGTTTATCTGCTAATCCAATTATGCAATATTCAGGTAGACGGAGATAAAGCTGTTGGAAAAATTTCCCCTCTGGTTAGTACGCTCATATTAGTGTATGTGTTAGAGAGAGAGAGAGGGACTCAAATGAACAAATAGAAATTGACATGTCTTTCTGTCGTTTGAATCCAGGTTAGGCTTGGTACAGGAGCAGGTTCAGAAGTTGTAAAAATCGCTGTGATGGTTCTCTATTCAATTTTGTTTGTTCTTGGTCTTAGCAAAAATCTTCCATTTACATGCATCGTAAGTCCCGTGGATCTCTAGGTACTGCTTTTATTGTTGTCTTTGTGGAGTAGTGTTTTCAATACTGAACAGAAAGCGTCTATCGCTTATCAGTCATCAGTAGGAGAAACATTTCCTAAGACTGAAAAGCTTCGTTTAGAGTGCCAATAGAATTAGGAACATATGATATCCTACTCTTTGTTTTCCTTCTTGCTTATTATTCTTGAGGAACTTCCTTGTCCATATTCTGATTCAACCCTTTTTTGGTTCCAGATCCTATGTGCAATTACCATTCCCATTGGAAAATTAGTAGTTAGCTATGTAGAGGGAAACCATCAGGTCAGTTCTGAACTTTTAGGCAATCTCGTTCTGTTTGAATAATCTCAAAACTGCATTATGCGATGGATGTTATGAATTTGAATACAAATTGTAAATTACTTCTTTGGTTGCTGAATGATGAAGTATGATGGGCCCTTTTTCTGGTTAAATCAAGATTTCTGCCCGAAAAAGCTCATCTCTAAACATGTATTACCTGCAAAACTAGTTCTTCGCAATTGTTTGTTTTGACATAAAAAGGAGGGTAAAAAGAACTGCTATATATATCCATAGTTAACATTGTTTCCTTTCTTTCAATGAGTTAATGGATATGATCCTGATTCTCTGATTCTTTGTTGTAATTTTATAGGACAAAACAAAGATTTTTATGGCAAAATACCACTGTGTGAGGTTGCATGCTATATTTGGAGCTGCTTTGGCTGCTGGATTGGTTGCAGCTAGAATGATGGCCTGAAGTGATATGCCAAAGCCATTTCTTTTTGTTGAATTCATCAGGTGAGGTTGCTGATTGGAATTACTGATCCAAGTTCCCCTGATTCCTTACAGGCCGCGGAGAAGAATACATGTGAAATATGCATTCTTGTCAAGTTATCTGTTCGTGGTTCTTATCCAGAGTTGAGGAGATACTCAGTTCTTGTCAAGATTATCTTTAGGACACCTGGTGAACTTTCTTCATCTGCAAGCACCTTATTATTTCCATTAACAACCATATGAAACAAGAATGTGGTACTGCTACTGATCTTCCATTAAATGTTTCATTTTCATCATTAGAATAAAACAACTCCTTTCCTACGAGTAAAATGATTCTTCAAACTATTTTATTTATTATTAATGTGTCAAATACCAAACTATTTTAATTCTCTTACATAATTCAAACTCTGTGGAAATTGTTGGGAACCAGGGGCGGAGGCAGCTCAGGCCCGGGGTGCGGTCATTGGACCGCACTGGATTTTTGGGGGAAAAAAAAAAAATTAGTACTTATTAGATTGGGCTGTTAGTTTGAGTAGTTAGTTTTGTCATGGGTTAAATAGATTGGGCTAAATAAAGAAAAAGTAGAAAAGAATGAGTGATGAGGGTAACTGGTAAAAGGAAAGAGGAAACATTGATTTGCATACCTCAGACAGCACTAAACAAGGCGCCAATGGAAGGTATAAACATTTTTGTGTCCTGTGTTTGACAGATTGCACAAACAGCCTTCTCCATAAATTTCTTCGGATCAACTCTGCTCAGACCACGCAAACCCCGCAGCCCACATCCCGACCACTGGCAAGCCCCGCGCCACGACCAAAAAAGATCATTTTTTTTATTGCCCCCGTACAGATGGAAGCTACCAAAAAACTCGTAACATATCATGGGTAGAGACCTTTGGGCCTTAAGGAATGGTTTATGGTTGGCATGAGACATGGTATCAGGAAGCTAATCATCCATGTTGATGCATTGATGGTAACTAATCTTTTTAGATCATCATCATGCTTTTGTCTCTGACAGCAGGCAGCTGCTACTTAGAGGCTGGGAAACCCAGCTTCATCATGTTTTCCGTAACACATATCAAGTAGCGGATTTTTTTGGCTAAGACAGCAGCAAGCCAGCCTAAACGAAGTTGTTGTTACTTCCAGCTCTCCTCCCCTCTTCTTTGGCTGGTCTGATAACCCATGAGGACTCCCATGCGAACCAGCAGCTTAGGATCAATACGCAGAACAACAGGGCAATTTTTCACATGAACCTTTTGAACGAGCCAAGCCAACAATCATGTAATGGGAGTTTTAATAAATAAAGTCTCCAGTCCAGAAAAGGCAAAATGTGGGGGTCCCGAGAAGGTTGAGGAATGAGGACAGAGCAGTCAGTCATACACTGCAAATGAATGGACCGAGATGAAGGTGCATTTTGACGCATACGGCGCACCACATAAAATTGCAGCTATGTTCATGGATAACGTCCCACAAACCTATAAAAAGTGGAAACCATAATTGTATGCAAGATTCATTGCCCTACCTCTGTCCATCCCACGCCCACCTCATTCCTAAACCCGTAGTTGATTCTGCTGGGAGCGCAGCCTCACCGACAGCCACCCAATGCCTCAACAGGGATACATAGGAAGATAGTATATGCATATCCGAATATTCATTTGCGGATAGCGCAAATTGTTCAAACTATAAAAAGACGTCTAGATAGAAAAACTCAACTAAATGGCAGGTTTTAGTGCAATCAGAGGTTCTTTAGGTTCAATGATCAAAAGACAATCTTTTTCCATGAGAACCCTAAACGGATTAAGATGCTTGAGCAATGTTCCAGAGAACACCGTCTATGGAGGGCCAAAACCACAGAACCCAAACCAAAGAGTGACACTAGCCCAACTACGCCAGAAGCATCGCAAGGGGGAGCCCATAACGATGGTTACAGCCTATGATTATCCAGCAGCAGTACATCTTGACGCTGCAGGGATTGATATTTGCCTTGTGGGTGACTCTGCTGCTATGGTGGTCCACGGCCATGACACCACTTTGCCCATAACTCTTGATGAAATGCTTGTGCATTGCCGTTCTGTGGCTAGAGGAGCCACGCGCCCCCTTCTCGTGGGGGACCTCCCTTTTGGTACCTACGAGTCTAGTACTCATCAGGTGACTTATATGTACCATTTCTGTGTTTATATTGTCAATTCCGCGGCCCTTGTGTTTCTTCGTCTCATTCTTTTCATGCGTTAGAATGGGGGAAAGGAATGTTGGAAGCTTGACTATGATGACAGGAGAAGAATTAGCAACAAGGGGGGAAAGTAAAAGGAGAATGAAATTAGGAAATTTAGGTGATACGGGAATAAATTTCTGTGATATTTTTTGTGTTACATTGTTCCTTTCATCTGTCAAGGAAAGCTTTCTTTAAATGCTTATGCAAAGGATTAATCTTTTTAGTTCTGAGGAAAGATATGGTGTTTCAGGTTCAAGTTTAAGCCTGTGGATTTTCTTCCTTATGTTCTTTTTCTAACTGATTTTACGCTTTTTCTGAGTGATTATTTGTTTACGTAGAATGTCATCTTTAAGTTTTGATTTTCTTTTGGCTGCATATTTTGTGGCAATTAAACGGGATGTTTCTTAGTTATCTTCTATCAATGCGCATTTCTCTTGAATTTGAGGTGTTGAACGTGCCATGGTTGGTGATGTTGCAGTTTGAATTGTGAGCAGGCAGTTGATACAGCAGTAAGGTTTCTGAAGGAAGGAGGAATGGATGCAATTAAATTAGAAGGTGGAGCACCATCAAGAATTACAGCTGCTAGAGCTATTGTTGAAGCTGGGATATCTGTGATGGGACATGTTGGGCTTACCCCTCAGGCCATTAGTGTTCTTGGAGGATTTAGGCCTCAAGGCAAAAATACAGAGAGTGCTATCAAGGTATCCTCTTCTGAACTTACCTTCAGGACTGCACAATCATGTTAATCGTAGATGGCCACTGTATTCTCTTACCATAGAGGGTGACCAAAAATTGATGCTACACTAATTATTTTGCGCTTCACAACTTGTACTCTACAGGTTGTGGAGACTGCCATGGCTTTGCAGGAAGCGGGGTGTTTCTCTGTCGTTCTGGAATGTGTTCCTGCACCTGTGGCCGCAGCAGCAACATCAGCTCTTCAAATCCCCACCATTGGCATTGGTGCTGGTCCGTTTTGTAGTGGTCAGGTTGGTTGGATGGTGTATATCTTGTGTCTTATTCTCCTCACAAGAATGATTGGCCTATTATTGGTGTTATTAACAGTGGTGCTATATGCGACAACGTTTGTATTATTAGATACGTTAGTGTTGTAGTATGATTTCCACATTTGGAAAAAGAAACTATTAGTAGATAATGCTTATACTTTTAAAATGGATCCGCATGATGGTTCAGTATTTCGGTTTGAAAATGTAATTGATCTTTCATGATACCTTCTACGTGAAGTTTATGCTTCCTGGCACCTGGATTTATGAAAAACTGCACCGATTTGTTGGAGGAAAACATTTTTTGTAGAATTTTCTGAATTTGCTGATAGATGCTATGCACTTACTGTTTCCACGCTCCGTGAGATTAAATTGGGTGACCTATTAGAAAATTTTAAGCTCTATGTACTTGGTTGACATCATAGTTCAAAAGCGAACTGTTGTTCAAATAGAACATATGACAGAATCAGACGTTTTTCTATGTTAATCAGATAAGTATTTGTCTTGGTTCAAGTTGACTAATGCATCCGTAAGAATTTGTCAAAATAGTGCATTAGGAAGTTTGTTGTGGCAATTGGAGCTTATAATTGCAACGTGGTTCAGTACAGCAACTGCATTACTCTCTCCCTTCTCTAGATTTTTATAACGTAAGGTCTTTATCTGAAATATACATGACTGAGACTATGAAACTTGAGCAAGATTTTTGCTTCAAATGCCAACATATTTCATGTTTGCATTATGTTTCCTCTAGAATATGAGATTGAATTTCCGCAACAAGTAGTGTCATCTGTCATTTTTTCTTCATTTTCTGGAGCGGTATGTGCAAATTCAGGGGCCAGGGCTTCCTACTTATAAGATTCCTAATCGATTGGAGTGATCACCAGAGAACCTTCTGCCAATTAATTTTGTGTTCACTATTGCAGGTGCTAGTTTACCATGATCTATTAGGGATGCTGCAACATCCACATCATGCCAAGGTTGGTAATTCATTTTACATCTCTCAGTTCTCAATTTTATATCTTTAGTATATTTATTTTAACAAAACAACACTTGATATTCTTCAATGAGGGTTGATGATGCAACAAATTTTACAGGTTACTCCCAAGTTCTGTAAACAGTATGCACACGTTGGAGAAGTCATCAACAAAGCTCTTTTGGAGTACAAGGAAGAAGTGACAAATGGTTCTTTTCCAAGTTCTGCCCATAGTCCGTACAAAATTTCTGCTGCAGACCTGGATGGTTTCTCAAACGAATTACAGAAGCTTGGTTTGAGCGATGCYGCGTCAGCAGCTAGTCTTGCAGCTGAAAGACTGATACCATCAAATCATGCAACAAGTGATTAAGCAGAGTCCCATAGTTCTTGACTGCTTGTTTCAGTTCTCTATTAGGCAGRGGTTGGATCTCCATTTTGTGGGTTACCGAGGCAATTGCATGCCATTACTGAAAGTACCATAGCCAAAATAATTTAGAGAATCTATCTTGTGGGTTACAAGTCTACTCAAGGTAGAAGAAACATTTAGACTCCCTTTCATAAAATTGAAATATGAAGTCTAATAAGTAGTTGTAAATACTGAGATTTACGTAAATTTGGTAATATAATTTATAACGTGTTATTAAGTATATAACTAATAATTTAAAATTTGTGAAAAAATTAAGAATGACTCAACGTATTAACATATTATATTATCAGACGATATTAATGAAATAAGCTTTTATTAATTAATTAAACATAATAAATACTCTTAATATTTTTTATCATTGAATTTGAAAAATATCACACATTATATGGTTAGTATTATTTTATCGTTTAGCTCACAAAATTAAGTTTTTTCCTCTTATCTTATCTTATTTTTTTTTCATTCAATTAATTTTCTTCTTTTTTAATATGAAAATAAAAATATCGTTTTTAATAATTTTAAATTAATTTACTATTTTTCTTGTGACACAAGTTTGAAAAAAACAAAAAAATGGCCGAAGTATTCGATAAAGTTGTAATTTTCATATGTAAAAGTTTCCTTTCTCTTAGGATGCCAATTGTAAATTTGACGAATTATGAAGGCCGAATCTGAGATTCTTATTAGTGAAGAGTATAACCTCTCCTCTCCGTCCCGCTTCCCAAATGAACTTTACCCCTCCGCCTCCCGTCTCTTCCAACGGTGCTGAAGGGAGGAACTGCCGCCGTTCCTCCATGAACCGGCACTCCGTCACTGGAGAGACTCTGATGATCTAATCTATTGGAATCAAAAGCTGTACATTTTTCCTTTGCAAACATAAAGCACTCTCCCAACTTCAATAATCCACCTCCAGCTAATTGAGAAACAACTGCAACTTTAATTTCTTCAACTCCTAGCCTCAAGAACAGTAAGTTCACTCCCTAGCGTGTAAATTTTTCCTTTTGGTATTTGCTTAGTTCAAATATTTGGATAGACATATCTTTCTCCCTGACGTGTTCTTTATTCTGCATTGGGAGTTACTGAAAACTATTAGTGTTATTACATAATAATCTAGAGATGATATGAGGTGGAGAAATGTCTTTTGGGGAATTTGGGAATCGAAACCCTCTTCATATTTTCGTCTAAAGAGGCAATACTTGGCATCAATTTGCAATCTTGCTTCACCAATCGAAGGTTCAAGAACTCATAAGTACCAAAATTTGGAGTCTTTTCCCTCTAAACATAGGCAACATCTCCATGAGAATTCTAGAACTTTTATAATCAACTATCAAATTGTGCAAAATACCCTGGTCAACTGCCCATCTGATATAGTTGCTCTCAGCTTTTTCTTGTGGTGTGCTCGGCAACCCAATTATTTCCACGACAGGGTGGCGTTCGACACCATGGTTCCTGTGGTTTCTCGACTCACTCAAAAGTTCTCCACAGTGAGGAGAATTCTTGAGGAACTGAAGCATGTTGGTTGTGTAATAAAGCCACAGACCTTATTGCTTTTGCTGAGGATTTACTGGTGTGGAAGAATGTATGATTTGGTTCTAGAGGCTTTTGAGGAGATGATTAGTTGTGGTTACACCCCAAATACATTTGCACGGAATATAGTTATGGACGTGCTGTTTAAAGTTGGGCATGTTGGTGTAGCACTTAGAATTTTGGAGGAAACAAAGTTGCCAAATTTCTTAACATTCAGTATTGCTGTGTGTAATTTGTGCAATCTCAATGATCTACGTAATCTACGGACATTGCTGAGGAAAGCTTTGAGAAATGGTTTTTGTCTTAATCCTGAGACCTTTGTTATGGTTTTGCATTCTTATTGCAAATTGGGTCGGTTGAAAGAGGCATTACAGCTATTGGGTCTTATGAGCACTTTAGGTGTTCCCATTTCTGTGAATGTTTGGAGTATCTTAATTGATGGCTTCTGTAAATCGGGCCAGCTTGATATCGCTGGATATTTGCTAGGCAAAATGGTTGAGGGTGGAAGTTCTCCAGACATAGTTTCATGCACGTCTTTAATCAAGGGATTTCTAGAATCTGAAATGCTTAGCGAGGCTTATAAGATCTTAGATACTTTGAAATCAAAGGGATGCTACCCTGATTTGGTCCTTTCCAATGTATTAATAGATTGTTTGTCTAAGTTGGGCAGATATGATGATGCACTTGATGTCTTCTTTAATTTGCAAGAAAGAAGACTAATCCCTGATCCTTATACTTTCTCTTCTATTATTTCAATCATCTGCTCATTAAGACAGTTCCTTCTTTTACCTTTATTGATCAGCGGACTTGTTATACAACCAGACTTAGTCATGTGTAACACCCTTCTGAGATATTTCTGCAAGGCTGGTTACCCAAGTGGTGCTGTTGAGTTCTATAATGACATGATAGACAGAGGATTTATACCAGATAAATATAGTTATGCTGAGTTACTTAGTGGATTATGCAAGTCTGGTAGGATTCATGAGGCAGTTAGTGTGTATTGTGGAATTGTTAGGAGTCATTTTGGTGTAGATGCTCATATGCATACAATTATCATGGATGGGCTCATAAAAAGCGGTAACTTTCACAGTGCAATCAAATTCTTCAGGCAAGCTGCTGTAGAAAATGTCCCTTTAGATGTTGTTTCCTTTACAGTGGCAATCAATGGACTTCTAATGGGTGGTCGAGCTGTACAGGCTTATAATTTATTTAGCCAAATGAAGGACATCGGTATTTCTCCCAATATACATACATACAATCTGATACTATCTGGTTTCTGCAAGGATAGAGATGTTAAAATGATTAAGAAAATCCTAAAAGAAATGTCTGATTTCKGGGTAGAGATGGATAATAATACATATAAGCTGATCAAAAGTTTCCTGTTTAAATCACACAATCCTTCTCTAGTATTGGACCTACTTGTTGATTTATGGAATTCTGGACTTCTGCCTGAGAAGATGTGCAATTTATTTATTGGTGAACTTGGTAATGATGCTACTGCTGGTTATGCATATAGAAACAGCATGGTAAAAGTTCAAGATGTTGGCACTTTAAGCTCAGATGAATCTTGTGGTTTGGCTGCTTCAGTTGGTTGATATATAGCATATTGGAAGGAGTTGCATCTGTTTCTTTGGCTGATTGAACTGTTTCAGTCCCCTGGAACTCGTAAAGAGCTCAGCTGTATGCTCCTTAGCTTGTAGTATTGTCAAAGGTCCACCGGAGCTTGTACTGCAAATTCCCAGCTTCCATCAAATTTTTCATATTCTTGATAGGTGAAATGTCAGGTTTCCTATTTYTCCTGTTGGCATGCATATGCATTAGGATCACTTTATTGATTGCAGTACACAGGACAGTATATATATGTTGAGAAAACTGTCTGAAAACTGGTGAATTTGGATGAAGGAACCAAGATTTCTTTGGTAAATCGTTTTGGAAATTAGAAGATCTAATCCCGCCCTTGCCCCATACCCAGTTCTGTACACTGTGACTCACAATTCACATAATCTATTAAGGGCTCCTTTTTTCTTTGGATTTGTTTTTTGGGGGATTTGTTATTTTTTAAGTGGGTTTGGTTTCTGGTCATTCTTTTAGGCTGTTTCTCCTGTGATCAGGGATAAGGAGCTGACTTGGAAGTCATAACTCGCTTACCTGCTATCCAAAGAGAAGAAAAGAAAAGCAAAATGAAAAAGGGGCCTTTATTGTATCTTGCTCTGCTTGCCAAGATCATCTATAGGCTTCAATATCCTTCACACGAGTTTCTTATTTCAGTTCTTGCCCTCAATAGTTGTTGATTGGAAAATGAACCTTTTTTAGGGAGGCATGGTAATGATTATTTCAGCAAAAACCATTTGCCAAAAGAGCTGGGAAGAAGGAAGATGAAAAGAATTGCAGTTTCACATGGTACCAAAGATGAATGTAGTCCTTGCTTGTCTTTTGGTTTGGGTTTTGGGTGTGACCTAATAAAACATAATTTTCTTCTGTTGATTGCAGCAGTTGCTTACCCATGCTGGATACTGAATTTGGGTGGAGAGACTGCTGAAGCCTAAGCGTGGGAAGAAGACTACCTGGTGAAATTGACATCAAATTTCAAATTATTTCATGTCCCTAACCACCTTGACAGATCTAAGAGTTTCAAATGCATTCAGTTTGTACAATAATCCAGTACTAGAAGATTCCTTCTGATGTTAAGCTTCCAGGTGAAAAGCTTCTTCAAATAATTCTCAGATCGCTGTTCTTGAAGTTTTTACATGGAACAGCTAATGAAATTGACTCTAGCTCTGCGAGCATTTCAACATTAGGTCCACTTTTAGCCATGAGTACCACTAACTGACTGGAGCTCCCTTTTTTCCCACTGTGGAACTAATTGATCTAATTATGGGTGACAAAAATGCAATTCTGTTGTCGGATTATTTTTCCAAAAGCTATCAGATGGTTGACACCAAGACTATATTAGAGTACATTGCATCTTCCAAGTCTTGCTGCTTTCTGAAAGAAATGCTAGCATTGAAGTTGCATGTTCATTTTCAGTTTTTGAACAGATATTCCATATTTAAGACTTAAGATCAATGTATTGTGAAATGTATGCAAATTTTACTCTTAAAAAGCACAGCGCTCTTTATGCTTATGATTTGTTGCATAATCAAGCTGGTGGTGGTTCTTATCATCCCCCTTGTTCTGATGCTATTCAGGGATGCTTTTGGAGAAAAGTGTTAGCAGCAGTAGTTCATTCAGGTTCAAACTAGCCGTTCCCTGCGCCCCATGTTTCATTTTGCTGAACCATTATTGTGAAGAAAGATCTTGCAGATGATTGCGTCGGTTCAGCTCTGCAGACATCCTATTCTTACTTCTTCACCCCTGCATTACTGTACATTTGCCTCGTAAATAATAAGGAAAAGAGCAATTTCATCCATTGTTTTCCTCCTTACATTCCTTTTTGCTATAGTGGAACACTGAGAATTCTTGTCTATGGAGCAGTCAAACATTTGGATTTTGGTAAGCTAAACTTGTGCACCAAAACGGGAGAGGCCGGGGGGGTCTGGTTGGGGAACAAGGTAAAGGGCCTGAATGTATACCAGTTTCTATCATGAAACGTCATATTCAGAAATTTTCGCATCAAAGTTGTAAATCTTGTTTCGTAACCCAATTTGGCACTTGCAATTGAACTCGAACGAACAAGCACTTATTGAATTGAATTAATTTTATTCGATAATTTAATTTTGGAATTTTTTTATTTATTCTCTGAGAATAATATTTTGACATTTTAAGTTTGATTATTAAAATTAATATTTTGATTTATACGTTATAAAATAAATATTTTTGATGTTTAGAAATTGAATTACTTCTTAAATTTTATAGTTTGATATCATGATTCAATTTTATCAAACTGGATTCTAAGTAATAAGTATTAAAGAACTATTAATTAATTTGTGCTTTTGACTTTTATTTTTCCTAAATAAATAGTAAATATTACCTAATGCGATGCATTTGGAGATTTATTTTTCTTAATAGCAATGATTAAGGACCTGCTATGTTTTTTTTTGTTATTTGAAATATGACTTATTGAAACTTGAAAAAGCCAATATGTTTTTACTGGAATACTTTCTTAAATATTCAAACTAATGTTTTAAAAAGAAAAAAGAAAAAAGGAATTTTGCCACTAGAGGTGCCCTAATGTTTAAGGACAATTTTCACTTTAGTACTGCTAATGTTATTTTTATCTCAATTTAGTACCTCCCGTTAAGTTTATATGTAAACTTAAAGGTTAAATCAAGAGTATAAGTGTCTTTATACTAGACTTGATGTTTACCAAAGGTACCACAATGATAGAAAAATAAAGTTAGAGTGTTAAAGTGAAAATGACCCCAAAAGTTAGGGCAAACAATACTAAAATGAAATATACTCTATTAGAAAAAGAAGAAGTTAGTGTAAAAAAAAAAAATAAAATGACCAAAATTTACTCATAGATATTAGTTGCTATTTCTTGCATCACATGAGTTTATTTTTTAAAAAGTTTAGTCTTAAATAATCTAAAAATGTGATAATTTTTATTTAAAAATGCTAATTTAATATTTTTTTGAAAAAATGCATATATGGCTGAGATATAGTAAAAAACATATAATATTACTGAAACTTTGAAAATAAATAAAAATAGCAGCAGCAAAAAATTGCCCAAAAAAAGAAAAAATGAACTAAATGAAAAGTGGAAAAAGCGGACTCGTCCATTCCCCGTTTTGACATAAAGCATCGCTGTCTCTTCTCTCTATCTCTCTGACTCTCTCACGCACTTTTCATTTCAGTTCTCCATTTTCTCAAATCAGATCTCAAAATCAATTCAACTTTTCTTCATCCAACAATGGCTTCTGCGCGCGAGGAGAGCGTCTACATGGCCAAGCTTGCCGAGCAGGCAGAGCGCTATGAAGAGATGGTGGAATTCATGGAGAAAGTCTCTGCCGCCGTGGGCGCAGGCGAAGAGCTCAGCGTGGAGGAGCGTAACCTATTATCCGTGGCCTACAAGAACGTGATCGGGGCCAGAAGGGCGTCCTGGAGAATCATATCCTCTATCGAGCAGAAAGAGGAGTCTCGCGGAAATGCGGACCATGTCAATGCCATAAAGGAGTATAGGGGAAAGATTGAGACGGAGCTTTCCACTATCTGTGATGGGATTTTGAAGCTTTTGGATGTTAAGTTGATTCCCACCGCCGCTACCGGGGATTCTAAGGTGTTTTATTTGAAAATGAAGGGGGATTATCATAGGTACTTGGCTGAGTTTAAGACTGGTGGGGAGAGGAAAGAGGCTGCTGAGAATACCCTCAATGCCTATAAGGCTGCCCAGGTACATTTTCTTTACATTTTACAAGATGGTAGATTTATCGTTTGCCTTATTTGTTTTCTTATACACGGTTTATATGCTCGGATTTTGACTGTTAAGAATATAGACGAGGGAGACTGTGCTTGATTACTTGCTGCTGGTACTTAATATGATTTTTATTTTGTGGTTTGACCGTGGAATTGTGGAAATAATAAAGATCTAATGAAACTGAAAATGGTAGGGAAATGGATAGCTCATTTGTTTGGGTTTAATAGGATTAACATGTTTTCTTCATTCGATGTTCTGATCGTGTTCGGTTGCTCCCTCCTTTTGAAACTGAAAGAGAATAGATGTGGCTCTTATGCAGATAGATAGGACTTGAGAAGGATGTATCAATCTATAAGGTTTTGAAAATTTTATTCTAGGATTTATTTCTCATACCCTGACGGAGGGGCAATTTGTTATTGTGCGTTCTTGTTACTTGGTGTTTATAGTGCATTCACCTTGGCGTGAAGGTTCTGGTTAAGATTTGCTTTTACTTGATTGTCCACTTGATAATCTTGCTAAGAATGAGCCTTCATCCAACGATAATATGGTTATTAAAATGTCACTGGTTACAAAGTAGCATGGCTTCTCATCTTCGAGGAGTATGGTTCATTAAGCCTTTTCTGAAGCTTTCATCCTGGAGCTTGTGCATTGTTTGGGGTGGGGGGGGGGTCCTATGAATTGTCATTTTTACCCAGGTTGTGCTTAATAATGGAATGAATAAAAATGTGGTCATGAACAAAATTCATAATCTCACTGTGAACAAAAAACATAGCTACTGGATACTAATAATGTTTGCATTAAATTTTTAATTTGTTCTTTAAACATTTCTATTGTATAGCAGCCTTGGGAATATCCATTGAACAAAAAAATTTTATCCTATCATCTTTTAACATAAACAGAATAAGCAAAGTGATTTTCAGCAGAAGTCTGGTCCTAGTGCCTTTGCACTGTATTGTAATGCAATTGTATCTTGGCGACATCTTGTAGGTTGTTTACTCTATCATGGACTTTTCTTCTTCCCTTTTTCCCTCTCTTTGGCTCTCACTCTGCAAATTTCTTGACATGGGAGACTAGAGATTTTCTTTGCTTTTTTTCCTTTTTCCCATTTTGGCACATTATGAGAATTATAGAAATTCTTTCTGTTATTAATTTGGGACTGAGAGATACAATTCTATTATAGTTATTTATCTATTGTATTTGACTGACGCTGAACTGATGTTTTTTTCTTTTCTTTCCTTTCGTTGCTTATTCTCTTGCTAGACAAGAATGCTTGATGCGATTTCATTCTCTCTCTTTGTTAGAGTGCGTCTGTTGATCTGCTTTAAAATCTCTCCATGTGTGTCCTTATCTGAATTGCTTTTTGCAGGATATAGCTAATACTGAGTTGGCTCCAACACACCCAATTCGACTTGGATTGGCTCTGAACTTCTCTGTTTTCTACTATGAGATTCTGAACTCACCTGATCGAGCATGCAATCTTGCAAAACAGGTGAAAACTCTGTTTGAAGCTTTAGATGCTAATCAGGCTAATCTTTAACCGTTCAATTTTCTTTTGGTTAAACTGTCATTCTTGTTTAGATGTGTCTAGGAAGGTTAAATTTTGCCACTAATTTACTTCTTCACTAGTTTATCATACGTGAGGAGGATCTTTGATTCTACCATCACAAAAAATACAAGGTTTTATAACACATGCAATGAAGTTGCATCAAGTTGTTGGGAAAGAATGACGGGATTATGTTACATCAACTGCCTATAATTTCTTGTCACACTTGGCATAGTTTWTGCTTCCCCATAGCTCATCAGGATGTGGAAAGAAATGTCATCTTTGCTTTTTTTCTTTTGCTGTGGTACGATGCACAAAGTTACTCATGATGGTGCACTTAAGAAATTTTTTTGGATGAACTATTCAATGATTTCTCTGTTCCAGTATACCATTTTTACAGTATCTTGTAGTTCTGTTGCGTAATTATAGGCAGCACTAGAAATTGTCCATGCTTGTTCTCTGTTGCCTGGAGAAAATGTATGTGAACTAATGCTTAGCTGCTTTCTGCCAGGCTTTCGATGAAGCTATTGCCGAGTTGGACACTCTAGGAGAGGATTCATACAAGGATAGCACTCTCATAATGCAACTTCTGCGTGACAATTTGACTCTTTGGACCTCAGATATGCAGGTAATTCTCAGTTCTTATTCTAATATGACCGTCTATCTGTTTCTAGAAGGTTTTTTTTTTTTTTTTTTCCCCCCCTCCTCATTTAATATATTTAGCTTTTCTTAACTTTTCTTTTATGCTTTGTCAAATAAATGACACATTGTTTGCATGTTTATAGGATGATGGGACAGACGAGATCAAAGAGGCACCCAAGAACGAGGATGAGAAGCAGTGAAACAACTTTTCTAAATAATTTTCTTTTTCTTGTCGTGGTCGGAGTCATTATGGTGCCTTTGTCAAATTCTTGTTATGGTTTTTTAGGTTTAATGTCAATTGTTTTCTTTTACAAAGGTGCCTTATACTTTGTTTTTTACTGCAATCTCCATGAGATGTTCAGCTAGTATCTTTTGGAGGATGAGCGTGAAGATTCCTTTTCGCTTAAAGCAGTAAAAACATTGCATTGATTACTGTCCATGATCTCTTTGTCCATTGGATGGTTGAATTTTTAATTAAGTTCAATTTAATTGTTTTATAATGCTATTTGCGCAAGTCCTCTTTTGTTTTCATGCTTTTTTGGTTTTTTTAAAGAAATATTCAATGCTTAATTTGAATTTTAAGAAAATGTTCAATGTCATTAAATTTCAAGGGGAATACTTCCGTCTCAGCATTATACTAATACAAAAACGAAAAAAACATAAAGAATACCTTGCTGGAGACTCATTGGAATTGAATAATGATCATGGTGAAATGGAGAATTATCAAGGAAGGAGAAAAGAAGTAACAGAAATTCTGATATCTCATACGCCTACTCCACTAGAGAAAATTTCAGTCCAGTCCACAAGTTTTGATGAGGATTGACACGTTTCGTTGTTCATTTGTTTATTTGAGCGGTGGCTTTTGGTGTCTCTTCGCTTTTCCAGAACGATCCTGTGGTTACCTCTGCTTCCCCGCTGCTCTCAACCCTCCCGAGCCAAAAATACCATGGCAGAACAAGTAAAGCTACAAGCTCATCTGTTTTATGTTAAAAGAAACTCTACAAGCTCCTGCAAATTGAGTTATATAAGATACTTCCCTTTTGCCTTGATAGGTAAAAACTCATGCGAACAAGTCCGAGAACCCAAATTCATCAGCTGTTGTTCAAGAAGATAGCGCCAACGCCAAGGATGAAGCAGAGGAAAGCCCTTCTGCTTCCAAAGAAGACAAGACAACTTTCAAGCCAGAGGAATCAGATGATGGTGAAGAGACTACATCAGGGATAAAGGTAGACAAAAAGACAATCTTTTTATGCATTTTTCTTCCTTTTTTTTTTTTTTTTTCTGTTTTTTGATTTGCCTGTTTCCTCAACTGTTTGGCCATCATAGCTGGAGACAGCACCAGGAGATATTCGTTTCCCAACTACCAATCAGACGCGGCACTGCTTCACCCGTTGCATTGAGTTTCACAAGTACTGCCTTTGCCAAACTATTTTCAGAAACTTTCTCTTCTTCTTATCAGCCTTTCATCTATCATTGATCGCTACTGATTGATTTACTTTTTCATAATGCATGCAGGTGCTTAGCTGTGATCGTGCTCCTGAATGTCAAAAGTTCTCAAAATATTATAGATCATTGTGTCCTGACGAATGGGTACAACTGACTCCCCTTTTTCTTTTTTCCTTCTTCTCCTTCATTTCCTTCCTCAAGAACCAGTCAAGTTATTCAAATCAGGAGCAGTTCTGAAACTAAGTGAATTACTATACTCAGATTGTTCAGTGACAAATGAACAGAAACTGCACGAGATGTATTAATTCTAATGTTAAGATTGATACAGTTGGAGAAATGGAATGAACAGCGCGCCAATGGTACCTTCCCTGGCCCTCTGTAAAACGGTAAAAGAGAAACTGGGAATCTTATTAGTCTCGTCTTACTCGCGAATCGCTGCCAGAGTTCTTGATCTTCTTCTAATACTATTTCAGTACATCGTATTTTTCTCTTCTTGAGTTTGTTGTTTCAGTATGAACTTACATAAGTTGGGCACACACGTCTGGGTCCGATGCTTCCTCAAAGCTAGGCCATACGGATCAGTGGTGTGAATTGTTCGGCCGCAAAAGTAAAAAATTTCTTCTTAACAGTTCCCTTCTATTTAATTTGCTTCAGATTAACTCCTAATCTTATTCAGGATGTTGGCACCGCGTTGCCAACTTGATTCAGAGTCAAACTTTGAACCTGCATGTATCCCAAGTACCGGCAGATGGTCATTACACGACTTTTAGAAATTTTATTTCATGTTTTATTAGTTATAAATGTCTAATATCTTCTTCATTTCGAAACTCTTAATTATATTGATATGTTTCTATCTATTATTGTGAAAGTTAATAATTTATGACAGAAGAAAAGTTGGAGTGAGTTTCAGATCTTATATTAGAAGTATCTACTCTTTTACATTGATAATAAGACCCAGATATGCATTTATGCATTATCCAATAATTAACTAAGTTGAGGCAAAGAGGTGACCACTTTATTATATGAATACTGATGTATTATTGGAGAACCAAGTAAGTGAGAAGGAAGAGGGGTTAGAGGAGCTAGAGATCTTTTGGCATATAAATGCATGTTGTATTATCATTTGTCTAGTAAGGAGAAGTTTGTTAGAACTACACGTGTTTATACTATGATTGGTGTAGTAGTAGCAAGGAGTTATAATTGGTTTAGAAGAAAGGAATACACATGTCGGGGTTACGATTAGTGTAATAAGGAGCGTATTGGTATTATGTTACAATGATATAATAAAGAGTTATGATATAGTACGGAGAGTATTGACGTCATATTATGGCGATTGATGTAGTAAAGAGTCATCGTTGATGTAAAATAAAAGATACACATGTTTTGTTATGATTGATGTAAAAAAATAAATTATTAATATCATATTACGATTAATATATCTACAAAGTTATCAATAGCATAGAAAAGAATAATGCATTGAATTATGATCTTACCTTCATCTCCTTGCTTTGTTGACTTAAACAGGCAAACAATGCCTCTTAAGTTTTCTAAACTCATTTTTAAAAATATTTTTCAGCTAAAGTAAAAAATAAAAAAGCGATTAAGAATAACTCAAAATAACTGTTGACCTAAATAAATCGGAAGTAATTTATTTTAAAAATTGAAAACCATGGCAAATATGAAAAAGAAGAGGGCAAAAGTGAGAAAGGTTAAAAAGAGAGAAAAAGGGACTTCTTGCTTACCGCATGATGATCGGGTCTGTTCGGTTCCTCTGTCACCGCTCATGTATATATTTGCATTCTTCACGTCAAAATAAAGGGGGAGCTTTCCTTACTTCCACATTACATCATCGCCTCGTTGAAGGAGTAGAGAAGCTAACTCAGTAACTGTCCTCTAAATCAATCACATTTTTCTTGCGGAAGGAAGGTTGAGAACTGGGACGGGAAGCCATTTTTGATCCATCATGTGGGTGTTTTATTTGATATCGCTGCCCCTAACCACCGGGATGGTGGCGCTCACGCTACGCTACTTCGCCGGTCCTGACGTTCCTAGATACGTCTGCTTCACCGTGGGTTACGCCTGGTTTTGCTCTCTCTCCATCATCATCCTTGTCCCTGCTGACATTTGGACCGTATGCTTTCGCATTCTTCATAATATTTCTTCCTCTTTTACTTGCCATTTTATGCTTTTGCTCTTGCCACGTGATTTTTACGTTATATGTGTTTCTGGTTGGTAAAAGTTTAATTTCTGAAAGATAGAATTCCGTGTTATTGGTTTTTTTCTTGGACATACTTTCATGCTTTATGAAACTTTTGATTGTAAGGATGAAGAGTAGAGGGATTTAGTGTGCAGATTGATTCTTTCACGGAACCAAGAAATCTATATCGTTTAGTTTCTAAGAAAATTTGAGCTAGAGATGCGAATATAGTTTCGGTCATGAAAAAAGCAAAGACATGAGTGAACATCCTGTTAAAAATTTGAGCAATCTGAGGACCGCTAGCTGATTCTTTGCTGCATCTTGAGGTACTGATTCATCGCATAGAGGGATCATCTAACAAAAGTGCAATACTGCATATGGAGAATGAGAGTAGCGTTTGTCTCTTTGTTCTACTACAATTAAATTAATTAGGAGAACACGGGAATATTAGGCACGCACTACTACAAAATCAATTGAAATTACCGAAATGATGATTGACTGTCCGGTAAATGGTGTAGGTAATCCTTGATCAAACCAACTTTTCCATAAGGGGATCAAAGATTTGCATATGACAAAAAGTATATAGTCATCAACAAAGTTGTTCCTTTTTTCCTTCAAATCCATAAAACTCTTCTTACTTATACATTTGTCATCGATGCAGCATTCAGTAAAAAGGGCGAAATGCCCATTTTTACAATAAGGGTTCAAATCATTTTATGGATAGAGAACACTCRTATCCATAAAATATTCATTTTGAACCATCTTTATTTTAACGTAGTGATTGAAAGAATACTACTCTGCATGTGGACGTCAAACAGTTTGCTTTGACCATATTAATGCCCATGCATTATTGGTAGATAGAGAACCAARATCAYTTTTTCAAAGAACCAGGAAAATGGTTCTTTCCTATAATATCATAATTCATTCCGAAGTCAGTCYTGAGATCAAGCACATTTCTTTTCTGGTTATAGCGAAAAAGGTAATATATCCCAATGCATTGGACTATACTTGGTCAGCCGGCTAAAAGGAGAATCATGAAGGATGTCCAAAAGTTAAACTTCATTTCTTCTACCAAGATATTTACTGAGGAAGCAGAATCCCTTTTGACAGAAGCTTTTTACCTAAAGAGTGAACTTCTTGTTTTTCATTTTTACCTGCTTGCTTTACATGAATATTATCATCAGTTTTTCTGTGCAGGAAATTCTTGCTAAATAAGTTCTCAAAAGATCAATCTTGCTACTTGCAATGTTCAAGTAAATTTCGTGAGATAGGTCATCTACTCTGTTTTCATGTTTACGATTCATTTCACATGATTTGAGAAACAAAAAAGCAGTCACGGTTGTGGAGTTAAATGCTTGATGTAAGTTATGGCGCAAACAAATTTACTGGTTTATCTTCTTGTCATTGCTATATTTACCACATGCTTGAAATGTCACGATAAAATATACCTACAGTTGACGTAAGATACAAAAATGAATTATCTTGATGTAGTGATGAATAATTTTAATATGTCCTAAAACTAGAGAATCTAACTTTATTAAGAGAACTACAGATTCCAACAATGGTCTAGTAGCATTTAATGAATTGTTCAAGGAATAAAAATAGAAGTTCGTGATGCACATTTTCTGGTGTATACTAGTCTAAATCATGCACCATTAAAGTTACCCTCAATTTTGGTAATTTTCCCTACTGATGGATAATTTGTAATGGGCTAGCACAAAACTTTAAGAAGTTAGCTTGCTTTCACTTCATTTATCTACTTGAAGATAGAAGTCTTAGTCTTAATTTTTTCTGTTTAAAAGACTTCATAAACAATTAATGCATAATTCTCGGATTTTCTTCTAGTATTTCCACCCTTCAATGCATAAATATCATGTAATACTATTCAGATATTGCATTGTATCACGACAGCAGACAAAGTTACGGTTCCTCTTTCCTTTTAATCTTATCTGACCTGTCCCTTTTCCTCTGTTCTTGATTGAGCTATTCAGCCACTGATTRTCTTTRGCTGAGGTCCTATGCTTTGAAGTGTTAGAATTGATCTACCATAATCATCACCTTCCAAATTTTATACAGGCAATTATTGGTCATGACAAGAGTGGAATTTCTTTCTTCTGGAGTTGGTCATATTGGAGTACTTTCCTGCTTACATGGTAAGCTATTAACTTGGATCCTGTCATAAACTTTTTCTACCTGACTTGTGAGATGATAWTCTTGTARCTTAGAAGATTAACAACTCTATCATCTGTCTTGGAACAAGTACTTGTCTCTACTCACTTTTTCCTTTCTTGTCAACCTTTTGCTTGTTTGTAGGCAAAATGTTTTTTAGGCTCAAAATAGAAGAAAAACTGCAATTTTTTTTTTTCCATTTTTTGGTCTTATTTCAAAATAAGTTACCTCTTAAGATGGAGAAGATAACTGTGTACCAAAATTTCAGGTAGATGCGCTGGGTCTACAAAGATATTGTGAGCTCTCTCCATAATGAATTTTGGCTTCGTTAATCAAAGAAGAAAGAACTTGCAAGAAGAACCTCCTAAACCTCACTCCATTTGTCACCTGGACTATCTACCCTTCTGGCCTACAGAAGTTATTATTTCCATTTATTTTTACTTCCCGAAAAACTTGGAGGATTCTCACAATACTCCAATGGAAATTGTATTGCTTGATCTCTTCTGTAAAAAATGGCCCAACAACGATTTTACGTTGAAAGATTTTAAAGTGAATGGCATATATGTATGAGCATATCTTCTATCCAGGATATGTAGTTGCCAGATACGATAGGAAAAAATAGCTCATTTAATATATATATATATATTTTTGACAGGGATGATGTATTAATTGATTTTTTTGATAATTATGCCCAAACCTCTGCCTTCTGTGATAGATATGACATGCTTTTCTTTCTTCCATAACTTCAATAAAAGTTAGGGAACAAATCTGTTAGACTAATCTATCGCGCACAACCAAAAGTGCTTTCTTTATCAAGTAGTTCTGAAATAAGTAACTTGAACCTAGTTGAGCTGCCTTCCAAAATCATAATTTGCAGCATTCTGATTCCCTATGCATTTTCTCTTTCGTATTTTCTGGATGCTACGGTTTTTGTGTGAGCTTAGATTGAAGATGCACATATTCTCATATATTTGTATGAAACTATTTCTCTAAGCAGGACTGTGCTGCCTATAATTCAGGGTTATGAAGATGCAGGGGACTTCTCTGTAGCTGAAAGATTGAAAACCAGTGCTCATGTAAACCTGGTCTACTATTTATGTGTTGGTTCTATCGCACTTTGTGGAGTTARATTGCTCATCACTTTACATAAAAACTGGTTTGTTCCTTACTCTCACAAAGTACAAATTATCTGATGTGGATTTGTATTCTTGATTTATTTGCCTAATTCTTCGAAAGCTTTAATATTGTTGGCATCAGGTTTTGTTAATGGAATAGACCTAAAGTTGAATGTTAAGTAAAAGACTAAAAATCCAGACATCTCTCACATGGTTTCCTCTTACACTTTTGAGGTGCTATAATTTTAATTTGGAAAACCCCTTGCTTTACCTTAGTGCGTTATAGTTGTTGCATTTTGATCATGTCTTACTTCCATTTCAATTATTGATTTGGTCGATGTGTTTTCATTGCTTATACAGGGGTGGAAGTATTCTTGGTTTTGCCATGGCTTGCTCAAATACATTTGGTCTTGTAACTGGTGCATTTCTTCTTGGTTTTGGTTTGAGTGAAATCCCTAGAGGTATTTGGAGAAATGCTGATTGGATAACAAGGCAGAAGGTTCTTTCTCATAAGGTGGCTAAAATGGCTGTTAAACTTGATGATGCTCATCGAGATTTTTCAAATGCTATTGTTGTAAGTTCTGTTGTTTGTTGATTCTGGCTGTTTGTTTTTTTTGTTTTCTATATAATTAATATATTATATATCTAGTTAAACATTGCATTTAGCAGACGCATCTTTTACTAGACCTCTTTATAGGATAACTATAGTTATCGCATAAGTATAAAGAATACACAATGACACAGGGATTCTGCTGATTGGGAAAAAATCAAAAAGGGAAAAAGAAAGAAAAGAAGAAAATAAATTTTGCCATCACAAAATGAGAAAAGGGAAGATAACTCCTGTTCTGACTCTCTCTTTAACAAGGAGAGAGTACATGTTCTGATCAGCTGATAGTTTCCTGTATAGGATATCTCTTGAATGACTCTAAACCACATAAAGAAGAATAGAGAAGCTTTCCTTGTCATTATGAAGTTCCACAATCAGGAAAGTCTCCAAACTGTGTTTAAAGAAATCCTTCCTATCGGTTTGGTCAGTGGTTGGATGGTTGCTTTTGAGTTGGTTGCGAGCTTTCTCTTGCATGCATATTCACATAAAAGTTATTCAAATGTGAATTAAGCCTCTTATGCATATGATCTAMCTAAAGTGGAAGCGTTGAGAATCTCATTTTCTTCTTGTAGGATCTCTTCCCCTCACCCTTWCATGAAATTTTYGAGAAAAGAGAAGAAAAGAATGATTACCTGTCATGAAACGTCATATGATCATTTTCATTTTTGACTGATTGCTTATTTATGAATCTAGGTTGCCCAAGCAACATCAAAGCAGATGTCAAGACGTGATCCTTTGAGACAGTACATGAATGTTATTGATAAAATGTTGGTTCAGATGGTAATTATGCTTTGTTTCTTTGGCATACGTGCTCTGCTTCATATTCTGCCTCTTATACTAGCTCCAAGACAAACAATTTATTGTCAATATTCCAATGCAGCTTACTGAAGATCCCTCTTTCAAACCTCAAGGTGGAAGGTTAGGTGAAAATGACATGGACTACGACACTGATGAAAAAACCATGGCAGCACTAAGACGTCATCTTAAGAAAGCTCGAGAGCAGTATTACAGATATAAAAGGTAAACACTTAACGTAGTGATATTAGGGAGTATGTTTATCATGCATTTTGATATGGTCAATTTATGCATTATATATTGGTGCATTTGTGTCCAGTCATGCTTTTTAGCTAAATTTYTTGTTCCTGAAGTCTTGACTATCTCCTGTGGTTTGAAATAGGCTTTAAGGTATGACCCACTGCTTCGTTTGAAGATATTCTAGCTCCTGTCATTACTTTCACTCCATCTTGAGGGATGACTCACTGCTTACTTTTGCTCCATCTTCCTTAAAATAAAAAATTTTAAAAAACAGTTCATTTCAGCTTTGTTCACATGCTAAGGCTTTGAAATTTAAATTATTTATATCCTTCTCTGGCTGGGAAGAATTGAGCCTGAATGTTTTTCATACATGTATTTTTTTGATTCACATGGTTGTAGTTAGTTCATTCTGATTCATATTTGATTTATTGTGTCACAGTGATAATAGAAACAATAAATGTGTTCTTGCTCTAATACAGTGAATATATGAACCACGTCATGGAAGCCCTTGAGCTGGAAGACACCATAAAGAATTATCAGCACTACAGTTCTACAGGATGGTTTGCTTTTGCACTTGGCTTCCTCTTTTCATTGAAACTAATACCTGGCCTGAATTTTCCTGCTCCAGATCAATTATAATTGATATAATCCTTGCTGTCGAAACTCATTTTGTTTTTATCATTCTCCTCTTCTTTTTTTTTTTTTTTTTTTTCCCGTCCTTGAAGAACAGCACAGAATTTCCAGTTTGAAGCCTTATACGACATTTATCTAGAATTTTGTCATCTGTTTGTTTTGCAGGAAATACATTTCAAGCTTTAGGCCTGAAAGAACTGGCAATCTAGGGTCTGTTCTTGATGTAATTGGTACATTTTAGACTTTGAGTTGTTTGATAGATTCGTAAATGTACATTCTTCATGACATTGGTTTTCTTCTTATTGGTTTATCCTTCCAAAGTTCTTATGCGTGTGACCACATATGATCCTCATGCTAGCTCTTTAGTGTATTCAAACTTGTTCGTGGCCTGCTAGTGTTCAGATGAGATAGGAAATCTGGGAAAAGGGGCATTCTGGAGTTGCATTACAACATATCTCAGAGCACCAACCGAGAATACTCACTTATTTGAGAATTTTCATTTATACAACAATGTGAAATCAATTAAAATATCTTGAGAAACTAGATAATTTCTTTGATCATGTAGAAGAACTGTATTTGAAGGCTTTCACTTACATTTGGAAGTAATATATGCTAATAATTTTTGTAGAGTTGATCTGGCGGTGTATACTAAGAAAGCAGCTCCAAAAAGTTTTGGCCGTCATATTGGGGTCCATGTCAGTTGCAATTCTTCTAGCAGAGGCAACTATTCTTCCCAGTGGAGTTGATTTATCTCTTTTCTCTATTCTCATAAATGCTGGGGAAAAGCATGAAATGTTTGTGCAGGTAGGTTTGTCAATTTCTTTTTTTCCAGTTTGTTACAAAAAGCTTCTCAATACAAAGTAAAAACGCATTTCCCTTTTGAATGGAAATGGAGAAATGGAAAAAGCAAGTCAATCAGAAAGTAGGCATAGACCAGGAATTTTTTCACAAGGATGTCTCAATAGTGCTTTTTCTCAGCTTTGTGGCAGTGAAGCCATTTAAAAAGTGATTCTTCCAGAATGATATCTCTCTCCCTTCAATATGAATTTTTTCTTCCGTCAATGCTAGACATATGCATCTTTTGTACATTGATCTCTCTGGATGTGTTTCTTTCTAGTGCTGATTATCATGTGGCAGGTGGCTGCTTTTGTTCCATTAATGTACATGTGTGTCTGCACGTACTACTCCTTGTTCCAAATTGGAATGTTGACATTTTATTCCTTGACTCCAAGGCAAACAAGTCCAGTCAGCTTGCTTATGATATGCTCGTAAATCTCTAATATTCTATCTCTCTCTCCCTGAGCACCTCTTTATACAGAARGAAATGTTATTTAAATTTTTCTAACTGATTCAATTTTCAAATTCTTTAGGATGGTGGCTCGGTATGCAGCACCAATTTCATATAACTTCCTTAACCTTATTCATCTTGACAATGGTGCAAAGACCATCTTTGAAGAGGTAAGGCATTTTCTTTATCCAATTCTTTGCTGTCATCCTTTCTACTTCATATCCTACATATCACTAATTACAAGCTGGTCTTGTAGTGATACACTGCCACCCCATATCAGATCTTCAAGACGTAGGAATTCATTGACCATAGTTACATTTCCAGTTTCCATGTCGTTCTCATGAAAGAAATTGCATTTACTTCAGACTTCATATTCTATTCGTTGATGCACCATATGTTTATTCTGCCTCCCCATTTCCTGCTCTTTAATGTCTATGAACACAATTCTAGGACTGGTTGCAGTTTAGAAATTTTATTTCTGATGCTTGGTTCCTATTGTTCTGTTGGAGAAAATGATTGGAAATAATCACACAGAAGATATATGGCAGATAAATTTAGAAGTTTGTCAATTAAAATTATCAATATAGCTCCTAGCACTAATAATGGATTTCGATGAGATCAAACAATTGTAGTGCGATATGCTTGAAGCCAACATTTGTTTAGGGAGAGAAAGGGAGGGCTTCAACCCACAAATCCCTCTTTTYTTTCTCAACTGACTTGATCTTATTTTGCTTCTATCATACACAAATTCAGGAATAACTGATTTCTTGTTTCAACTATTTCAAGATGATGGATTTTCCTCTTCTTCCCCTCTTATATAGGTTCTCAGGCTGTTATCTTGGTAGTACTTTTATGTGGGGAGTTGGGTAGTCAAGAATCTTATGAATATGTAGAGACTGGGCATCAGAATTTACACTTTTCCTTGTTAATTTTTATTTAGTTTTCTTTGTCAATAATGTGAGTTCAGAAGCAAGATATATTTTCAATGTAATTCACTTTCTATTCACTCTATTAGCTTTCTACTATTCTTTTCCCCAGTTGTCTATGGAAGCTGATAAGAGCCTTTTTTTTTGTTTCCAGAGGATGGGGAACATAGATGATGCTGTCCCTTTCTTTGGAAAAGGCTTCAATAAAATTTATCCTCTTATCATGGTTGTATATACCGTACTGATAGCAAGCAACTTCTTTGATCGGGTTGTCAATTATTTTGGCAACTGGAAAATCTTCAGATTCCTAAGAGAAGAAGCTGATGATTTAGATGGATTTGATCCATCTGGAATAATTATTTTGCAGCAAGGTGAGTTAGCTGGAATCTCTCTTTTTGGTGCACGACATATATTTGGTGTCATATTTAGCACAGAGGCAATTCTCCAGTTTTCTCATTCAAATAAACTTAAAAAGGAAAAGGAAAAAAAATGAAGTCAGCCCCTATCATGGGTTGTAGTGTTTGGTGTAGAAAAAGTCTAATACAATTCTCAACAATTCTTCTAAGAAATTGTTTGCTTTATGATCTTGTGTATTTTTATCTTTTCTTTCAGAACGATCTTGGATTGAACGGGGACATAAAGTTGGTGAACTCCTCATTCCATTGGCTAGAAGTTTCAGCAACAGAAGCGTGGATCTTGAATCTGGCTCCAGTCCCACGGTATGTGAATTTCAGAWAACAGAATTTCATCCTCGTTGGATGCATAGAMACTTGCCATCTGCTATTACTGAATCAGGCTATTGTCTATCTCATTATATAATACTATTTGGAGTACTTTTCAAAATTTAGTTATGCTATTTGCATCTAACGTTACTTGTGACCTGGGTAAGGTTTCCCATGAAACAAAGATATCTAGCAGTTCGAGGGATGAAGTGAAGAGCAGCTATTCAGAATCTCTAAAGGCAGAGGCACTGGATGACTCAAGCAGGGAAAGCATTGGCAGAAAGTACACAGCCTTAAGAGGACAACAGATTGAGGAAGGGAGAATCTGGAGTTCTAAAGGGAAGAACGTTTATGAAGCATCTTCTTCACATGATGCAGAAAATCCCCAAGATACAAGAGATGAACCATCTTCTAAATTAGCCTCAACCTGGGAATCAGTAAAACTGGGATTTCGCAATTTCAAGTCTAACATTGAGGCAAAGAAGTTCATTCCCCTACAGCATACTCAAGATACTAAACCCTCGCGTCAGAACTCCTTGTCCCTTGATGAGATATTTGAGAAAATAAAGAGACCTACCCCAGACCGTAGAAATTATGGCAGTGATGGTGATGATGATCTTGATGATTATGCAATGAGTATGAGAAGGCCTGGCTAGCAGATGATACTGTCTTTCCACGAGAAGTTCAAAAGACACTTCCGCCATAGAAGATCCCAACGAAGATTATCCTAAGCTTCCATGCCCACAGATAGCGATTTTCGGCCCCTGGATAAGCCCTAGCAGTAACTATAGCCATGAGACTGTAGATTGTAGGCATTTAGTACCACTAGAAGATACAACCTCAAAGCTGATAAAGATCTATCAAACCTTCTAAGCTCGTATTTTACTCCGAGATTACTGCATTAAAATCAACAGCTTTGGCGCATACATTGTTGCGGAAATTGCTTAATGAAAATGATTTCATAAAATTTTGGAAACCGTGAAATTTACTCTATTTAGTAGTAATTGAAAAGTAGTATTATTTGGTTTAATTAATTCATAATTATAAACATTAATAAATGCGTTGTATAAAAATATATGATTATATTTATATAATACATTTTCTCATTGAGTCAAACTGGAGTTAAATAATATTATTGATTCATAAATTATTTTTAGTGAATATCACATATTAAATTATACAAGATTATGTTGAGAAAAGTATTTATTGTCTTATATAAAGGAAAAAGATAATATTCCCTTCATTCAAAAAGATATGTCTATTTTTTTTTTCTCTGTTTTCATTTTTAAAGGGTAGTTAAATTATAATTTTTTAATGCATCCTCAACTCAATTATGATGTATCATTATTATACAAATAATTTTGTTAATTAATATAATACTTATTGTAATAAGTACTCATTTTAAAGAAAGAGTTAAAAGAAGAAAAATAAAGTTATTGATGTATTAATTATGAACATAAGTTAAATATAATATCAAGTTTTAAGATCAATTTAGCAACTTATATCGAGTTACAAGATGACTTTTATTAATCATGCAATATGATAAAAATAAGATGTAATAATAATATATTTAATTAAATTATTTATATTTCTTAATTTGACAAGTATGATATTATCTTATATCAAATTGAAATAAAATTAATAATTATTGTAATTAAGAAGTTTGTATATCAATATAATTTAAAAAATTATAGAATTAATGGTAAAAAAATAAAAGATGAATTTTTTTATTCATTTAATCGAGATAAGAAAGATGCAAGACATTATTGCGTCTTATATTTATTGAATTGGCCCTTTGTGAAGATAAAATATTAGCCAGATTAATTATCTTTCTTAAGAGTATCTAAACACTCTAACCAACTTATTAAGTTTGGTTATATATATTGTAGGAGGGGGGGAGAATCTTAAACATGGGTCAAAATAATAAAAGCCCCAAAAATCAGGACCAGAGCTCCTTTCCCGCCATCGCCCATAATACCTCACGCCCATTCCCTCCGTCCATCCGCGGAAAAGTCTCAACTGCGGCAATTGCTATGGACAGGGGAGGGCACAGCAAAGAATTGGCAAGTTTCTTGATAAAGTATCACTCGGAGCAGCTGCGGTCTATTATCCTCTCTCCTGATCCTCGTATTCACTACCCTCTCCACATTGAGTATGCCTTTTCAAAGAACACAGGCCTTCCATTTCTCTAAATTTGCATGGTCGAATTATGAGACAGCTTATTAAATTTATGTTTGTTAGCGTGTTCAGAAAGATATATTGATTATTGGGATTTGTTCTCTTTCTTGTCCAGCTTTGCGGAGTTGTTGGATGAGAATCCATCTCTTGCTCACTTACTATTCAAGCATCCCACAGAATATTTACCATTATTTGATGAAGCTTCCATTTGGGCTCAGGTATATTGCTGCATTTGTATGTCTCTGTTTGTGGACTCAGTTGAGTGTTCGTGATAGGTTTTGTATGGGAATTGTGTAGAAAGTGATGTTTGAGGATTTGATGAAATGGGATAACGCAAGTGTGAAGGACTATGTTCATGTCCGGATTAATGTCAGTGGTTCTCCTCTTGAATGCTCTGGTTGGTTTCTTCTTCTTTTCTTCTTTTAATATTTCTTATTGTAATTCTCTTACTTCTTTTTTTCTTTTGTTAATATAATTCTCATTAAATCTTAAAATATCTCATTTTTTTCTTATTTTGGGTATGCTTAGAAACTTTTCCAAGTATTGGACGAGTGAGAGTGAAGCACCGTGGTATTCTTCTCACCCTTAAAGGGACTGTAATTAGGTCTGGATCGGTTAAGATGATTGAAGGGGAAAAGATGTATGAGTGTCGAAGTTGTAAATACAGGTAGATTTCATACTTTGCTTMCTTTTTTATTCTATTCCGCCTTGCTTTTGAATTCTTTGTAGTTCAGTTTGGGCGGGTCTAACCTTAGATGCCGTTACCAAATTATATTGAAAATTCAACTGTTCCGAAATTGAAGTTAATCCTGGAAGATTTATAAACTAGTAACTTGGGATGCCATTGAGTATTAGCTTTTGCTTCAGATTCTATTTTTCCTTTTCCTCTTCCGTTTTGGGTATGAGACTTCACTGTTACCTCTTCACTTAAATTTCAAACACCTCCTTTCCCTTGTTTGGTTTTACCAGTGTTTCACATGGTTTACTTTTTTCACTTTATTGAAAATTGACTCTTATCACTAAATTTACTTGGTTACAAGGATAACACCTCTTGATCGTCAGTTGCTAAGATGCCCTTATGTTCAGGTTCAAAGTTTATCCCGAGGTGGAAAATAGAAATGCCATACCCAAGCCAACTATTTGCCCCTCAAAGGTTAGTTTTCTGTCCACCTGTTTACATCTCTCATGAACAATTTATTTATCAAGGTACCATAATAAACTTAATATGCAACAAGAATGGAATCATCGGATCATTTCCAGCAACTTGTGTTCAACATTTTACYTTTCCCAAGTCTACAGCTTGAATTATTATACCCTTGAAACCTGTTCCWTGTTTGGAAATCCCGAGTATGTGGATTCTTCTTTTCTATGCTTCCATGCAAGTAACTGTTTGCCATTTTTTCTGCAACTATCTCTTCTGAATCCTGATTCCACTATCTCCTGTGTCAGGACTCTAAGTTTTGTGAAAGCACTCGTTTCAATCTCATAGAAGACAATAAGATATGCCATGATTATCAGGAGATAAAAATCCAAGAGAACACTCAGGTGCTAGGTGTTGGGGCTATTCCTCGCTCAATTCCTGTCATTTTGAAGGATGATCTTGTTGATATGGTAAAAGCTGGAGGTATTGCATTTCTAACAGCCTGCTTAATTTAGCTACTTATGTAATGACATCGCTACCTAATTCCGAGACTTGATAGATCTTGTTTTTCATCATGAGCTGAGAGTTATTCTGATTTGATTCTAAAAATTAAGGATAAAGTTCAAAGAATTGAACATAACTACAACTTCCATCTGAGTTTCTCCATGACTGGCTTGTCCTAATCCAATTATCCATTTATCTGTTCATAAGGACCATGGGAAATATGAAGTCCAAAGACAAAGGAAAAGCTGTACACTGAGGACAAACAACTTCTAAAGGAGAATCATGTAGGTTTATACATGGGGAGGCATGGAATGAGAGATAGTAAAGAGAAGGCCAGGCAGGATAGTATAAGGTAGGTCAAATGGGCTATTGAGAAGCACCAGTGAAGAGATTGCTAAAAATGCGATTGGTCATCGATGCCAATGAACTATGGAATGGCAGTTCTAGAGACATTTGGAATGTTCATGTGCAGCATTAATTGTGATTCCTCAACAGAAACAGTGGTTTAAAATGAATCATGAATTTCATGAAGAGAAGACTTTGTTGATCCCATTACAAGCCTATCTCTGCACTACAGGAGGCTCTGATGCTGGTAACACAGTCCACTTAGATGGCTGAGATGGGCGAAGTTTTGAGCGTCAACAAGATGTCATGAATGTGCAAAGCATATCAGAGATAACAAAGAATCCTCTCATTGCTAAAATGGTCATAACAAAGCCACAAAATTGACAGCCTAAGGAAAATGAAGGAAGATAGAGGGTTGCAAGTAAAGCAACAACTCTAAGGCAGTCAAGTCTTTGATGCCCTAGATAGTGTATTCTCATTGAAGTGTCATTTTTAGAAACAGGAACATATCTTCAAAATATAAGTGGTTAAAAGTACAATACTGTCCCATTATACAATAGATGTACCTTATTTCTGATACGTAAAAGAGAAATTTGTTACATAAGCATCATTAGGGTGAAAGCTAGTTAAATAATTATTATTATTTGTTTAATATTCACTGTTAGTTTTTCCATTGTAATCTACATCTGTACATATGCAGTCTTGAGGCCAACTAAATGTTTTGATCAGGTGTATGAAAACCCAGAATCTTTAAGATATGTGTGTTTTGATCATGCGAATACGTGTCCTTGAAGATAACTGTGTTCCTCAATTCAGCTACCTTATGTGGGAAGGAGACTGACCCTTGTAAGTTCAATTGCAGATGATGTGATTGTTACTGGTGTGCTCACAGCAAAGTGGTCCACAGATGTAAAGGATGTACGCTGCGACCTTGATCCCGTATTAGTTGCAAACCATGTAAGGTAACTGGGGTCTGGAGCAATTCATGTTACTTGTGTTTTAGAAATAATTCTTTCACATTTTTGACCAGGTTGCAAAATTACTTGTATTCTTTATGATCAATTCAGCGAAATTTATGCTTACCTTCAGATATAAATTTTAACCAAAAGATAGCAAAAAGAGATGAGTATTCGGGCTTAAATGGGTTTCTGGTAGTTGTTTAGTGACCGCATACGAAAGAAACTAGGAAGCATTTTGTGCTGGAAATTCTACAGTTTACTTGTTCGATGATCTAGTTTTGAGATCTACAGGCAGCAAATAGAATCCCACAAAGTATAGAGATGCTTCTGCGAAAGATTTCAAAGTTATTCCTCCAATCTAAACTCATAAATTTGTTTTTGATATCAGCAACATGTAGCTAGATTTGCCATACGTGTTTAAGATTTTTACTGGAGATAAGTGTAACCACATTTGAGACCATGGGATGAAGCATTTGAACTTTTGTATAATTTTCAATACTAATTACTACTATTTATAGGAGAATGAATGAAGTCAAGTCAGAAGTAGATATCCCAGATGATATCATTATGAAATTCAAGAAATTCTGGTCGGATTTTAAGAATGCCCCGTTACAAGGTAAACATCCTGTATTGTAACGTGTAATGTGCACTTTTTATTACTTGAATGGCATGTACAGTTTGTCATCTTCTTTTTTATTATCTGTACACTTCAAAATTTCCCAGGTAGAAATGCCATTCTACGTGGCATCTGCCCACAAGTCTTTGGACTCTTCACTGTGAAGCTTGCAGGTATTTTTCCCTCCAAGGGTCTATATTTCACCAATTGAAAATGTCATAAAACTCAATGTGTAAGTAAAGAGTTGCAGGATAGGGTGTCTAGGTTTAGTTATGAGGGCATTTTCTTGGTTGAGCACAGAGAGCTCAATATAATAATTGACTAGATTTATTTAATTATGCAGTTGCATTGACCCTTATTGGAGGTGTCCAACATGTTGATGCTTCAGGCACAAAAATTCGAGGGGAGTCTCACTTGCTTCTTGTTGGTGATCCTGGTAAATATTTGGTCGAACACCCATTCATGCAGTTCTCTTGTTAAGTCGTCAGATGTTTTTGTCTCTGCAACTGTGTCATAATTTCACAGGATCCTTGGGCTTCTTTATGTCTGTAAAAGTTGAACTGTGACTTTCTAGAAGCATTGAACTTCTGATGGAATCAAATAGTTATTGTGGAGGTTTAAATTATCTTCAAGTTCTAAAATTGCAATAACTGAGAGCAGAACATATTTGAACTATCAGGCACGGGAAAATCTCAGTTTCTGAAGTTTGCTGCAAAGCTGAGCAACAGAGCTGTGATTACTACTGGGTTGGGGAGTACCAGTGCTGGATTGACTGTTACTGCAGTCAAGGATGGAGGTACACCAACCTTCTTTCTTTTCATTTTCCAATAGACTGAACATGGAGCTAGATTATGATAGATCTGTTTTAGGTTTTCTCTTACAAAGCTTTTTGTTTTCTTTTTCTTTTTCTTTTTTTTTTTTTTTGGGGGGGGGGTTGGGGTGGGGTTGATGGCCAATACCCTGATAATTTGCAAGATGTTGTTCATCACTCTGTTTTCCACACTGACATTATAGGCATTATCAGGTGAATGGATGTTAGAAGCTGGCGCCCTTGTATTAGCAGATGGTGGTCTTTGTTGCATAGATGAATTTGATAGGTAAATATGTTGGCTAGTCTGATCAACACTTACTTTCCTATTCATCTTGCATTTTAGTAAGATTAATAATTAATAATTATGTACTGTAACATGATAAGTTAATACGCCGCATCTCAACTTCTATGGATTTTACTCGCTTTAGAAGTTTGCGTATTTAACTTTATAACAATAATTGGATTCATATATAGTAGTCGATTGCTTTGTCATAAATGTTGAGTGGCTGCATAATTGTGAAGCCATGATTCACACTCATTTGTGCCTTTGCACCTTCAATGTTACATTTCATCCTTGATCTTTCTGGAAAAGCTTCTGGGAGAAAACCTTAATATCTCCTTCAGTTGCATCTTATACATATACGTCTAACCTCTAATGAAGAAGCCTTTTCTTTTCTTCTTCTGCAAGTGGCGTCCAGTTAGATGGATGTTGATGCGTGTTTCATGTTGTACAAATGCTTTAGGTTTACTTTTCTGTTTTTCCTTTCCTGGTATTTAATTGACTTCTTTTAGACATTATATAGGGCTTCATACATAAACTTTTACCCATGCCTGTATTAAGTTAATAAGTTTACCCTGAAGAAACTATACTTTTTATGCATTTAGCATGAGGGGGCATGACAGGGCAACTATTCACGAGGCCATGGAGCAGCAGACCATAAGTGTTGCCAAGGTAGAGTATGATGTGTAAAACAAGTACTTCTCTGAAGGATGTTTTCAGAAGCCTTCCCTAGGGTTTTTTCCAACATTTTTTATTCTGTATTGAAATAATATAGAAGTATCTCTGTCAGGTTTTCATAAGATATCCAATATGCAACTACTATTTGACATGAAGAGCATAGTTTGACAAAATATGGGTTTTCGTAACACTTAACCTTTACTATCTTAATCTCTTTGGGGGAAAAAAAGAAACCTTTACTATCGTAAAAGGAAAGCTAAAGAAAGAAAGTCCAAATTTCAGCTTCTTTTCAGACAAACATCACATTACATTTATCACATATGCAATCTTTCATTCTCTTATTAYCTGATTTTAGAAGCAAATCCACTAAACAACCTCTTTAATCTTTAGGCTGGTCTTGTGACAACTCTGAGTACAAGGACAATTGTCTTTGGTGCAACAAATCCAAAGGGACAGTATGATCCTGATGAATGTATCCTTTCCTAGATTTTCCATTTCTTAAGCCAGTATGACTAAAATATCTTGCATCTAGTAGCACAGAAGCAGATAAGCCATGGTAATCAATTAGTTTCATTGTAGTTATGAAAAATTTATTCGTGGAAGCATTATGTTGTTACTTCTTCCTCCCTGTCATTAGAAACTATAATTTCTCAGCATAAGCTAGCTCTCTCTGTCAACACAACACTCTCTGGGCCCTTGCTGAGCAGATTTGATATAGTTCTTGTCCTCTTAGACACAAAAAACCCTGATTGGGATGCAGTTGTTTCATCTCACATCCTTGCTGAGGTAATACATGTTAGACAAGGATGATGATTTAATTTTTGAGCTAGGAATAAGCTTTAGTGCATCTGAAGGCAGTTCTCTTTGTGGTGAACCAGGGAGAAAAAGAGAAAGGAAATCATCATGAAGATCTATCCAGTATGTGGCCACTTCCCATGCTTAGAAGGTACAATGTTCAAAGGTACCTTTGCTTTCAGCTAGACTTGTAGTCCCCAAAATTTCTCTGCCAGAACAGCAAGACTTGCTTGATTAAATTAGAAGGTCAGAGGCTTTGTTGATAATAGAAGTGTGATATTGCAGGGCAAAGACTACTTAGACCTGGCCCTTCCCCTGCCAGAAAATAACAGAGGTCTCTTGCTCTGCATTGACCATTTATCTTTCATGTCATAGTTGTCCTTGCAATATTTCAAATGTTACAAGGATGATAACTAGGCTGAAGTAGTTATTTAAGAGATAAAGAGTTACCAATCCACTGGCAGAACCTCTTCAGAGGGTGTCAATTTCACTTGCCAAAGTGGAAAGGATTTAACCTTAAACCTGGCTCTTCAGTCTTTATTTTATGGCAAGAAGACTACACCAGATAATGGTTTTCCTGAAGCAGATATATATAAATTTATCGAGTTTATTTTTATTTATCAATTTTGTGAGTTAGTGTCATTATGGGGGCTTTCAGGTACATCCAGTTCGTGAAAAGAAACTTTAGACCAGTCCTCTCAAAGGAAGCTGAAAAGGTTATTTCAAGCTACTACCAACTACAAAGAAGATCTGCAACTCAAAATGCAGGTTTAAGCTACAAAATTGCTTATGAAGTGGTTCTAAATTCCAAATAAAGTTTGCTTTTATATTCCATTTCAATTAGTGTACTTTTTGCAGCAAGGACAACTGTACGCATGCTGGAGAGTTTGATACGACTTGCTCAAGGTAGACCCACCATTACATGCATTTTCTATGATTACCCAAATTTTCTTACACTTGTTAAGGATGCAGCACATGCAAGGCTGATGTATAGAAATGAGGTTACGCGATTAGATGCCATCACTGCAATTTTATGTATTGAGGCATCCATGACTACCTCCGCTATAGTGGACAGTGTTGGGAATGCCTTGCATTCAAATTTTGCAGAAAATCCTGATCAAGAATGTATCCTAACAGCACTATCTGTATATAAAACATTTCATGCTACAAATGCCTGTCGCATAATGTTACTGAAAGACTCTTTGTTGCGATCCATAACCATTTCGTTGGCTTTTAGTTCCCAATAGATTTTCAAAAGATGTTTTTCCAAGTCTTGTGCTCATTAGGTGTAACCAAGAGTTATTTTCCATCGCTAGCATGATAACAGCAACAAATAGCAGAAATGAATTTGGTTATTTTGTCAACTCTAAAATTCTCACCGAGTTTGATTGTGACTAGCGATGAACATACTTTGCCTGAACCTCTGTAATTCTTGACCAAGTACACAATAGATGCCAAGCAAGAAAGGTTGATTCTTAGGAAGCTGGGTATCATCAATGAATTCCCAGACATAAATACTGCACAGGGTTCAGTATGTGCGTGACCAGTAAGACTGGCATCATGCTGAATGCAGTAAAAGCAGCCCTTTCTGGTTCTAGTTAACTGCTGAAAGATTTGTAGGTACGCCACGCTCCTGTGGGATTTCAGGTAACAAATGTACTTTTGCTTTTTGAGTATGTATATACATGCTTCAAACCATAAAAACAGATTAAATATCATATTAACTGTTCAGACCTTAACGAGTAATTGTATTTGCAGGGTAAAGCTCCTTCTCATGTAATAGGACGTTAACTTATGGCGCAGGAGATAGTTTTAGCTACTATGTTACTCAGGCAGATTGACATGTAAACATAAGAACACTTGTCTTCCTCTATTGCATTATGGAAAATATATATGCCTTGCGTATATACCATGATATATGGCAGTGCTATTGCTAATCCGTTTTGATTAGTTAACATGTAAATGCATTAATATCCAGAATATATGAAAGCCTTACCTTTATTTGGAGTAATGAGGGGCATGGAAGAAATAAKGGAGTGTGCATATTCTATTCTCTATGGCTTTTCTTGGTAAGTTTATATTCTTCATGTTATCTGTGAAGGCATGCAAATACTTAATTGGCATCGGAAATTGCCGAGGGTTGTTATTTGTTATAGATTGGTCTCTGGCTTGACAGTGCAGCTGATACGAAGGTTATGATAGCTTCTCTTGTTCTTCACTATTTTAGTGTTTGTATCCCAAAACTTTTTCCATATTTTTCTGAATTTACAGGATCCTTATCTATTGAGATTCACTGATGCACATCGAATAAACTGGTTAATATAGTTTGATTCAGAAATTGGTAGATGGCTTATGATAACGATGAATACATAATTTTCCACCATACATTTGCTATTGCAGCTTTTCATTAATTGATTTGATGGTCGAATGCGATTCAGGATTGTTTGCTGAGTTGTTTGTTTTGCTTTAGTTTCAACACCCATAGTCAGCAGCAACAGAAAACAGAACAGGTAGGGAGAAAATTGAACTGCTGGTACGTATACATTCAACAACTCATCTATTCACTTGCAACTATAATGTAAGAGCAAAATTTTCGACTAATTAAGAATGTTTAAATGGAGTAAGGGACAATGTGCTCGAACAAAATGCCTGCACCAATTTGGATAAACTTTCCATATATAAGTTGCTGAAGCTGCAAGCAAAGAGCACCGTACAACAATTGGAAGAGAAAACTACTTTTCTGCTTTCATTTGGATTGAGAATCAATATAGACCTAGGAACTTCCACCAAAAGGCACCCACTATACCCCAGATCAAAGCATTAATAAGGGCCATAATGAAGCCCAATTTGAAGACATCAGGAAGATCCACATAACCAGCTGTTGGCATAAAACAAACGACACTTTCGTCAGTACAATTATTCCGTGAAAAAACGACATACTCAAGGTACATTAAGTTATTATCTAATTCAAAATATAACTTAGTCCCGTAAACAGATTTCCTTTCGGTAAAAGATTATTAGAACATCACAGTGATCAAGATAATAATATTTCTCAGATTGTATCGCGTAATCCCTGCAGAGTCAGAGCTCGTTCGAAACAGGCTTACCTAATAAGTGACATATTGGCATATCAGATTTCAATAAATTCATTTAATCTGGTGGCCGTTATCTAAACATGTGGGTAGTATTTTTACTACAGGTAAACTGTATACAAGTCAGATCCAAATTTCTTCTCTAGTAAGTAAACTAAGTTTGAGGATAAGTACCACATGAGGAAAAATTACCCAATATATGCGATGCAAATTTTGGGGATGATTAATGAAAAGAGGCAGGTCATATTAGGAAAATAAGAAAAACTGAAGCAGACACAGAAGTAACTCACCTCCAAAGTATACTGCAGCTTGGCCACTGCTATAATGTGACAAAGCACCAAATAAATTTGTATTATATGCCAAAGCCAGTGCTGCCAATACACCAGGCACCCCTGATGCCAAGTTCATTGCAAGAAAGGCAGAATACAATGCTCCCACATGACCAGTTTGACTAGCAAATAAGTAGTGGATAAAGAAGTAAGCGCCTTGAAGAACACCAAATGCAGCAGGCGAGTTCAATGATAGAGAATGGAGGGATTTGGCTACGCAGCTGGACATCCAGCTTACAATACCAAGGTTTGTCAATTGACCAGCCATACCAACCAGAACTGCAAACCAAGCCAAAGTATCCCATGCTGATTTTTCACTCAGGCAGTCATCCCAATCAAGCACTCCCAGTAATAAGAGAATGGATAAACCAAGCATGGCAGCAACAACACTTGGAATGCCAAGAGCTTCCCTGAGAAAGGATATATGCATTAGGATGTAGCAAGGCATATTCAGAGAGAAAACCAAGCTACCAAAGCTTTTAAGAACACTTCGTACTACTATGAGAAGGAACTATATGCAGTACAGAAGCTGTCGAGCATTTTAAGCAATTTAAACATTACATTTTGGTCGAATTGTGTCAACTTAATCCACTGCTTTAGTCATAATCGAAATTCATTCACCAACAGCAGTTGAAAAAAAAGTCTTAAGGTACCTACCCAAAGACCCACAAAGAAACCGCAAGAAGCATTGTACCCACCATCACCCATTCATTCTTTGTGACAGGACCCATAAGATCCAGTCTTTTTGCAGCCATTGCAGGTGCATCTGGTGTATCCTTGATTTCAGGAGGATAAAGTTTGTACAGGACTAACGGAGTAACTAAAAGGCAAACAAATGCAGGTAAACTAGCAGCCTTGAACCAAGAAACCCATGGGCTCGAAATTACAACCCCAAGTTCCTCAGCTAGCTTGAGGCAAAGCAGGTTTTGAGCTGCAGCAGTCAGGAAAAGAGCACTAGAGTTACCAGCAGACTGTCAGCCATCAAAACAGAGCAATGCATGAGTCACATAAACTACAAAAGATGAAACGAATCAGACAAACATAAAACAAATTCTACTTCTGCACATCCAATTATGATGGATGAGATTACTTGTAGAGATGCTACTGCAGAYAAGCTYTTTAAAATGCTACAAATTTTGCAACAGATGTTTGCATTCATTTCCCAGACTCTTTGAGGCAAAATTCTTTTGCCATTTTTCTGTGTCCTACTTTTATCCTGAATGAAATCAGAGTACTAGTAAAGAAAGTCAAATTTCCCTCGTTTCCATGTCTCTGAATCAAAGCTGTCTAGATGGTTCATCACAAGACGACACTAGAGTCATTTTAAGGCTATAATTCCACAGTCAACTTAAAACATAAAACCAATTAACTGACATGAGAAAGATATAATTTTAAGAATTAAAAACTCGGCTTTCTTAAATTCCCATAATCATAGTTCCTTGTTAATAAGCGTATTTAAATACAATGTTACTATCTTTAACTGTAAAATACTCTCAAGCTCAAACATTCATCATTCATGCTGAACAACCCAATATTTTTCCCCTTCTTTTCTAAAGTAAAACGATCTCCATTGCAGACTCTTTCTACTTTAACAAACTAGGAACTACAGAATTAACTCCGTTCAGGATTACTAATCTCTGAACTAAACTTGCAAGAATTCCAAAAAAGATCTAGAACAAGTCCAAACCTGTAACTGCGACTGGATCAAATAAGACCCTAGCTTCTTAGCCGAGGGATGACCAGGTTTACTCCCTGCAGAAAGAGATAATGACTTAATGATGGGCAAGAAAACTCCACCAGCTCTAGCCGTAGTGCTGGGCATAGCCGGAGCTATCAATGCCTCGCTCAAAGTCAATCCATAAGACAATCCTAAAGTACTTTTTCCTAACCATTTCACGAAATAGGTCGCAATTCGATCCCCTAACCCAGTCTTGACGAAACCCCGAGCAAAAAAGAATGAAATGACGATCAACCATATTACTTCATTAGTGAATGCACTAAACGCCGTGGTAAACGGAAGAGTTCTTGTCAAAATTGCAGTGGTTAACCCCAGAAACGCCCACGCACCGACTGGCAACGGAGAAAGTACAAGGCCAGCAATGGTCGATAAAAAAATTGACAGAAGTTGCCAGGCTTGGSCGGTAACTTCAGGTGGCCTGGGGACTAAATATCGGACAATTAGACCAATGGACACCGAAATAATCAACGGGATGAGCTTAGCACCCTGCGAGACTGCCGGTTTTGCTTCAATAGCGGGGGGTGCATCATCTTCGGGCGGTAAAGAGGAGGAGGTGGTAACTTGGGGGGTTAACTTGGATAACGGTTTAGGTGGAAGAGGGGAGAAGAGTAAAGGTTTATGGAGGGAGAATTTAGGTATGGAGAGAGGTAGAGATGATTTGAGAGAGGAGATGGGACGGAGACCGGTAGTGGATTTGGGGAGAATGGAAGATCGTGCACGGAGGTGGTGAAGGGAGATGCGAGAGAAGGATGCGGTAGTGGTAGTGGTAGCGGTTGCGGTGGCGGTGGCGGTGGCGCCGGTGGTGGCTAAGGATGGAGAGTGGAGGGCGAAACTCTCCATGCGTTTGTGTGTTGCAAAATGAAGAAGGCAAGAAGAGAGCTGAGATCAGTATATGCGCCTGTTTTGGAGGTTCCACTCTCCACGAGGAAGGAAGCGGAAACTACGAAGACCACATAGACTCAAGGTTCTGTTTGTTTTTTAGCAATTATTACTGGAATTGGGATTTTGTGGGTTTGAGGTTATACAGGAGATCCAATCAATGGTGAGGAAAAACATTCTTTTTCCTTCTTTTTCCTCTAATACTACATTTTCTTATATATCAAAGTGAAAAAAACCAACACTAAATAGACAAATCTTTCTCGTGTTTAGATAATTAATAAAAGCAAAAAAATGAAAGATAAATTATTAACTTATAAAATAAGAGTAATATCTTTACTATTAGAAAATTTATTGAAGTTAATCTTCTTTTTTCTTCTCTTTCATTCACTTCTGATCGAAGATAAAGTTGGACGTAATTTCGACTATATATAAAAATGTTATACTAACTATTTTGATAATTTATCAACGTAGATCGTGAATTATTATTACAATTTAACAATCAACTTTTTATTTAATATATGGAATGTATTTTAAATTATTTTATGGAAATACATAAGCACTAGATGAGCTTAAAGTAAGTTTTATTATTGGCAGTAACATGTACAAATCAATAATGGCCTGCTCCTTTTCTTTTTTTTTTTCTTTTTCTTTTAATCTTTAGACAACAGAGCTTTCCAATTTAACCATTGACTCTTTTTTTTTTGGGAAAATTTTTCTTCAAAGAAATTTTTTAACCATTGACTTCTGTGATGGAACTCTTGTGGAAAATAGAAAATGCATAAAGCATATTTCATTCCAAAAATAAAATTACTTTATAAATTATAAGATTGCCTRTTCGGTCGCCTCGATGGCCCAAAATAACATACTTGTAAAGGACTATCTGACCCAAAATGCAATGGAAGGCTCAGGTTCTGTAAGCAATTTTGGGCCCAAAAATGAAGGAAGTGCCAAATCTAGAAATGGCCCGTGAGTAGTAATCAGTTGGCCCGGGTCGAGAAGCCTAGGCCAGAATGATCCCACATGTCCATGCGTCTCCTTCGTAAATCCCAAAATACATATGTTAAAATCGCTGGTGACCGATTCTTTATATATAAATGTTCCTTCATTTTTTGTATCATCCGTTTCTTTCTCCCTTTCTTTATTATAGTAAGTTGATTTTCCACCGACTACGTATCCATGGCGGAATGGTCCCAGCTTCCGGGAGAGCTCCTAGYCTTCATATCCAAACGCCTCAGTTCGGAAATAGACCTCCTACGTTTTCGTTCCGTTTGCTCCTCCTGGAGATCCTCAGTGTCGCCTCCATCCTCTTCCTTCGGTTTCCCCGTTTTGCCCAACGATGGATTCTCTGCCACCAGCTGGGGTTTCTACCTCTCCAGGCGTACCATTTATTACGTCGGACTACCTCAGTCCCATTACCAGGCACCACCCGGGATCACTAACAAGAATGGATGGATCGTCAAGCTAGAACGCGACAAGCCCGATCGAATGCACTTGCTGAATCCACTTACTCCGTGCCAATTCAAACATTTTCCTGACAATTTCCCCAAGCTGTTCGATTTTTGGAATCTTCAACTCCGGGAATTGGGTTGCGAATACACTCTCCAATCCATTAATTATCGCCCTTTAGCTAGTTCAATTGGCGATGCCCGCAATCTTTACATGGAGAAAGTTGCTTTTTGTTTCACGGAGGATTGGGTTTTTATGATTGTAACGATTCATGTCTCAGGGAAACTGGTTATGTATAAATCTGGCGACACGAAATGGACTATCATCAATGACTTTCCTTCGCCATATGATGATGTGATCTTCCACGAGGGAAATTTCTTCGCTGTTGATAATACCGGGAGGACAGTAACTGTGAATTTAAATTCTGGGGTGAACCCAAGTTTGAGCACAGTTGCGGGTCCAGTTTATGGCGGAGACAAGAAATTCCTAGTGAAGTCTTGCGGGGATTTGCTGCTAGTCGATAAGTATTTGAGTGTTGGACCTGAGGACGATCTGGGATACAATGAGGGCCTTGAATTTTATGAAGAATTCGATTGTTTTATGAGCGAAAGGACTGTGAAGTTTAAGGTTTTTAGGCTAGATAGAAGTGGGGAGATATGGGTAGAGGTGAACAATCTAGGGGATAGGATATTATTTCTGGGAGATAATTGTACCTTTTCAGCTTCTGCATCTGACTTCAACTCTGCGGGCAAAGGAAACCGTATATTTTTCACAGATCAGTTCTTTCCTAACACGGAAGAGGCTGGGGAGTGGAAAAATCGTGGCATTGGCGTYTTTGATTTGGAGACTGGCAGTATTGCGCCTATAAGTAGTTATCATGGTTATACTGAGATGTTTTGGCCGCCCCCTGCTTGGGTTTATCCAAATTCGACAATTGAAGCGAGTCTCTCCTTGGTATGTTTGGCTTAATTGATATCTGTAGCACTTAATCCTTTTTGACATTTGCCAGTTCCTTTTGATTTGAATGCAGCATGCCAGCAACATATGAAATATCTTGTTTTTGGCTCTGCTTGATTAGAGGCTGAGTTAGTGTTGGGATCATGTCATGTTGTGTATGTGGATGCCCTTTTATTTGGTGTCATTAGCATTTTTTTTAATCTTTGCAATGACGAAATGCAGCATGCTACACATGAAATATCTTGTGTGTGGCTCTGTTTGCTTAAAAGATGACTAGTGTTGGAGCCATTTGGTGTTGTGTAATCTGGATGCTCTTTGCTTTAGTGCCAAAAAAGACAAAGAGAATTATACTAGTATTTCGAATATTCAATTTACATATTTTAAACATACAGGAAAGCTAGGGAGTAGCCTTGCTGACCAATCTATATGCAATACTCTGAATTTCTATGTTGTTGAAGACAGTTTTCATGTAACTCGGGAAAAACCAACAGAACAGAGGATGGGAACCTCCTTCTGCTTGAATGACCTAATCATCTGATGTTGCAATTATCTCTTATGGGCAGCTAATGGACTACTTACTAGCTTCTAGTTTTCCATGCCAAAACACTCAGTGTATCTCTTCTGCTTGTAATCCTGTTAAAATCTTTGTCAGAACAAGACATTCTACTCGACACGAATGAGCCAAAAACTTGGCATTCTGTTGCTATCCTACTCTTGATGATGAATAATGTGTGTAATAGTGCCGCATTCATATTCTCTGTACCTGAACCCTTTGAAGCATTACGTATTGCAGCATTGGAAGCTTGGTTGTTCCAGTTTCTTGTCTTCCCAAAGCAAACTTATGTCACTTCATTGATGTTTGCATTCTCTTATCTTTTTCTTTTGCAGGATGGTCTGATGCAACTTAGCATTTGAATCTTATTGGATTGATTTGGAAGGAAACTTGGCAAATTGAGATAGTAATTGGGGGTTTTAAGCCAGTAGTGCTTCCTACTTTCATTCTCATTGTTTTTCATGCACAATCATGCGCCCCTTTGGTAATAAATTCCTTTTTCCTTTTTGGCTGTATTCAACTTTACTTATATGACGATCTGTATTACKTACAATCAAAGTGCTTTGGCTAATCAGTGCCGTCGTTATTCTTCACAATATGCTGATAGGCTTAGCATTTGAAACTTTGGGCAAGCACTTGCAATGTCAGCATACTACAACACTATTTGTTCAATTTTTAGTACTTAAGTACTTGGATTGGCAAGAAAAACAAAATGTGAAACCAAATAAAGCCCATGAATTTCGTAGCAGGGACTCTCCAAAAAGAAAAGGATTAACCGAAGCCTTAATATAAGTAGGGTCCGAAATGGCATTTTAAGAGGTGATACTGGGCTCTCTCTGTGATACAAGAACCAAGAAAGCCTCCACGTCATTTATTTGCAGTCTTAAATACCTTTTGCAGCTAGAGGCAGGCCCCAGCTTCAGGCATATGAAATCATAATTCCGTACTGAAAAATGCTTCCACTGTCTTGAACCTTCCACCACTYCTACTACTGCTACTATTTATTAGCATACTGTAATCCATCTAGCAACCCATTAGAACTCATCAAAACCTTGAACCATTATACGCCTATATTAAAAATAATATACAAGAATGCTTAGAAGTCATAAACCTTCTGCTACTAATAAAAGCCAAAAGCAGCCTCCTCCCCCAGAKTGGTTGATACATAAATTAGTCTCGCTCTGGGACATTCTCCAAGATTCTGCTTCCACTGTCTGGGATTAGAAGAAAACCTTCCACTGCTACTATCACTGCTATTAGTTATTAGCATGCTGTACTCCGTTTAGCACCCAATTAGAACCCATCAAACTTTGAACCATCATATGCCTAGATTAAATAGATATACAAGAAAGCTTGCTAATCATCAACCATCTGCTACAAATAAAACCAAAAAGCAGCCTCCTCCAGTATGGTTGATGCATAATTAGTCTCGCTCTGGAACATTCTCCGAATTTCTTCTGGCACTGAGATTACCAGCATAAGACCAGAGCTTATCCATGTCAGCAGGCATCACRTTCTCTATCTTATGGTTCTGCGATCCCTTGTGACCATTCTTGTTCACTGGGGAAACAGGCCTTCTGGGGCTACCAATTAAGGGAGGTGACAAACAAAATGTTGGAGTTGCAAATGGAGAAGCGTAAGGTGTGTGTTGAATCGAGAAGGGGCTAGGTGACATTCGCTTTTGGATAGGAAGACCATTCAAACCTCCCCTGTTGAAGAAGGACATGGTTTCCACTGCATTGCAGCGCTTGATGGCATCATCGACATACAAGACATCATCAATTCTAGCCATTACATTGAATGCCAAGCTCTCCATTACCCTTGAGTAGCTTTCTAGGATTGACTGCCCAACATCCTGTACAAGAATATAAAAAAAAATTAATGTTGGACTTCCTTAAGATGATGCACAACAAAAATGTTGAATAGTGAGATATAGGACATATCTCCATTTACTCAAGTACTAGAATACAGTCTTCTTAGCATGAACATCAGGCAGCCTTATCGTGGTATTCGTTTCTATCTAAAAATCATGGCTAAATAACCCAAAAAGGAAAAAGAAAAAAGGAAATCAACTTCTCATAGCCATAAGCAGGAAAAATGGACCAAGACAAATTGGGGCTTGAATCTCAAATGGGGAAATGAATTCCCTAATATGAAAAAGATGTTCAACATTAATCTTTTTCTCAATGATTTTATTAATGAGCAACGAAAATGGGTATGAGTGCCTACCTTGTTGTACTGAATTTTGCTCATATCTAGTGCAGTTTGAGGAAGACCGGGGAAACGAAGCTTCAGGCTATGCAACAGGGTTTCAGCTCTTTGTGCTAGAGATTGGTTCTTTTCACCATCAGCAACAAGACCTTTAACCTTGCCACCCCATGATTTATGCTTATGTTTCTGATGATTGTGATATTTTTTCCTATCTTTCAGCCTCCAGACATGTACAGCAGCTTCAATCCTGTTTGCTACTTCCAACGTATGATGTTCCGATGATAGGTCAAGACAATCAAGAAGACATTCAGGCGAGAACTGCTCAGCAGTGATATACCGATATATGATGTCACCTAAACAAGCTTTTCCACTCTGCAATGAGAGAAACGAATAAGAAATATCAAGACAATTTGATAAGTTGATGAAGTCAATAATATTAATATCACTGCGTCATCAATTTCATTGTTGATCAAGCACTAAAAGGAAATTCATCTGCTTTTACCGTCTTTGCAAATGCATAATACCATGCAAAAGTTGTGGACTGCCTCAAGCTTTGTACCAACAGTGGCAATTTAGAGATTATAGATATATAGAAGCAACTTAACTTTAAGTTCCTTATAGTTTTCAGAATCAAGAGGGCAGAACACATTGGCCAGAGAATCTGTCATGAGATTGTGCTAAATAGCACAATCAGTCTTTCAACAGAGTTTACTTCTTGCATTTATATTTTTCTCCTTGGTGGTTGTAGTTGTTTATGTGTTGTAACTCCTATCTAAAGCCTTGTACCAAATCTGCTTCATGCATCATAAAGTTCCTTAAGTTCCTTCAGCGCCACACAAGGTTGTTCAAAAGATAGAATTCCTATTTTATTCGCATTTGTGCTTATTAGTGAAGAAATTAAGTTTATAATAAATAGGGCTGTACGAGGAACCTACAAAATTGCTGCTCTGCCAACCTCTGTAACACGTTAATAAAAATTCCTAGAGTGGACCAGCTTGACTTCATATTAGTCAGGAAAAAAAATCCCCTTATCATCTTCCTTAAAGCTCAGATATTATCGTAAGTGATTAAGTATCATGACTATTCTATTTGCAAAAACTTAACGAAATGATAAGCAAATAATAGTGTGGAAAAAAAAACCTTGGGCAATGTATCTATATAGGCACTAGGAATGTCCATCTCAGAAAGCACGTTGCTGTTTATGGCCAATGCTGCCTTCAGTATCTGATTTGTGCAATCTCTACACTGTTGCAATCTCTTCCTTGCATCCTCTGATAACCCCTTTTGAGGAACTTTTGGGCATGGTAGCCACCACTTATCTTCCTGCCTTATTGAAGGTCTCCCAGTGGATACAGCAGTGGAAAAAGAGTCATCCCTATCAGCATCAGTCACAAATATCCCCCGATCAACATACCAAAACTCTGTGTCATGAAACCCTTCAAGAATACCTATCAACATAGCATCAAGCTTCTTGAGAGCAGGGAGATTCATATACAAATCTGACCGTGGCCTTGTCTCCATTACTTCATACGTGCCTCCACCAGGAAACTGCTGTATTGATGGCACAAGCTCCACAATTGAATCACTTACACACAAAAGCCAGTCCATCTCTCTGCACCACATTGCCTTCTTCTGTGGCGCCAATGGTTCCAACCTCCATAGTTCCCCAAATACAGTAGCTAAAATCCGAAATAAAACCCAATTTCAATACACTATTGTATACAAATGCAATATAGCTATGCGTTTGTGCATTATGAATGGATGTGAAAAGTTGCAGAAAATGGATTGACCAGAGAGATTGGTGATAGCATTTGAGATAGCTAGTGCAGTACAAACTCCTTTACCCCCTCCAGACATGTCTTCACCCAGCAATAGTTTAGCAAATCTTTCCTTCATCATCTCAATCTCTACATACATTGCAAATGAACCAGAAATCAAGAGAAAAATTGAACACAATGAACCAATAAAATAACATCCTAAAGAAAAATACAAATAGATATTGCAAGGTACAGATAAAAGTAAAGGCGAGTAAAATGAGATCCAGAATAATTGCCTAAACCTAGAGGAAAATCTTAATCAGGCACAACAGTGGGTAGTTTTAGGGGGGAAAATGACACTGAAACGAAGGCGCACGGACCAGACAAATCGAGCTCTCGTTTCTCAGGCTTCCCACCCCAGACGAGCACGTCCTTGCTGCCAATCACCGGAAACAAAAGCGAGGGAGGCGGCGGCATCTGTAGGGGAAATGCAGACTTGTCACCGACATTCCAAGTAGTAGTGAGAGGAGAAGACGCCATAGAACTGGAGGCGCCATCGTATCGCCGACAGGTAAAGCTACTTGAACTCTCAGATTCGCTTACATCCGCACTGACGCTATAACTTCCGCACCTGTCGCTCTGCTGATCAGATCCTTCCTCCGATGAAACACTCCCCATTACAAAGACAGAAGCTTAGCCAGTATCCCCAATAACTATTACAAGTGTGAATGGAGGAAATCTCAGGTTCACACTTTTGCCTTTCTTGTATGATTGCCAAGGAGCATCCTTACAGCGGTGGTACTTACTGACGGTAAAATTATTCAGAACCGGAAGAGATTTGATGATTGTGGGTGAGTGATAAAGTGAAAGCAGCAGATAAAAAGCAAAGTACAGGTTTACTCACTGGCATACTCTTCTCRTTCCTTCTCACCTTCTCTCTCGTTTCTCCCTCTGCGCATATGTATATGTATATACGTAAAATACACTGTTGTGTACCGTAATGGATGTGATGCAGAAGGCAGAAAGTAGTAAAAGATGACGGCGTTGGCAGGGAAACTTGTCTTTCCGTGAGGAACTAACGACGGGGAGCACAGTGGAAGACGACAAATTATGTTGTACTTGGGCAGAGTAAATGGAGTCTGGCAGACGGCGTCAACAAGGAAAGGAAGGATCACTATTCCCTTAGAAGTAGGCCATACCTCATGATACTATTACAACAAAGACTACTGTAACATCCCACTCCACTCGGCAATCCCCCGACAAGGTCCTTTTCTTCTTGCAATATTGCTACCACTATCTACCTTACCCGCTGCTATAGGCTGGTTTTCTTCTATTTATAAATAGCTACTTTTAGACTTTAACTGGATAAATTTGATTAAACATGGATGAGTTCATCTCATATTATGCATGTGACATTGAAAATATGTTTGCCATAAGATGTGAGGAATGTAGTAATTAAAACTTTTGTTCAATAGAGTAATGAAATGCGGTCAAACTTTTCCATGTTTTAACCTTTTCGATATTTGAGCAAAATATTCGAGTACCAAGCTGTAGGGGACCTCGCGGGAACAAGAACTTGCGGGCCAGAAATGAAGATAGGAGGTGAATGGCAGTGATTCTGTATACGAAGGGGAGAGGATTGGGCGTGAGATAGTCGAAACGGTCGGTCCAGTTAGCAACGCGGGGGCATTCCGATGATAGGAAAGTTCCAAAACGTCGGATCTGAGAATACATTCGATCACATTGGAATGTGGTATCTTGGATGGTTCGGTCTTTGGCCCTTGCTTAAAAATAACTTGTTAATTGTGATCCGTAAACCCTTTCCACGAGAGATGTTTTGGCTGTTACTATGGACATGAAAGAATCATCTAAAGTGATGACATAATCCAAAATTATGAACGCCTGGGATGTGATTCGATTCCTTTAAATTTTCTTGGAATCWGATGATTGATTGATTGATTCGTTTCTTGCTGGGTTTGAATTTGATGGACCTCTTTCCTGAGATTTTCTACGTCACGAGATCAATTTCATATTTGACCGGGGGAGTTCGGAGCTGCTTTTGATCCAGAAAATCTTTGTTAATTTGTTTGTTCTATTTCGATTTTCAAGCATATTCATTCTCATGATTGGTTTGGGTGGACTTATTATACGTATGACTATGAAAAGGGCTCTGTATTTGGTAGGCGCGTGGTTTGGGACTTTGAGCTCTGGAAGTCTGACTCCGGTAGCCCATAGGTCGGCTGGTCGGGAGCTTCGTTCTGAGCCTGTACCTGGCCTTGATTTAATTCGCTCAGAGTTGAGCAGTTGCGTTCAGTGTTGCCTGGATACAACTTCTTGGATCATTTAGGCTAATATAAGATGGACTAAACTAGCATGGGGCAATGCATTTCCAAGATTGTTCAAAGTGTTTGTCAGATCAATCAAATGCGATTGAATCCTTTGCAAAAACTTTTAGTTTGGTGACTTTGGTAATAATGGAATTATACATTTTCCAGGTGTTATGGTAGAAAAGAACCAATCATGAATTAAAAGTCTTTGGCCAGCTAACAATCGGCAACTATTTGGGGCTATTGCGTACTACCTTGTTTGTTGTAAACTTTTAATTTGGATATTATTTAGCTAATTTGTCTTCAATATAAAGATTTCATGAATATCAGGCAAATCATGAAAAAAAATTCATAATACTTGTGTATGTTAATTTTGTATATACATACGATGAATTAATAATTATAAGAATCTCTCATCGAATGATTTATTATTTTCGAAATTCGTGATCTATTTAAAATCATAACATTAAAAATATCATTAGAATTCTCTTCGATTTTTTTTATTTCTTACGTAATAAAATAATCATCCAGCGTAAACTAATTCACGCTATTAATTTACCTTTTCTCATTTCCGAGCCATATACCTAAATTTTTCAGCCTAACAAGCTTCTAACTACCTAGAAAGAGGATTAGACGCAGCACTAGAATATCCTGTTGCACCTTCTAACACTAATTCTAATTATGAAATTGTTAATTTTCCAATTCGATTTACATAGATTCATACCCTTTTTATTCACCTTAATCGATTAATGTAATATTTTAAAAAATAATTCATCTTTTATTTCAACTTAAATACAAATGTTTGAAGTATAAAAATATCAGTTTTATGATAATATTATACATTAATTAATTTAAAGTGCAAGTTTATGTTTGATGAATATTGATTTAATTTTTATACTTAAAGAATAAAATTATCTTATAGAGTTAATCCATGGTGTTAGTATAACTTAGACCACTTATACCAAATCATTACCACCAATCATTTCATTCTTATTCTTTGCACAAAACAAAAAAGTATTAAGACAAAAGGGCAAAAAAAAAATAAAAAATGGAGCATTACAGGAGATAGTATTAATCTAATAGAAAACGGGAGAGGTGTTGGGGACCCACAACTCCGGACTCATTACAGCACACAATACGGAAGCACGCCACTTAAAGTAAGAGTAAACGTACCGCTAGTATACTACTTTTGGAGCATTAAATAAACAAATCCCGACGTTTGTTTGTTTATTTTATTCACAATTAAKAATAGTAATTATTATTATTATGAGGTTGTTGATTCTCATGCAACTTTTGACGTTAATTAGGTCTAGTCGCCGTTAAATGATCGTTTGGACTTCCGTTGAACCGGGTTTAGAGGCGATCCGGAGCTTCTTTAAATAATGCTAGAGTTGGAGAGGGGATGACATTGAATCTTAATTAGCCTTATGGGAGTAATTATGTCAAATTTTTCGCGTGTTCTTAAGCATGTGATCTTAACATGGACATTTTAACTAAAACAAATATTGTCTTAAAAGAAAAATGATTGCTGAGTCAAGTTGGTCATAAGTGATTTTTTTTTTTTCCCCCTTTTTGCTCCAACATTTAAGTTAGAAAACACGAGTGGCGTAAAAATTACAAGAAGGAAAATATTATAACATGATTTTAAATTTCTTATTACATTATTTTACTTTATTTTTCCGCTTTACCAATTATAACACAATATATATATCTTTCAATACACTTGCCTGCTATACTCTATATTACATATTTTTAACACCAATCAGATCATAACGTGTTATCGTAGTTTATATATCATAACTCCTTCTAATATCTCTCTTTTATTTTAGAAGTTAATATATATATATATATTATTTTCTAATTGGTGTAAAAAAAAGTGAAGTAGGAAATTATTTTAGAAGATCCAAAGTCCTTTTAACTCCTAAGATAGAAAAAAAGAGGGTTTAAAGGTATTAGAAGATGTCTAATAAGAAGTGTAGCAAGAAAGTATAGTAAAAAATCTTTGACCTTACTGCACATATTCTGATATTATAGTAGAGACTGAAGTTATCATCATAGCAAACTTCCTACTATTACGAGAGAAATCAAACATCGATTTCTTGCACCCACTAGCGGAGCTACGTGGTAACCCGGGCCCAAACAAAGTTTCAAGATCCAATTTTTATGCCTACTGAGAATATAAAATGTAATTATCTAATAATCAAAATGTGTAATTTGATCCTCTTAAAATTATTTAGCCCCCAGATTCGTTGTCTGGCTTCGCCATTGTTTGGACGGACTAAAATGTGTGAGTATTGCTTCTATCACAAAAGGAGAGATGAAAATGCTGCTCTCGTTACAAAAGAAAGAAAGAAATCACTCGAATAAGGCATCCTTGTCGGTATGAACAACACCATTTCTTTTACTAGTCACAGATAATTTGTCGAAGCTCGTGTTGGATTGGATTTGTTTTCCATTTTTGCTTCTTTTAAATCATTTGAAGAAACTTGAATATAGCCAAATGATTGGTTGACCTTTTGTTGGACATTCGTCCAGCCCATATATCTACATCCACTAGGGTCTATTTCTTTAGCCTATTCATCACAAAATAAAATAAAATGGAAAGCCCAACTATCAGTTTCTTTGGGCCTCCGTCATGTATGTGGATTAATTGGGCCCTTTCAAAATATTAACCGCCTGGATATGTCGTCGTCAGTTTTCTTCGATAGTAAAAAGAGAGAAAAAGGAAAATGGACAATCCTCACATTCCATTATTCTCCGGTTACGCATTTCTGAATTGTAGAGGTTGAATCTGCAGTTTACTCATCACGCAAAGGGGAGAGGAGAGAGGGTAAAGCAGCAACAGGATAATCATGCCGAAGAAGATGGGAGTGAATAGCAAAGCTGAAGCGGCTAGGGCTCGAAAAACCGCGGAGCAATCCGAGCGGAAAGAGCGTGAGGCTCGTGAAAAAGAAGACCAGTACTGGCGGGAAGCTGAGGGCGCCAAGTCCCGTGCCGCCAAGAAGCGCGAGGAGGAGGCTGAGAAGCGAGCGGAGGCTGCTGCGCGCAAAGCTGAGGCCCGCCGGTTAGCGGAGCTGGAGGAGAAGGAACTTGAGAAGAATCTAAGGAAGCCTGACAAGAAGGCCACCCGTGTCTCCGTTCCTGTACCCAAAGTGACCGAGGCGGAGCTACAAAGGAGGAGAGAGGAGGAGCAGGCSGCCATTCGAAAGAAAGCTGAGGAGGACAAGCGGAAGCAGAGCCGTTTAGCGGCGGAGGAGGAATACGAGAGGATAGTTCTTGTTGAAAATAAAAATCGAGATGATTCAATTATTGAAGCGAACACGGTTGAGGAAGCTATCGCCCAAATGACCATTGCAGATAATCTGCCTATCGATAGGCATCCTGAGAAGAGGCTCAAGGCAACCTTTAAGGTAGTTTTTCATTTTAATTTGCCTCTTTTTGTACATTTTCTAATTGATTAATCTGGATTCAGTTCGATTGTTGATTGAAGAATAATAGACAAGATTTTTAATTTGATTGAATAGTGCCCACTGCGCGATTGTTGAATGATGATCAGTTTGTTGGAATGGCAAATAATTGATCCATATGCTTGTGTATTGGTCCAATGCACTGGTAATAAATTGTTCTCTAGAAGAAAAGAGGCATGATAACTATTTAATCCTTTGAGCCGGTTATCCTTTTTTGGCCTGACAGCAAATTTGCTTCCTTACATTACTTAGTCATTTAAGCTCTGCCTGCAGTTCCTTCTATCATTATTGTTTGGTGGAATGTATAGTATGGTTCTCTTTCAGCTTTCCAACGGGTTCTAGTTGTATTGTTGCTATCCAAGTTGTATTAATGTTGCCATTTTAATCACTCTCTTTTGATGCTAATATCATGCAGTGTACAACTGCTCAGCTCTGCCTTGCCCCTATATCTAAGGCCACGATCTTCTTAAGCTAAGAGCAATCGTAATTTAGATATCTTACAAGTATCATGCTTCAAAGTTTTTTTAGGTCTACGAAATTGTATTGTTCAATACAAATAATTACGAATCATTCTGTAACATCTGAAATGAAATCAATTCGGTATCAGAGAATTTCTTTTCTTGATTTATCTTATTAGATTTTGACTGGGCAAGTTGTAATATTTTGATGATATAAGTTTGCTTTGTGAGTCTCCGGCTTTTTTCTGATTAAAAATTTAATTTATACTAAATTTTGATTTGATTTTTAAAATTGTAGGCTTTTGAAGAAGCTGAGCTTCCAAGGTTGAAGGAAGAGAAACCTGGTCTGACGCACACTCAATACAAAGACATGATTTGGAAGCTATGGAAGAAATCTCCTGATAATCCTCTCAACCAGGTAAAATATTGAATTTTTATTATTGAACTATTTGTTTCTGATAAAAAAGAGAGTTTGATTGATGATCTTCAATTTGTAGATAAATTCCTTTATTCTGTTTCACAGCTAGCATACCTTAATGCTGTTGATATGATTGCTTATGTTTGTCTTTCAATTTTTAGCCAATACCACATGGATAGTTTGACTTTGATTGATGATCTTCAATTTGTAGATAAATTCCATTATTCTGTTTCACAACTAGCATACCTTAATGCTGTTGATATGATTGCTTATGTTTGTTTTTTCAATTTTTAGCCAATACCAAGTGGATAGTTGAAGGTTAATGAACAAAATCATATATTTTTACTCCTCATTACCTTTCTGCATGTGCTATTTAATTTACTTTGTGTCTCTTGTCCAAGTTGGTAATTAAGTGTATATTTTGCACGAAAATGGAATATGATATGAAGACATTTCCACTACGGTATCAAAACTCAGATAGAATTGGCTGATGTTAAATGTTTGGCGGCATGATAAATTATAGAATGAGTGTTTGTAGGCCAAGTCTGTTGAACGCTTAATTTCATGCTGGAATTTAGACTATAATCAGACTAAGGAAAGCAGGTGAGAGATTGCAGTTGACATTACATAAGTATGGACAGAGCTCTGTGGTAGTAAGAAATGGATTAAAGTGATTCTTGAACAAAGAGTGGTTTATGCTTTTAGTGAAATATAAATAAAAAATTGTTCGACCAAATTGCGTTGCAAAGAAAGTTGCCATATGAATTGTCCGTGGTATTGGATACCTTGTACTGTGGAAAAGGACTAAGCAGCATGTTGTTGTGCTCGATCTTTAACAATTAGTTAGACTGTTGAGTATTGGGTAGGATAATAGTCAATGTTTTGGAGTCTTTCGGTTGTGCAGATGTCACAATATTTCTATGCTGAAATTTGGGAGTTGCAACTGGGTGCCAAAATAAAGTGTGAAAATTGATCTGTTTACTTTTTCCTTTTCCATGTTCCATTTCTGTGCATTTGCACATTTCCTTCGGAGCTCCTGTTGCTCTCAATAGCATGAGATGTTCAATTTGTAATGTTATTTATTTCAACTTCCTATGGGTTACTACATATTCGCATTTTCATTGGCCTTGATGTTATATATCACTTTATAAATGATTGAAATTAATATTTGTATCTGTATAATTTGCTTATCATTGTCTTCTTTGGTAATAATTTCTATGCTAGATATGGCAGTACTCAGACAAATGTATTGAATTACTTATTACTTCTTGGTAGCTGTTAATGTTTTTGGAGATCTTGATTAAAGATAAGATTGTAGAGCAATTAATTTTCCTCTTATTGTACTACTGGGTGGTTTTACCTTTTATTGAGATTGCCAGTATGTAAAGAGTTCTGAATTGCTCTCAGGGGAAGTTTGTCAGCATTTCTTTCTATGTTTCTGGGTTGTGCTTGAGATGCATTGGGTTTCTATAATCTTCTAGGACTGACTCATTCTTGGGCAATAGGCCTCAGAATTCTTCTTGATTGTCTTTGGACTCCCCACATTTTTTGGGCTCTTGACATGGTGAACTTTAAACAGTCC
>MEJB01000006.1:4219962-4358870 GCA_001752375.1 Rhazya stricta
AAATGATTGGAATTAATATTTGTAACTGTATAATTTGCTTATCATTGTCTTGTTTGGTAATAATTTCTATGCTAGATATGGCAGTATTCAGACAAATGTGTTGAATTACTTATTACTTCTTGGTAGCTGTTAATGTTTTTGGAGATCTTGATTAAAGATAAGATTGTAGAGCAATTAATCTTCCTCTTATTGTACTACTGGGTGGTTTTACTTTTTATTGAGATTGCCAGTATGTAAAGAGTTCTGAATCGCTCTCAGGGGAAGTTTGTCAGCATTTCTTTCTATGTCTTTCTGGGTTGTGCTTGAGATGCATTGGGTTTCTATAATCTTCTGGGACTGACTCATTCTTGGACAATAGGCCTCAGAATTCTTCTTCATTGTCTTTGGACTCCCCACATTTTTTGGGCTCTTGACATGGTGAACTTTAAACAGTTTTTTAGAGGTTTTATGACAATCAGCATTCCTTAAGGTGTACAAGCTGTTTACAAATGGTATTAAAAAAATGAATGACTAGAGTGGACAATAATGCAAGCTTATGAATTTCTTTTGCATTAGCAAGCCTCCAATTCTTSTAATCACTTAAACTTAGCTGTCGACTTTCTGAACATTTCACTTGAGGTAAAAACACAGTGATCTTCCTAGCAACCGGGTTAGCATCTGACAATGTCAGATATGTTTCTTTGTCCTCCTATTGATTTATTATTTTTTCCCCCTGATCTGGAGGGGGTGTTAGATAAAAGAAATTATAGATGTGAATACCATCAGATATTCCATGTAAGATATGTTCTTTGGTTAGTAGCTGCATTGTTTGCTTTTGTTGAAAACTTGTGGGTGCAATGCATTTATGTTCATAATGTTAGGTCCTTATCAACCTAAGAAAGTTAGTTAGGGTACCTTCAGGGTGAGAATTCAGTTGCTGTAAAAGCTGATCTTCTCCCTCTTTTGCTCCTCTTTATGTTTTCAAACATGATAAAAATGGCAGGTGCAGTGGGAAGAATAGGGGGGGAGGGGTTTATTTCCTAGTTCTGGTGAGAATTTTGTTACCAGTAATAGTCCAAATGTGACCCAACCATAATTTCGAAATTCCTCTGGAGAGTTAATATGTAGTTTACAAACTCGTAGACTTAAGAATCTCAAGTGAAGGCACATAATTATGTTTAGTTTCTTAAATCAAATGGACAATATTGATTCTCCAGCAGTTGTTGCCCCGAGTTGTGGTGTTTCATGATATAGCTTCTGGCTAACCTATGCACTTGTTAGGGGGTTCATGGAGTTAATTTATTTAAATTAGTTTATTTTGACAACTTAATAGTTGTTAATCGGTTAACATTGCACTTGTGTAGAACCGCAGCTGGGAAAAATGTCACAAAGTGGAAAGGTCTGCTTGGTTTTTGTAGGACTTGGCGATGAAAACCGCTTGATAATGTTGAGATGATTTGGGCAAACTTTTTTATGTACAGGATATGCCTATATTGTGATTGGCATCTCTTGCTCACATTCTCTTTCCTATGCACTCGTTGGGGACTCGTTTGGGCATTATTATGCAATTCTATCTGGGCCTACTGTTAGCTGAAATTGGATATTTTAAAAGATTAGATCATGGTGTGAATCTTACTGAAATTACTTGGATMAGACAATTATGTATTGTTTGCCATTGTTGTAGTCTTGATTTGATGAATTTGTTGTTCTTGACCTTGAGTGAAATTTTATTTGCTATGGGCAGATTGCTGACAAGTCTTAAGTGGATTTACAYCTGGGAACCAAGGCAGTATTTGCTCAGCATCTGCACTGAAGAGTATTGCAATTTCATATGCTCATGGGAGTATATAATTCGTAGCAGAGTTTGATGATTCGTGGTCTAATTATGCAGTCTCCTATTTGTGCCGATGGAATCAATTGAACTTACTATGATTAGTATTTCAACAGATAAAGAACAAGTACTTGCCGTCGTAGTTCGCATCCATGAAACTCCTGTACTATTCTAGCTCCTGATTGCAAATAATCATGCTTTGCTATTGTTTGTCTTGATAGTATTAACTGGAACCTACTACCAAATGGTTGGGGTTGCTGAAGTTTGCCCTATTTTCTTGGATGTAAATGGTATTAAAAAGGTACTACACGAATTATCATTGTCTATCTTGTAGTTTTCCGTTATGGTCATCAGTTCAAAAGTCTTCGAGTGTCTAGTTCTGTAGCTAGGTGGTTGTCTACAATCGTATAAAAATGGAAGCTATTCCTATACCTCCTCCCTTTTGCAGGAAAAACGACCTTGTGTTTTATGAGGTATATATTGAGATAGGTTTGACGATGTGGATTTTGCTTAATTGTCTATATCTGTGGCTGTAGACATGTAAAAGTGTAGTAAAGTACGTGCAGTGATTGGGTCCCTCTTTACCGTCCTTTTCCTTGTTTAACAGCAGAATTCGAGCTTTAATATGTTATTTGTACATAACGTAATGTTTAGTCTTTGCACTTGGTGTAATGATACGTTAAAGGGAGGTTAATCTGGGCAGAGTTGCTACATGCGATGATTTTCCTGGAATTGGAGGCATTTACTAAAGTTTAAGACTTTTGGTGGTTTCAGATTTACAGTAGTTACAGGTAACGGTCAGCAGATACATCTACGGTATGACGACTGGTTAAGATTGGGTCCTCTTTGTGACAAATTTACTGATTCAATAAGGTTAATCTGCGGTATTGCTGTGGAAGATAAGTTGACTAAATCGATTTTGATGATGCGCGGTTATATGAGCTAGTGGGAAGGATGTGAAACCTATCTTCATCAGGTTAGAGGAGCTGTGAGTTATGTGTCTAAAGCTGCTATATCAGTTACTGTTCGGTTTCCTTCAGCAAAATGAAATTTTCTGTTGAACCAGCTTTGCGAAGTCTTGAGCCAGTTGATCATTAGGTGGATTTGGTTCATCTGGTCTCGTCTGCACATCATATACCTTGATGTGCTTCTCTTATGTCTCAGGAAATTATATACTATGGATTGGCTTATGTAATGACATATTGTCCCCGATGTCACCGCTGTTTTATGTAGCAGATCGGAGGTAAATCTAGGGAATTTGTTTTTTTCTTTTTGTCATGCTTAAGGAGGTTTTGAAAATGTTGCAGCATGCTTTACTTTTTCCACCTTCCGAAGGTTCTTGGTCTCATATTAGTGAAGTGATCCAACACTACAGGAAGGGGTCTTCATTCCCTGACTGCTCAAGGAATTTAGCCCTTTCTGTTGCTTATCAACTGTGTATTGAGAGAAATCAATGTTTTTTTCCGGCTCTGAGCAGGTTATAAACTGTTGTATTCTTATAGTGAAAAGCTTTTTCTAGGTGGATGCATATATCAAATACTATTGTCGATTGGCAGATAGATGTTAATATGGGATTGGATTGGTGCGTCTTTGTTCTACCTCAAGAGTTCAATAGTTCGACTCTGGAGAACTCCTCGATGCACACGAATGAGGTTATTATGGTGCTGCGTTTTTCCTTTGCGGTCACTCCTTGTTTAAACTGTTTGATACTATCTTGGTTAGAGCCAAAAAGGAAAAAAGAAAAGGAAGGGTTATGGTTGATTGAAAATGGCCATGTGCTCTCTAGTTGCCAGGCAACTTGGCTTTTCTCTGGCCAGCGGATTCTGGGTGCCTTTCTTTAAATCGGAATCTCATAAGCGGTTGGTCAGGACCTTCAATAATGAACTCCGCTGCAATTTACTGTTGGATCTTTATGGTCGCCCATGTGCTATATTCGTATATCGTTCTTTCCAACAGAAAAGGCTGCGCAGGTTTAAAGTTGGTGATGATGCAACAATGCAAAGTTCGAGTCAAGTTAGAAAGCAATACTTCCAAAAGATTATGACAATAAATTTTCGAACTCATAGTCATATGTCTGCAAGAAGATGGTTTTCCCGCCTAGTCTCTTACTGTGTCCTCGTCTTCTTCCTCTCTGGAGAATTTTATATTTATTATTGGTTATTTAATAGTAATGTAACTCTCTATATATACTGCTTTGTCTCCTGGTTCAATCTTTTCGATTAGATTTGGAACTGGGTTGTCTCACTTCTTTGCGTCTTTCTCTGGGGAAAAATTGTTGATTGGTCTTTTTATGATTAGTCTATCTATGAAATGGCAGCTACTATTTGGGGGGCATTTCTAGAGGTAGAGAGCAGAAAGTCAGAGAGGAAGTGCAGCCACCTTTTCTTGATATTACCATAGTTTAATTCGAAGAACATTAAATCCTCATTACAASAAAGGCATATAGGTGAAATTCATGAGTTACATAAATCGATTATGCTTATTATTAACTTTGCAAAGTAGAAGAAAGTATAGAAGAGAATTGTTGTAATCTTTGCGGTTGGACTTGACACACCAACTATTCAAGGGGGAAAAAAAAGGAGACTCGGCACACCGACTTGTGCGGCCCCTAGTGGAAATTGGGGATGGCGGTTGGCACATCTATATCTAGCCCATTGTAGCAATTTACGAATCACTTCGGGCATTCTGTACTAGAGTGATTATCCGATGTACAAAGACAACTTCACCACATTGCGCCTCTGCATGCTTCAAATCACGTTCTGGTGCATAGCTCTTATTTCCTTGTATGCCAATGCGAGCTTTCTATTGGTTTCTCTTCTGTTGCAAGTTCAGTGCCACCTGAGGTACTGTTTTAACTGACTAGAATTTTCAACAAGTGCAAAATATTTCGGGCGCAGTTCATATGTTTCAGTGAAGAGATTGCAGCCCCGGTACTTAATCTGTGTCGGTGCCTGATGATGGGTTAGACATTGTTTTTAAAGCACGTACCAAACAACAGTGAATGCTCAAAACAAACAACCATCTACTGAAATTTATTGGAAGGGCCACAGAAGTCCAATCAAGCACCACCACATTGGAGAATCACTATCAGTTTGGGAGGTTGCCAAAAAGTTGATGGACGATAAAGGAATCTCAACTTGTACAAAATTGACTATACTTCTATTGCTTAATAGCATGCTGCCTTTACGTTCAAAGAAACTCTGCTGACCATGGTTCGGAGCCCAAGAATCAATGAAAGCTTCTTTTGGCTCATAAAGACCAGGATAGTAAAGGAAAGAACAATTGTTGTTGGCTTAAAATCTGATAATTCGAGCAGAGAAATGCTCCTTCGCTTGCTCAATTGCATTGCTGTGACAGGGGACAGTGTGCTGGCTGTTCATGTTCAAGAGTCAAATGYTAACTTTGATCCCAACACTTTTCACATTCATGAAGATCTCTGCAAGTCCAAGCAGGTTAGGATATCTTCATCTTTCGAGTGATTTCTGAACGCTCATCAACGATTTTGGAACTTCATAGCTTCATACTTTGAGAGACATTCATATTGTTTGATTACTTATTTGAAAACCAACGGCCTCTTCAGGTGGAATTCCAAGTGAAGGTTTGTATCGGAAGCTCCTATATAGCTGAATTGAGCCATCAAGTACGAGTAAACCATGCAACAATTCTTGCAATTGGATTCAGTGATCAATGGTAGAGTCACTTGACAGGAAAATCATTATGTGACTTCATCTCCATTTAATGTGCTTCTTACAAGTGTAATATTGTGCAGGCCCGGAGATTCAACTATTTCTGGATACTTGAAAACATTGCCTCCCAGTTGCTCTCTCCTGGTAATTAATAATGGAGGTAAAGTTGTACTGCAAAAGCGGGGAACTTCTCAGCAAGGTTCTGTTGGTAGAACGCTCCGGTCTTCTGTCTCGTCAATGGCATTCAGCAGCAGCCACAATTCAGAAACTAAATCCCAGCTCCAAAAGTCATTGACAATGCCAAGTTCCTCAACATTATCACCGCCACAAGAAACCAGCGAAATGCCAACGCTGCAGAGCACTAAAAAGAGATTGAATCTTCCTGATGTTACACAGAGATCATTTGAGAGGTTGGCTGCTTTAGTAGTAAACGGGGAGAGCAGGCGTTATACACTGGCGGAACTCCTAAGTGCAACTAATAATTTTAGTCCTGCAATGCTAATTGGAGAAGGTGGACATAGTAAGGTTTATCGAGCCTATTTAGATGATGGTCGGGCTGCAGCAGTGAAAGTCCTCAACAGCTTGCATTATTCTGGAGAGGAGCTTTTCCGGGAGGTGGAAATACTGAGTGGTTTGAGGCATGAGAACATAGTTCAGCTTCTAGGATATTGTTACTGCAGAGAGATGCAGGCTATTGTTTACAATTTACTCGATGCAAATCTGAGGCAAAGACTCAAACAGCTTGGATGGGGTGAGAGGATGCAACTTGCAGTTCGTATTGCAAGGGCATTAGACTACCTCCATTCTTCTTCCCCTTCCATCATTCACAGAGATGTGAAGTCATCAAACATCCTCCTCTCTGAGAATGGCCAAGCACAAGTAAGTTCTTGGCTTCTTTGTCCATGTTGAAAGACCATAGAATGTGTATGAGTAAGGAAAGAGCCTCCATCTTTCAAGATTAATAATTGTTTTCAGATAATCAGGAGGTCCACTAGCAAAATGATGACAGTGGAGCCTGTTGCTTTCTGTAGATTGCAACACAGAATTGCCCATAAGAGGCGAAGTTTCTGAAATATATAGAGAACTGAATTGCTCTTTATAGCTCATATTGATAAGAGGCGACACAGACCACGGAGCAATAAAATTCTTACTGCTCGCCTTATTGAAAAAAGAATAAGGAAAAATAAATCTTACTGAGTAATGAGAAGTAGGCTACTCTCCGAGAATGCCCGGAACATAAGTCCCGTTGTCCTTGGAGATTTATTACATAAAAGTACTAGTAGCAGGCTTGTATTTCATAGCTAATTGATTGCATAGCAGCTGATAGACCACCTTAAAAGGTATATCTATTATTTGATCATATCGTGACATAAGACCCGAATTCTTCTCTAGTTTCTTCTAATTCTAGTATGCTACTCAGCTTCTGCAGTTAATTTTTAGATATAGCTTCTGTTTGTTTCCAACTCATAGCAGCCATACTTGAGCTAATTTTCGTGCACTGACAATTTGGTCTGCTTTCCAACAATCTAGCTGTCAGATTTTGGAGGAGCAATGGTTCACCAAGCTCAGCAAGCCTCATCTTTGACAAAGCCTATACATGTTGTTGGGACTTTTGGATACCTGGCCCCAGAGTACGTGATGTATGGAAAGGTTGATGAGAAGATAGATGTTTATTCTTATGGGGTTGTGCTCTTGGAATTGATCACGGGGAAAGAGGCTATTGAAACAAAATCCAAGCCAAATCAAGAAAGCCTAGTATTATGGGTACTGAAAGCCAAGAATAACTCTAAATAGGATCCATAAAATAGATGTTTCTCAAAGATTCTAATAATGTCTATGAATTGCAGGCGAGGTCTCTTCTCAGTAGTGGTCTGTCTGAACGCCTGATTGATCCTAACCTAAAGAATGAATACGATAAGGATGAGATGAAAACAATGATGATTGCTGCCCGTCTATGCCTCCTCCATTCTTCGTCTAGAAGGCCGACAATGAAAAAGGTAAGTTTGAGCTAATTAATCTGTGAACCTCATTTAATATCGAACGGCCTGATCTTCGTCATGAACAAGCATAAGGATGAAATAAAGCATCTGACCATGACAGCTTGTACTTTTTCTCTTTGGTTGGCAAGTTAATGACAAAATGTTTAACAACATGGTCGATGGATTTCTTTTCTTTTACGTTTTCAGATATTACATTTATTTGAGGAGCCAGAGGGGTGGCTGGAGATGCAAAGCAAGAGAGATGAGCTGCTTAACATTACTGGTTCCAAAGGTGAAATAGAGGTTTGGAGACGGGAAGAATCAGATTTTAATGAATCCATGTTCATCAATGATGGATAATCAATCAGTGTACTGTCATCTTACAAAACGTGCCTGCTCCATCTTAATGTTTCCCAGGGAATATCTAATATAAATAAGATTAAAACTTGTGCAGGTTTTATCAACTAGTTTTGCGCCTATACACTTGCACAGCATTTTATTGGAGTGGGAGGTTTGGTACTTTGCTCCATGTACTTTCCTTTGCGAGGGGTTGGTTAGCTCTAAGTAAAGCCACTGTCTGCAGTGTAAATATATTGACTACTTATATCGTTTCCTTGGATAATCCAAATATCAATTAAGGGGAAAATTTTTGTTCTATTAGTTTTCCCTTCTCTTTTCAGTTATACGTATGGCAATTTTTACAGTTGTGCATTGAGGATATTGCTCAAATATTAAGAGCAAATATGTAGTAAGTATTAACCTTTTGTGACTCTTCTAGTTTCCCTTCTGAAATTTGGCTTTCCAATGCTAATTACTATGGCTGCTTTGCAGTTCGAATCAAACTAACTGCAGAAGACACCATTCTTCTTCTCCTGCTTGACTTTGGCTATTATCCACATCGGATGTGGTTACTGCAACACCTCTCCCTCCCAAAATAAGCAACAATGTTTAAAGGGTTGTCATCAAAGAATTCAAAACAGTAACCTTGTTTTAGGATGATTCAATTTGCTCAAGCTGCTTGAAATGCATCAATTTATTGAGATTTCAAGCTTGTAATGAATTGGTGATAAAATACATGCACTACCGTGTGGGAGATTGATGGTTTGCAGACAGGATATATAATTTCTTGCTTGTATGGTGCTGAATAGTATTAAGATATGAAATAAAAACTTATATGATCCTCTATCAGGTTTTTGGTGGCCTGAAAGGTCTCATCAATGAGAATTGCTGGAAAATGCTAATTATCCTCAGCCAACTGAGAGAAATTAATGGGGGATACATATTTAGGAGGACCATTAAAGAGTGTCTGAGCTGCTAGACGAGCAGCTGCCTGTGTCGGGTGGAACTCGTCCCAAAACAAATAGTTCCTGCGATTAGAACACAGAGTGGCAGTTGCATTGCATGACTGCTCAGCATTCAACTTTCCAAATCCGCAGCACGCAGCGTCCACATTCGTAAAATCTGACAAAGTAAAATMCATTGTTGTTAAAAAGTCTACAGAATTATTGCTCAGGATTACAAATTTGAAGCATGTTCTCGCGATAAAGATTAACAATATTAGATGGTAAATTTGCTTACTGAAGGGAAGTGGGTTCTGAATGACATCAATGGTCATTTCATATGCATTTCCAAGAGAGTACTTCATCCCCTTAAGCTCTGAGCTAATGCTGCGAAAGAGATCGCCTAGTGCTGAATGGAAAGTTATTGCAAACCCATTCAAGGGCTCAAAGCATTTTCCCGTTCCATTTAAGAGTCTCAGAGACGGGCAGCAACCGATTGGTGGCACACTTATGATGCCGAATTTCCTTGCTCCGTAGCTGTACAAAGTCTATTATAATCATGCCATAACACATCAGTTAGATTTAATATAGAAGTAGATCGAAGAAATGTCTGAAGGAGATAGTCTTACTCTGATGTTTGTGTCGTAGGCTTCAATAAGAATTTTCATGAAGTCTTCTGGGGGCATTGGGCTACTGGAATTCAAATAGCCAAAGAAGTCATTGCTTCCAATACTGATGCAGAAAATTGATTTACAAAGTAATTCTTCTGTTGCTGCTGAACCCCAAATGGCAGTAAGGTTATTTTGGATTGCAGCAAATTGTTTAATTTGCTCTGACAAAGGCACAACCCCCTGTTGGAAGTTTAATATCTGTGTTAGACATTTAATTGACATTTTGATCTTGGCAAAGGACGATACAAATTCATGTGATCATCTTAGGCCTCGATTGGTTTGAATGGGGCGTTACCAGTGCAGAGCCAGTCTCCTCAAGGAGGCCAGAACCCGCTGAAGCAAAGTTCAAACCTCTAAAGGCTGGTCTGTGGAGATAATAGTTTGCAAGGCTACCAAGAGAAAGGAAAGGTCGCGGACTTCTCTTGTATCCAATTAACTTGGCTGACCAAAGAAGAAAATTAAATCATTGTCAGATAAGGCATTTTCGACATTACTATGAATCAAAGCCTAAGGAAGCCATGCACGAATATAATGCAAACACTAACCAAGAAAATCAGCACTATTGAGACCATTGCTAAACCTCCCAGTGTGCTTCCCTTTAGGAAAATCAATGCCATAATGAGGAAAGTCTGCTCTAGCCTTGCTGTCCGGCAAGAAATTATTGGTTCCAACATCTGCTGTAGAGTCCCCCAGGATGAAAATGGCTGGAGGCTTAGCATTGGCCCGGTGAGGGACGACAAATAACACAAAAGCAAACAACCAGACGAAGACATGAAAGAAGAAACCCGTTCTCCATTAGAAAATGAAGGTGGTTTAGATTCAAATCTTGGAAATCTAGCAAGATTTCTGAACCTTTTATAGCAGCAAGTTGCATAAGAAGTTAGAAAAGGAAAATAGTAGAACCGAGGACGGTACACATTTCCGATTAAGAAAACACTTAGTTTACAACGTGGTTGAATGACATGGCGGATTGCTCAAGATTCAAGTAACAAAGCTGTTCAATTGTTTAGGTTCATTGGAAATATGGAACAACCACCTCTGACTTGTAAGAAAGACGTCAGGTGCAGATGGTGAATTTGAAGTGTCCTTACGCCAAAATCCAGTGAGAAACATTTTTACCTTTGCGTTGGAAACAATATGGATATTCACTAAGCAGATATGCATCTTCCCGGATTTCTTGTTTATGAGCTCAACATGCAATCAGAATCAGACTCAGTCATGGGGATATATACATATATATATATATATAAACATCCAGCAGATCGAGTCCACCTAATCAAACTCATAACTCTCATAGCACCAATTATAACATATGGATGCATGTGATAAGAAATTAGGTAATAAAGAATTCCATCTCGGTTCTATTGCATAGCCAACTTTTCTTTAGAACAGATGGAAGATAGATTTAGAAAAGTTTATTGATCATAAGATTTCTTTGAGAGAAGTTCTCATAATAACTCCAAGACTAGATCCTTCATTTATAACCAAGGCTTTCTTTTATAGGCGAAAGGCTTGGCTACAAAACAGATTACAAAAGGTGAACACTGTTACGACCTGACTTTTATATAAAACTAAAATACACTATAGTACGAAGTAAAAAAAAAAAAAAAAAAAAGACGTAAAATTGGAAGGAAGAGGAGCAGCTGCCTCCTCTATCCTCTCTTCTTGGAATTCTGGGCAAGCAAAATAATTGAGATTTATATCAATATCTCCGAGTTTATAACGGTTGAGAGTCTAAGCTTGTGGTGGGTTCCTAGAGCTTCACTTTCGTGATGCATATTTATGCATTTCTCAAGTATTAGGTTTCTGGCCTGATTTTGGTGATTCCTTACTTGTGCAATTTAAATGTGGGCTGTTTCTTTTATTTCAATTTTCGACGTGGTTTCGAAGTCTGCTGTAATTTTTATGTGAAAGCTTGCCATCGAATTTTAGTTTAATGAAGTTATGCCATGAACTGCCAGTATATGCTTGCAAAGCAGATATTGGAAGTAATAAAAACGAAAAAGGGCAACCTGCACATGTTTCAATCTTCTTCCTGTCCCTTTTTCGTGTTAAAAGAATATGACCTCCGATTTGGTTCATAATTCAAGTGCTCGTGGCTGTTATAGAAGATCAAGTTCGTCTCCCCCTAGCTCTGCCACAGAGCAGGGCATTTCTTGGAATAGGATATTCATCCCTGTCAGACTGAACTGATGAGTAAACGCGCAGATAAAATTGTTCGCCGCGGTATTGCCTTGCCCAAAGCTCAGTCCTTAAATTCCACATTCCTTTGTTGTCTAGTGGCACATAAACAGCAGTCCAGGATCTTGGATATACCTGCAACAATGACCTTAGATTAACACACCTTCTTGTTTAGTAGTCGGGGTATGTTCAGGGAAGATTGAGAGGGTTTCTAATCATCTCTCACTTGTGTGGTGCAACGGGAAACTGCATCTCTAAGATTGTAAGTTTTTCGACGAGCAGGAGACCACAGACCTTGATCCATTCTGCATTGGAAACGTCATATAGATGTTAGTCATACTTTGCGCTGCCTGCAGAGATGACTAGTATATATTTTTTCAAATGATGAAGCAAGCTTTACTGTCAGTCTGGCGCCATCCTAACTGAACACCTTCTTTAGATTGATAATTCGTGGCTATGAATTTCAAAGTCCAAAATGAAAAGGGTGCTCTTCTTGGCAGATCTCTTGCATTACTAAAAGGGGGTGTTGTGCAAGTTTAGTGCATGTTTAAAGAATTATTTTCTTCAAAAAARCGATAGAAGTTACAATAACCTTACTTACCCGACCACAAAGAAGGAATGTCCATCAAGGTGCCAACTTTGAATAAGTCTCTCATGATTCTCAAACACGAGCTCCACAAATGCTTTGTAATCCGCTCCCATGACTGATGTGTCCAGGTGTATTCCTTTGCCTATGGGGTAGTCAGGAATGCTTCCTACTCGGAATATCCCGCTGATGTTATAATAATCTGCAAGCTTAAGGGGTGTGTCAGCTGGGATGAAAGATACACCATTTACCGCGTATCTCTGTTTGCCATCGACCAAGCCAGCCGAACTAACTAATCTGATTGTTCTGGTAACATTGATTAGACCATAGTGGTAGGAGCCTTGAGGATTTGGTCTGGGACCACTTGCAGTGAGATTAGTCCTGAAAATCCGAAAACAATGAAAAGAAATTGTATGATTTTCAGTTGAAAGTTCTTGAAATAGGGTGCATCAGCAGTACATGAATTCCACCTTTATAATGTTTCATTTCTCTGTTGAAGCTATAGATATGTTTTTAAAGAGGACAAAAGAAGTGGTTTTTGGTTTGGCTCTCCTTTCGGTCTAAGTTTTCAATTTCAGGTGTTCAGGGTCTCTGCTTGTGGAACTGAGAAATACCTGATGGAGCGAGCCTGGTTCAGTGACCAAGAGGTATAGTTTCTTCGTCCATGGGGCGGTGCATCTGATGCTGGCCTTGTGGAATTTTCGTAATGCAGGACAGCTGTGGTAGTAACGAGCACCTTCTTGGTGAAGCTGGTAGAAACAAAAATATAGTAGTCCTGAACAGTCTGATCTGCAGTAACTAAGACAGAATATGATTGACCAACATGAATATCCAGAGAAGATAAAGTCATTTGAAGAGTGTGTGTTCCCTCCACTTCGACCAACTTCATGTTGTGTCCCTGAATGCGGAAGTTCAAAGATTTATGAAGGCCTACATTTGATATTCTGAACCTGTATGTTTTTCCTGAAAATTATTTAAAATAAGCTGAATTTCTTTCGTGGATGTTGATACTTCGGAGTACTTCAACCAGTAACTAGAGAATGACATTGATTGCAGAGATGCATTCAGCTAGTACCTCGCTCAACGGTAAATGATGTATCATTCATACCACGACCATTGATCAGAATGGCATCTGGAGGCCAAAGTCGACCACCTCGATCCAATTGTGCCTGCAATATCTGCACCAAGATCATTGCAACCTATATTAGTATTCAGATCCATGGATCTTATGCTTGTTGATCATAAGGTGCAGAAGTATTATTCCTATTACTCCATCCTCTCTTCTTCTTCTTCTTCTTCTTCCTCCTTCATTTGTCCTATTACAAATCTTTAACTTGGTCTACCTGATTGCTTTGCAGTGGATGGAGAGGGTTTACCTTGTGGTTGCTTTTGTACCAGTCTCCAATGAGAACTGTGTAATCCCCAGCTGGTTCAGGAAAAGGGACAGGAATTCGYGGCCTACTGAGAATTCTAATCCCTCCAAATCCGCCAGCTGCCTTGTGAAATGCAAGTGACGGGAAATAGAAGAAGCTTCCGATTTGATCCTTGACTTGCATATGGTAAGTGAAMMTCTTTCCTGGAGGGATGGGACATGTGGTGCCATAGACTCCATCTTGATATGAATTTTTCCTTTGTTGAATGCCGTTCCTGCATGTGGACCGGAGTATGGGTTATCGGCTTTACTGGTTGCCTCATTTATCTTCATTTTAACTTGCTTGATTTTAAGGAAGAAATGGCGGGGTCAGTGGTCTAGAAAATGTTTTGTCTAGTCCAATTGCAAAACGGTGTGGGCTTATCTAGGAAGCCTCAACTCGTTAATGGAGCTGATATCGTTGATGTTTCTTTCGACTAAGAAAACATGGATAAACGGGAGAGCTAGCGAGACCAACCATGAAAGCAGAAAAGGTTCTTGTAAATCATTGTGGACGTTGACAAGGATGTTGTCATTTGTTACACAATGTATATCAGGTCCAGGAAATTGGCCATTTACAAGAATTCCCTGCAATACCATTACAATCCACAGAAAACATCAAGCAGCATCAACTAATTAAGACAATTCTCCCGTAGATATATGGTCACAAGGTTTCAGTATTGTAAGTAGTAGATGCAAGCATGGAAGAAGCAGACCTGTTGGCGAACTCCCAGAGGATATATGTCACCATGGGTGATTCTCCAATTGAAAAACCTGTAAGGATCCTCAGCACCTGCAATTGCCAAAAGAGAGAATATGGCACTGAAACTGAAAGCCAAATAGAGAACCTGGTGTTGCCATGACCATGCCAGTAGAATCATCTTTTGGTACATGAATAACTGCCATTGCCAAGAGGGAGGAGGACAGTTTAAATAGCATTGCAGGTGCTCGAACTGTTGACAGAAGAATGCATGCTATACAGCAATTTAGAGGTGGTTATGCATTGGACAGGACTTCGGTTTGGACATTTTGGCTGGAAAGTTTTGCATGTCCGTGATTACTGACATGACGCACGGAATGTTCATGTTTTCAACAGATTCTTAACCCTCTTTGCCTTTTACAGTTTGGATTTCCCTTCATAATAATGACAATCTCATGTACAAATGCGAAGAAACTTCTATATCTCTTTTTTCTTTTTGTTTCATCAGTGCCCTTCATGATAAGAGCAAGAATCAGACAGTTCCATTCCAACAAGACTGCCTCCTCATCTCATTCCCAGAACCAGAAGTCCCCATGACGCTGGAGATGTTCAGGATTCTTTGTTTGTAGATTTGATTGCAATAGTGAAATTGACATCCAAGAAAGGAACATCTCCTTCCTACCTAAAAGGGACTAATCAGATTACTGAAGAGTCAGAAGTATCACAGACTAATATGAAGATCTATTGAAGAAATTAAAAAAAAAAAAAGTGAAACAATGTAATAAATACTCTCAATAAGACTAATTTTCAATCACGTAAATAGAGATAATATTAAAAACCTTTTTTCTTTATATAAAATGATTTATATATTAAAACGAAGATAATAATTTCTAATCGATTTAATTATTACCTTTATTGCAATTCATTTGAGGTACACATGAACTTAAATGTTCATTTTGATCTCTTTTTATGAATACCACTAGGGAACAATATTATAACTTATAACAGTACGTGCTTCTTACATGAAGGCATATAAGCTTCATCGAGAGATGGAACCATATTGTGAGCACAGGTGTTTCAATGAGACTAATTTGATTCGGTTGAAGAAGAATGAGATTAATTGATGGATACAAGAAAAATATGATTACGTGTAGTTTTGTGGGTAAATGTCCTAGATTTGATACACATCCCTTTCTCCAAAATGTCAAAAAAAAAAAAAAAAGAAAACGAAAATCATAGTACCAATTGAATTTCTATATTTATTTATACTGCTAAATAAATGATTAAGAATCTTTTAATATATTCTCTATTAAACGCTATATCTGCTACAATTAAAGCATGATATATGAAAATACATTAAACGTAACAATCATTGGTTATATATGTTATATACAGTTATAATTATGTCATTGTATATAACTAAAAAATCTTTTATAATTATCAAAATTTTCCTCTCTCTACATTTCTTCTCAATTTATAAGCTCTAATATTAAAAATTGAAGCTCGAATTGCATAAAATCTCTCTGATGAAACGTTAATATTCATCACAATTTATCTAAATATGTATTTTTTTAACAATAATGAATAAAAATAAAAAAATTGAATTTTTTTGACTTTTGAGAGAGAGTCCCACTCAGTGCATGCAAGAACTCTCCTAAAGAGTCTTGTCATTTTTATCCTGCAGTTATAAAAAGATTAGTGTTCTTCACAATCGTTATGTTTAACAATCTTTTTTTTCTCTGTCTCTATATATATACACACGCACGTGACTCTTGTGCGCTAATTTATGTAAATAATGTATAGTGTAGGCTATATTCCAAGATTTGAAATAGAAGAATATTCACAGCATTCTTTTTTTTTTTTTTTTTTTTTTTTGGTGAGTGGCATTTTATGTTAAGGGATCGAACTCATCCTAAGGATGAGATGATAAAATAGATATACTCATACGCTCCTTTAAATAAAATTTTTAATTTAAAAAAATAATACTTTCAATTTTTGTGGTAGGGGGAGTACTGATATTAAAATGTTCTGAAGGAAAAAAAGATTAGTACAAGTTGGGCAGTAGGGCCCGGGAGAAAAGGTGGGCCTGTAAATCTTGGATTAGACCGACCTCCAATCTGACCCAAAAATTGCTGAATTCACGTATTATTTCCAAATTCCTTTTAAATTTAATATTATTAAAATCCTCTATAGCACTAACAGATTCATTTGGACAAATGCGAAATGGTCAAATACAATTAACTTTTTCCCAGCATCTACAGGGTTCACCATTCGGGTCAATGCCCTATCCATCTCATTCACAACACCACCCGCACGTCAAGAGCGTGAACTCACTGCCTCCAAAGCTTCTGAAATATGGCTGCTCATCCTGTCATCCGGCACGTGACTTCGCAGAAAGCACGAAGAGTGAAAAGGACGCACCTTAGCCAGTTTTACCTCGAAAATCTCAAACCAGCCCTTCGCGACGATAGATAATCATATTACCGCGTCTGATGATTTAAAACATTCCCTTCTCCGGCAAAACCCACCTTATAACCCTTGTGCCCTGTCTCCTTTGTTGTAGAAATGAATGTGGGTTGAGTTTGAGTATGTGTAGATATTGTTTTTTGCCGTGGGGAAAGTAGAAACTTTTTGCCGGTGAAAAAATGGGGGTGACAATGCATGCGAAATCGGACTCGGAAGTGACGAGCATCGAGGCATCCACTCCGCCGCGCTCCCCGAGAAGGCCGCTGTACTACGTGCAGAGCCCATCCCACTCGCAGCATGATTTGGAGAAGATGTCGTACGGGTCCAGCCCATTTGGTTCACCTACTCACCACTACCAGTATCACTACCATTGCTCCCCTATTCACCACTCCCGGGAGTCTTCCACGTCCCGGTTCTCTGCGTCTTTGAAGAACCCCAAAAGTGGTGGTGCTCTGGGCTGGAAAAGGATTCAGGGGAGCCACCAGGAGGTGGACGAAGAGGAGGAAGCTGATGATCAGAGCCAAGAACAGAGGGATGATAAGGGCAACCTCAGGTTCTACTTGGTGTGCTTTGTCTTCTGCTTCGTGCTGTTGTTTAGCATTTTCTCCTTGATTCTTTTGGCTGCCAGTGTGCCTTACAAACCCAAGATTTTCGTCAAGGTAATGGTTTTGGTTCTCACATTTCCCAATGTTTCTTTTGTTTGCTTCCTTTTTTTTTTTTTTTTTTTTTTTCCTTCTCTTGGTTCTTTCGGGGCGTGTCTTGTGTTTTGCTTTTATCCGTTTTCTCTTGGTTATGGAGGCCGAGTTCGCTCAGTAGGTTATGGGAGTTCAATTCTTCATGATTCAGGAGGTATCCCACTATCCATGCGAAAGCATGCTAAGTGAGTCAAAAATCCTCTAGCCGGTCCTTGTATAATTGCTTCTAACTCGGAAGAGTTGTTCGAGCCTACTCATCTTTCATGTAGTGTCATATTCTGCTTGGACCCACATTTTCCTTGATTGAGGCGTAAGTTTGGGTCTTTTTCTGTTTAGGGTTCGACCAAAAGTATTTTGGCGTTACGGATTTCAAATTGTTTATGTGGCCGATTTTGCAATAATYATTTAGAGATATRGCTTTAATTGATGTACTGTAATTGCTGTGGCCTGCAGAACATGGTATTTGAGAACTTCAACGTACAAGCAGGAATGGATGCAACAGGAGTTCCGACTGATATGTTGAATTTGAATTGTACAGTGAGGATCTTTTTCAGAAATCCAGCTACCTTCTTTGGGGTACACGTTAAAGCTACACCTCTGCAACTTCACTACTATGACCTTGAGGTTGCCTCTGGTCAGGTAAGTCACTGTCATCTTCCCTTCTGCTAATAATCTTGATTTCTCCCCTGCTTTAAGAGAAATCTTACGGGCAAAGGGAGTGTTCTCATTTTAAGTGCTATTATCTAGCTAGATTTCMGGGAGTGGCTCTGTTGGCACTTGGACATTAAAATTCRTAATGAGGTTGTTGACTTCGAGCTTGTTATCACCTTGGTTGGTGTGATTTTGAGAGGAGTAAAAGGCTATACTACACAGTGCCACAGTACTCAAAGAGTCTGGAAGGCTTGAGTGATCCTTTAAGAATAGTTGGACCCACTTGATAGCATGACGCTTTGAATTCTGGCATGCGAGAATTTCTTTAAAAAAACTGTATTTTTCGTTGTTGTTTAATTGGATCCTGGATTGAGAAAGTAATTCATTGGCGGGGTTCTCAACTCTCGTTTTGAATTTCTGGAGCAAAGGAAGATCTTTTCTTCACTTTCCTTCTTTTTTGGGTTTATCCTTCTTATTAACTCCAACTTGAAAACTATATAGTGGCAGTTTAGGCTTGCAAACTACCTCCCTGTTCCTACATATGTTTCACTCATCCAAGAGAACAAGGTCGTAGAGAATCTGCAACTTTTTTCCCAATCATTAATGAGCTGTCAACATGAATTCGGAAGAGGAGAAGAAAGCAAGGATATTGATCCAATTGATGGGTCCACTCTGTCTGGAGTAAATTATTTAATGATGCTAGTTCTCTGGTATGATCAGTAGTAAGTAACCAAAAAAAGAAAAGGAAAAATAAAAAGAAGATTGTCAAGAAAGGTTGTACGTACCTCATAGTGGCATAGTTTTCTGAACTATCATTTGGTTTTTGATTTCATTGATTCCATATCTCATAACAGCAAGACTAAGAGATTTTTGGGTTTTGTCTTTCTAATCACAATCGTGATCTTTTTTCTATAAGTGACTAGATGTGACACTTTAAGTTTAAGCTCTCTTTAAAGTTTAAGGGGAAACTAACTTTTCTTCTTTCTTATAGATACCAATGAGATTTTGCTGTTGCATTATGAGAATGGACATTGTAAATGTGTTTTAGGTATATGAATTGCTTTTTTGGTGAAGGGTTCAGAAGAGAAGAATGGAAGAAATTGTAGGTGACTTTTGAATTTGGTTCCGTTTTTCTGTTTTTCTTTCTTTCATCAAATCTTATTATCTCCCCTGTGCTTACTTAATCCGTGGAATAGGTGGATTAAGAAGATCAGATAAAGCTTTTGCTTTTGTATAAAGGAAATGGTTGTAGGTCCAATTGTAAAAGAGACACTAGACGTCAGAGGTGGTATCCTCATTTGGGTCTGAAAATTTATGATTATCAGCAATGCTAATGCTGAGCTGCATGGGCTTTGTGCTGGTGATGTGTTTACTGATTTCCTTATCCAATTGTCAAGGTAGAAAATATTTTGTTACCTTTTTGCCATTCTAAAAGACACAACTGGATAATGATGTTAAACTTTTAGGAATTTTCTTTTTCCTTTGCCCAATTTGCTCATAAGGTAAGGCTGTTTCGACCTGACTTCTTAATTGGATTGGTTTTCCCTTAATCTTCCTAAAGGGCAGGTTATAATCAAACTTCCTTGTTACTTTCACTGAGAGCCTGGCCTTGCCTGATCTGAAGATGTTAAATACACTGCTTTTACCAAATGAATTGCAGATTACTTGCTGACTTAGCACGTCGAGAAAATGGGATAAATATTTGTTAAGAGATTCTCTTACTTGCTTTAGTTGTTGAGTTTCTTTATCTCTTATTTTGACTCATTAAGCCAATAATCAGATGAAGGAGTTCTACGAATCAAGAAAGAGTCAGCGGATGGTAGCAGTTGTAGTTCGAGGGCACCAGGTGCCACTCTATGGTGGAGTGCCAGTACTCAGTGGAGCTAAGGGTCATCTTGAGAGCGTGTCAGTGCCCTTGAACCTGACTTCCACTATAAGATCAAGGGCATACATTTTGGGGAGGCTGGTGAAGCCCAAGTTTTATAGGAGTATCTTATGTGAAGTTACCTTGAGAGGCAACTATGTCGGAAAGCCCATTCATCTCATGAGATATGAAGATTGTGTTTATCGYTAAGCAATTAGTTTTCTTTTCCTTTTCAGGGTATTTGTATCAAGTTAGGAAATCCTTGGTGGTGTCTGATTATGAGTATTACTTCCTTTCCTCTCAGTAGGTGGAATTTTATGTACATGTTAGTTTGATCACATGATCCTTATGTTCCTAAGTGTACAGTCATTGATTGTACTTACAAGTTACAGCTTCTTGTCAAAGGATCATTGATCTTCTTCCCATCTTTCACCGGGACTATATTGCTTCTGATAAAGTCTGAAACTTATAAGCTCCTTACTTTGATGTAAATATCAAAAAAATTTCACCAAGGGACTTAAAAGTGCTTAGAATAGATGGATGTTCATTGCTGTATCCCTTTCTCCTGATAAGATTGAAGTTGTGTTAGAACTTTCTTTCTCTTGTCCATGTGTAGTACAAAACTCCTTTTAAGTCCTAAGGAATATCTGAGGGAGTTAGATAACATTTCAGAAAGCATGAAGTTTTCATTCTTTATCTTGTTGCAGATGAGAAAGGAAATCCTAGGAAAGTGGTCCATACACACTTAAAGCTTCGAAACAAAAAATACAGCTTAGTCTCCTATTGATTCCAAAAGTATCTGTTAAATGAAGTATAGATGGACATATTGTGATATAAAATGCTTCCTTAATCCATTGACAGGAAAAGGAAGAATTTACACTAAAAAGAAGAAGATATAAGCAAAAACATAAAGAAGCAAAAGAAACTTAGACGTACCAKAATAGTACTACCAACAAGCTCTTATCCAAGTAGGAGGAATCAAACATATAATATAAGACGAGTAAACCTGTTAACAACTAATCATTTAGACAATTCCTAGTACACCATCAGTTCTAGTTTTCCTTCTCTTTTGGCTTATCTTCATTCTTGTGGTGACCAGGCAGCTTCCCAATTATTTTGTCCATTATACTTTTCTTCTCTTTTGTCTCGCCTGCTGGAGAATCCTCATCGGCACATGGAATTGAAGCACCTCCTTCAGTCTTATTGTGATGACCAGGAAGCTTTTCTTTGATGTTGTCTAGAAATCCTTTCTTCTCTTCTGGGTTGGTTACTTCTGCATTTTCCACTTCAATGCAGTTCTCCATGGCATTTTCTGACTGCTTGTATTCTTCGTCCTTTTCCCCTGATAATTTCTGTTTGATCCTGTCCTTTAATCCCTTCTTCTTTCTCTTTTTACTTTCGCCTCCCTCTTCCACCTCTTCATCAGAGGACTGAGATTCAACAAAGAGAATTATGAGTAGTACTATATGTGTTTTGAGGAATGTCAGACTGCTTTGAGTTGCAGTTACGGATAGGAAACATGTTATTCCGTTTTATAGTGTACTTGATCCTACCTATATAAACAAATACTTTGTGTTTATTGAGTTTTACCGAGATTGAGTTGCTATGAGTGTTGTGTAGCTCTTCTGGAAGTGTGTGCTTCTCCTTCTTATGTGTTGGGTCACACTTTCCTTGGGCATTTAGATTCGTCACTGCCACATCCTCCTGGTTCTTTTCGTCTTTCGTGGTCAAGAAATCAATCAAGTTGCGGTCTTCAGTTTGTACGGTAGGCAATGTGGTATTGCTGTCCTGATGACCTTGTCCCTCCATTCTTTACCAGCAAAATTTCTGGAACGCTAACCTGTTGCTGCACAATGAACAGATAGTTTGAACTGTGAAGCTCGTTTAAGACTTTGTGTAGGCTAGAATGAAGTTGGCTTAGCTTATATATAGAGGAAGTAACAACAGAACTGATCATTCTGCATCTTAACTTACCTGATTGTTAATTGGTTGATACCATAAATACTTGGTATCCGTGAAACTTGTTTTCAGACCTCACTTTCGGTTCTGCGGGTTACCAGAAACCAAGAATAGTCGGTGTGGACGGCATAAACAAGTTGAGATGCTTCGTGTTTAGAGTTATGGGGTTCTGAGTGAAACTAACTGGTTACTCTCATTTTGTTCTTCGTCAATAAGATTACGCATAAAGCTCCTCCTCTTTGGGATCTTGATTAAAGATTCAAATTTTCCTGAACGGACTGGGGGTGATCATCCGTCTGAATTCAGGTCTGTCAGACTGCAACAGGGCATAGTACGTTATGCAGTTAATGGACATAGATGCGTTTGATCTCATTACTAACAATGGGTGATTTCTATTTCGACTATAAAAAGGAGACGCCGTAAAAAGAGAATCTTTTCGCCGACCAAGTTTTGGATAAGCGAGGAAAAAATACTCCGGGGGCTCGGACGACGTCTTGAATAACTCGTCCTATTCTGGTACTGCCAATTGACATAGAATCTATCGGTATCTTCCCTGCAGCGTATTCTACGGGACCTAACCAATAAACACTGAGCAAGACGATGACGCAATTAGTATTTTTATTATTATCTCTTGTTTTCCTTTTTTCTTTTCAGGAACTTTTGCTGGGCTCGTTTTTGGCGGTTACCAAATAATAGACCAAGCCCATCTTTCTTTCATGTATTAGCCCAACACAAAAGCATGTTTCCAGAACTCAACGTCATTGAATGGCCGATGCTCCTTCCCGGCCCACTTTTTCCTAATTAAGGACAGGGATATTCAGTATGGAAAGGTGCACTTTCCATTAAAGTTAAAAAAAAAAAAAAAGAAAAAGTAAAATCAACAATTATTGGTTCAAGTATTAATGAATGGAATAGTCTTACCTCTTTATAGGCCAGTCCCGATCCAAATCAGGAATAGTAAAAACAAAATGTTACGATTTCCAGATACTCAAATCAAAAAAAGAGGAAAAAAAATAAAAAAGCAATAATGCTTTAAGGAGAAAACAAAAATGCCATTTTGCATTGTTACCCTCCAATTTCTGCAAAGAAGTTGGTATGTGAAAGTAATTTTGGTCAGATTATTGGTACACTAGTGCTGGCAATGGCACAACCTCAATTTTTTCTTCTTTTCCCTTTTAAACTCGATATTCCAAGTTAATCGAAATTCGATCAGATCTACCTTCGCAGAGTCTAAACTACTTTAGTATAGTATTATAAAAATATTTTACTTTGACTTAATAATTCTCTTATCAAAATTGAATATGAACCGTTATATTTGCATCCATTGATAAGACAAGCGGAATGAGCTGAGCGGTCCAAGTGGAGCGCACTGTTCTTCACAGCTCTACCTTAAACTTTAGGTAGAGCCGAAACTACTGCTCGTGATATGAACAAGCAGAAGAAAATACCAGAAAAGTGGTTTTTTCTTGAGTGGCTATAAGTGGGAACTCGACAAAAAACGACAAAGGGTGAAATCATGTAATGTTCTCCACCCTACTTTTCGATCCACTAAGTCACGCAAGTCTCGATATTTTTAAGATTTGAGTACCAGATTTAGAAATATTAATTTCATAGTAGTAAAAGAAATTTTTTTATAGAAGTTGAGTTGCTTTTGTGAAACTATCTTACGTTAAAGAAAGTTGTAGAAAGAGTAATAAGTACATATGTGGGGTTAAAGGGGCTTAAAGAAATTAGCATCTAACCCTCTGACCACCAGATCCCAGAGTGCAGCGGTACATAATAACACACTCATCAGAATGCCTACAGTCCCAATTACGATATTGAGAGACCACATTAAGCTCATCGGTTTCGGTTTCTTTATAGAAATCCACATGAAACACGGATAAGCCAGAGTCACGGGAAGCGTCAAGGAACCAACAAAAGGGCCCAGACTTCCCAGGAATGGAAATGCCATGGAGATCAAATATGTTAATCCTCCAAACAATATTCTGATTGTTGCCCTCAGCCATCTAGGGCAAGGTTGGTTTTTTTGGCCAACGTAAATGCGCTCCAGATTGTCGAATACTGGCATTGCATAGATTTGGAACGCGCTTATGAAATGTATCAGCATTATCAGGTATATGGCAGCCATCACTGGCTTCGTCGTACTGTTTTGATGGAACTTGGAAAAAGCGTATGTGATTCCTTTTGCGGGTATCTGCAAGATTAACTTTTTGGTTATGGTTACATGACAGAGCTCCAGTAAAGCCCTTCAAATAGTAAGATAGATAACTATTGTTTACCGCGTTTCCGTAGGCCCAATATCCCCCAATGGCAAGTGGGAAGACACAGAAAGCAATTACCACATATGAGGCGATGACTCCTCTCCACATACGTTGGTGTGATGGATTCTGTGGATCTGTAGGAAGTGTTCCCTGCAATTTCTACTGGTTTCAGAATGTACAATTGCAGGACCAGCTTGAAAACCTTAATTCTTGAATGAATAAACGAAAGGAGGTTTGCTAACACTCGAGAGTTTTACCTGTATTTCGAGCACGACATTGTGACCTCTAAAACAGATAGCAATGATCCCCAGACCATTGATGATACCACGAACTCTAGTTGGTTCCGAGGACTTTGGTGGATCGTAGAAGATACCTCCTGGTCTACTCTTGCTGATAGAGACTGTCCATAATATCGTGAAATACACTACGGCAGCTAGAGAACCGATCAGGGAGAACCGAGCTGAGGAGTTCAGGGTGGGGAAGAGTTGGGATACGAAAATGGCTAAACATATGAAAATCAAGAACCACTCGGCCCCAGGCAATCGCTGTGCAGAGCAATCAGCATCATCCGAACACAGAAGAGCAAAAAAAAGCTCCATGGTTGCTCCTCCAGTGATTATGAACATAACACATGTTCCCCCTGATAGATACATCGTCGGGAATATGGCAAGGAACTTCCCCAGCTTTGGACCTAGAGTGATAGACAACATAACAGGTCATCCAGTTGTTGTTTTGAGGGTTCTAAATTATGAAAATCATAGGGTCAAAATTTGAAGACTAACCAAAGGCCACGATGGAGAGCACCACATATCGGCTATGGCGAGTTCCTGGAAATGGTTCGTGAAGATGGACCAGAAGCCACGTCGTGTATAGCTGCCATGCAAATACCAACAACAGACATACCGATCCCCAGTACCTGCAAATCCAGGGAAGAGTGGGTTCCAGATTGATTTTGCAAGTCAAGAGACTAGGAACTACATTTCTGATTTACGCTAATAGAAAATGATCAGTTCTTAGCGGAAGAAAGTCGCATAGTCAACCTAGGGATCCATATAAAATTGATTGAAGCTAACCTTTCCAAAATTTTCTTGAGGAATTATTCATAGAAAGACTAAGTTTTTGTTCTGGGCATTTATGCTGAAATAATTAATCGAATCGAATCACATCACATTAGGAATGCATTTACAAAAACGACATACTTCTGTGTTGGATGAGGTGAAATATCGACCAATAATCGAGTCCAGACCCCTCGAATGTTCATAAACTAGAGGAAAATCCAGAATTGGCCGAGTCCTTTTAACACACGAATCATGAAATGCCCAACGAATCTGAGAGCATAAAGAAATGATCACGGACATATGGACATACAGTTGATACTGATGCTTGTTTACGGTTAACGTACCATCCCAGAGAAATGAAGGCAACAGGAACCAATAGCGCTTGAATACCAATTCCTGCGCATAATGAATGGAACGCTACTGTAAAGGTGTTTCCTTTTCTGGATTCGGTGATGGGAAGCCAATCATCTACATTCTGCCGCTCCTTGACGCTACCACCGGAGCGCTCCAATTCGAATAGTTCTTGCATTTGCCTCAAATCTCCCGATTTTTCCACGTCCGACCACCCTTCTTGGCTTTGGGATATTGCTTCATTTGGAATGGGTACCACCCGCGAGGACGAAGACGATACCCTCCCCAATACCAGATCACCTTGTGTAYCTTCACTCATGGCGTTGACACTATTTCTTGTATTCCCACCAAAGTAGGAAACGAAGATGGTGGCTCTCCCTAGTTCTCTCCTCTGTCTTTAGGTCCACTGCTCATCAGAAATGCAAGCAAGTAAGCTGCGCAGTCCGTATCCCATTGTTGGTCCATCTTATATATAAGTAATAGTTCGGATACTTTAATCTCTTTGTTCTTTTGCCAACAAGAGATGGAATTCATTCATAATAAATCAATAATTAAATGAAGAGTAAAACTGCATACAAAAAAAAAATAATAGTTTTCACCCAATTCCTTAATCCGTTAACCATCTTTTACATCAATGGGCGTAATCACATCGTGACGTAGACAAAGTGACGTGACTGGCAATCTGGAAGATCTACTACCTGGCTTTTCCTTTTTCTTTTTTGACATTCATGTGGAGCATTCCAGGAATTAATATTAGTTTATGTCTCCTGCACCAGACAAGTCGGAGGGATGGCTTAGGCCTTGGTTTAGATTTTTCTTCTTTTCGATAAAATAAAATGCATTAAATGCTTTATGTATAATATATATTATATTGTATTGATAAACTTTGGTGTTGTTGAATTAGTCATTAGGCAAAGCATATATTATTAATTGCTTTCAACAACCTCGTATTTGGAGATATGCATTTGCAGGTCAAGAACTTAAAGGCTGGAATCTGAAGCGAAGTAGCCCACGCCTAACGACTCGTGTTTCACATTTTGTATCTCAGTAAGAGTTGATTCCAAGTAGTAAATTACTTCTTTCTACTGAAATATTTGAGGACTTGCTTTTGACCTGAGGACATTGGACCTGCTTTCTACACATGGTTCCAGAAGACCTAAGGCTTCCACTCATCACCAATCCATGGTAAGAATGGAGGAGGAATACCTTTCGATCTGTTTAAATAAAATTATGCATAGTAAATAATTATTTGTTTTATGAGTTGGGATAATCATTGTTGAGCTAAAATAGAAAAATAAAACATAATATTTGATATGCTTGAATAAATAATTAATTTAAAACGAAGATATAAATCATAAGAGTATTTTGAGAAGATATCAAGAGATTACTTTCTTCTTTCCAAAGTAACATTTGGACATAATTATACGTATTAAATAATTAATAATTCTTATAAAATTTTAAATAATGATAATTATAATCTTGTTTGCGTTGGAATGATTAATGCTTGGTAAAATAGAGTAAACTATATGTTTAATATATTTTTTATTATTTAAAAGGAGAAAAATATATCTAAATTGATATTTATTTTCAAACACATGAAATATTTAATTTTATTTATTAATTTAAATAATAGATTTAGAGTTCAATTTTTACCTCATAACAAATTTATTTCTGAAAATGGCTGGAGATCTTCTTCTATCTCGCTCTCTCTGATACTAATCAGAGCACGACATGTATATATTCTTACTCTTCCAACACCTTTTATCCTTTATCCTAAGAGTTAATTCCTTCGTTCTTTCATAAGTATTGTAAATATCTAATTTTTTTATTCTTAAATAGTGTCCCCCCTGCACATATCAATAGAAACAAGTAAAAAAAAAAAAACTAACAATTTTACTTTTCATCCTGTACTTATTTTTTCCTAATCTAGGATATTAATTACTATTCTATATATTTTTTTACAAATTAAAATGACTCTTTATCTTATATTTTCCTTAATCTATGAAGGCTTTTCATATATTACATAAAAAATTATGGAAATAAAATGAGGGATATACTAGTTAATTTAAGCTTCTCCTAAATTAGTTTATTTTTTTTTCAGTTGCAACATTTATAAAAAAACAAAGGAAGTAATATATACTTTATGAAAAAATATACTAAAAGATTTAGACCCAAAAAATGCAACGCAATAAATAGCATTGGATTTAAATTCCAAATGCATAATTGTCTATTGATGAATCATAGTGGGACGCTAGTTAGTCCATTTTGACCTTTGAGACTGCGGGTCTGTTGATGAATTATAGCGGGACGCTAGTTGGTCCATTATGACCTTTGAGAATTCCATGGAATAGGGAAATTAACTTTATTTTAAACCTTATTTGATTGATGAAAAAGTAAATTTATATTTAAAGTGTAATTTCTCAAAATTAAATTTAAAGAATTAAAAATCCTTAAAGATTAAGTTATCTGATTGTTTTGCTAAAGGTAAAAGCAAGTAGCTTTTAACTTTTTGAAATATAAAACATATAGTCAAAAGCTAAAAGCCTATTGATTTTAAGCTTAAGAGAACAACTTCATAATTAATATCTTAATTTTAAAAATAAAAGAAATTAAATTCTGAAGTTGCTTATGATGTATAGGAACTGAGGAGGTTTTTTGGGGAAAGAGTTTAGAGAGTCTTTTGAAAAAAAAAAATGTTAGAGGTTTTTTTGGAGAATGGTTTAGTCATAGAGGAGAAGAACTAGAGGAAGGAGTAGAGGAAGGGGGGGGGGGGGGGGGGGGGAAAGAAGGTTATTAAAATTTTTAGACTTATTACATGAATTATGAGAAATGTAATCAGAATACTACCRCGTACAAGTATTCTTTTTTCGATATTCTGTAATTATTTTTCTTGATTTGAAGAATCTGACTTATTTTTCAATATTAAAGTAATTCTCTAAACARCAAAATTTAATAAAGAAGAATCATATTACTTTCCTAATGTAAAATTCTTGACAATTAAACGAGCCTAAGATTCGAAGATGTAATGATGAGATAAAAGAAACTGAGGCTTTCGTCAATAGTATCAATAATACCCTCGAAAGGCATTATAACCGCACCCACTACTGAAAATATAATATGCAAAATTTTAGATCCCTATATAGGGAAGAAAAAAAAATGTAGAAGAAGTGAAACCTAGTTTGATCTTGTGCATATTCTGTTCCTAAGCTCGCATACTTTACTTTTGAACTTTATTCAAAAGGTTTCATATCGATGAAGATCTTGTCATACTTATAGACAAATATGAGACTTGATTTGTTCATCTAATAATTTTTTATTTGACACAAAAGTTGTGGATCATATATTATTATTTATATCAAAAAAAATTATGTTCGAATAATACCATTATTTCAATAGAATTGTAATCATTTAATTCCAGACGACATTGATATATTCAAATGAGGTTCTTTTTTTTTTTTTTAAAGTTAAAATAGTTTACCATAATATGCTTCTTCTATTTCTTTTTCTTTCCTTTTAATGTCTTTTTGCACTAAGATAGAATCACCTTTTCCCTATATTCTTCCACTTCTGTGGATAAGGAGTGACATGGGATTTATTGTTATTTTTTTTTTTTTTGTGTAAGGCATTATTAGTTTGAAATTTGAAAATAAGAAAATTACTTTGCAAAGAAATATAATACCAAAAATATGTTGGGCCGCCAAAAGAGCATTTGATATTGGGTTTTGAATTGGCCCGTTAGCTTAATGGATTTTGAAATACTAATTTCGGCTGGAGAAGTCTATTTATATTGCAACATGAATAGTCCACTGCTATGTATATTGAATTTCACCTTTCATTTATTTGAATTATTTCAAGAACCAATGCAAAATTTGCAAGCCCTAAATCCATTTCATGATATTGCATCTTTGATATACAAGAGATTTTCAAGAAATTAGTAGAGCCCTTTAAAAATAAAAAATTGAATATTATTACTATAGCCTAGCTACAACTCATTTGCTTCTTCTTACCTCCACATTAAACAATAGAGAAACTCTAGTATTGGTGTCGGTTTTGGACATGGCTATATAACCATATTTGCTTAGCTAACGAGGCTTAAAGAAGCTGACTTGAATACCAGTATCAATGACAACATATAATCCGGCAGCAACAACAAGTACACTCAGACACATCCCAAGCATACCAAGACCCCAGTTGAGCCACCATCTTGCACTGTACCTCTTTGGTTTCTTGAACTTGAGCCACATGAAACATGGAAGAGCCAAGGTCACCGGCAGTGCAATTCCTCCGACTAGACCAGCAACGCTACCCAAGAAGGGAATCGCAACCGCTATAAAGAAGCAAATGTAACCAAACATGGCGCGAATAATCGCCCTGAGCCACCAGGGGCACGGTTTTTTGAAGCGTTTGACGTACCCTGACTCCATATCGTCGAACATTTGCATGCCGTAGATTTGGAAGGAGCTCACAGCATTCGCGATTACGAAGAAACTTATCAACCCCAGTACTGATCTGGCAACATCTCGGCTGTGGAAGGCGTACAAGGCCGTTAACATTCCACCGTTAGCCGGAATCTGTCCACCATTACAATTGTTATCTGATCAATCGCCGAACAAAAGACGATTTAAATAGAAGTTATAGAAAATGAATGGTACCTTCTGGCCATAAGCCCAGTAACCAGCAACGGCGAGAGGGAATATACACATGGCTATGATTACGTATGCAACCTTGACTCCTCTCCACATTGGCACCCGCGAAGGATGTTTCTCATTGGACGGCATGGTAGCCTGCGATGATGTAATTATTTTTGTTACAAATTTTAATTGAAGAAAAAAAGAGAGAAAAAAAATATAAAAAGTCTATTTTGACGGTATGGCGGCTGTTACGTACTAAATTTAATGCATGGCAGAAGGATAGTTAGGGTTGTTTCCACATTGTCGGCTTCTTTCCTCTAGGTCAATGATGATCAGAAGTCAAGACTTAACCCTAATTAATTGGTCAAATAACAAAAATTGTTGGTCATTGGCGTCATCTATTTGCAAGACCAGTAAACTAATTATTCCTGGTTTTATTAAATTTATTTAAATGGAATTTTCAAAAAATTCTTTATCTGTTTTGATTCTATATATCCCAATAGGATTATGCACGCAAAATAATTTTTTTAAAATTTATAAAATATTAAATCAAATGGCTAAAACTAAATATTGGGCTCAGTGTGGAAAATTACCTGAATCTCTAGAGTGAGATTATGTCCCCGGAAGGCAAAAGCAACGATGCCAAGAGCATTGAGGATGTCAAAAACTGTAGCAATATTCTTGCTGGATCTCACTGGATTGTATGAGACCTCAGGAAGCCTGCCCTTGGTGATTGAAACCACCCATATCGCAGTACAATAGCCAACAGCTGTGATAGCACCAATAAGCGATACTCCGGCAATAGAGTTTAAATTGGGCAGCTGAGATAGAAGCACCGCGGCACATGTAAACACCAAATACCATTCAACAATGGTTAATGGCTTGTCCTGGCAGCCACAAATTGTCTGGTAGAACATTTTAGATGTTGAGCCTCCGATCACGATCAGAGCCACACAGGTGCCTCCGGATAGATACATGATTGGAAATGCAGCTAGCAACTTTGCCAGCTTATCTCCTGAAATATCAAACCTCTACTGTAAATAACTTTGTGCGATTAAATTTGCCGTTAAATGGTTCACAGTTAATCCGCTTAATTACCAAATGTTGAGATAGCCAGTTGCATGTATCTGCTGTATCGGATCCCGATTTCTGTATTTTCATGGAGTTGTACTAGTAAATATAGTGTGTAAAGCTGCCATATGAATGCTAATGTTAAGCAAATGATACCCCAAGTCCTGCAACAAACAAGAGATCCCATTAGTATTGCTYTGAGGGTTGAAGTGGCCAAAAAGAAATTCTTGTACAATTAATGTTACCATCCAAGAATGGTGAAGGCAACAGGGAGAACAAGTGCTTGAATACCAATCCCAGAACATAACGTATGAAAGGCTGCATAATATGCATTTCCGTTTCTTGACTCAGTGATTGGGAGCCAAGCATCCTCGGGGTCGAGCTTGGTTAGTTTTAGAGCCTTTCTAAGAGGGCTCCCGAGAGGAGTAAGGAATCGTGGAGTTATACCTCGAGATTTGTTAGGAGTTTTGGTAGAAGTTCCTTCTGGATGGTCCCCTGTGGTGAGAAGAGGGGATCGAGACAAAGATGGGGAGTGGAACTGTGAGGGAGGAAGCGATACTATGGGCGGTGTTGGAGCTACGGATGCTGGTCGAGGGGTTATGGGCGCAGAGCTCACTTCATTAAGCTCCCCCATTGGGGTTCCTATGCTTTCTCGGCTCATGCTGAACTAAACCCTCAGGCCTCAAATGCTTTAATATGTGCCTTTCTATTACGCTTCCTCCTTTACCACACAAACGCAGCTAAGAAATCGAACAATCTATATAGATGTTAATTTTGTTGTGTTTGGCATGTAACAGTGTTGCAACTAGCATTAATAGAAGTACTACATTAAAGGGAAGCTAGTGTATGTAAGTTGACCAGAATAGGGAAAAGGACAGAAGCTGACAAGATGATCAGATGATGAAACTAATAAGAGAAAGCTACAGCCAACGGCTTTGACAAACTAGGCAGCTCCGGCAACGGGTTAGTTSTTTGAATCATTGAATGTGTGAGGAAAGCATCTCTTTAGAGACTATAAAGGAGGGGCTCAAATAGATTAATGTTTGTTGACATCTTTGTAATTGGCTTGACTTGACTGAGTCTCAACTCTGCATCCGATCGCCCTCATGGGTTACCACTTGAGCAATAGGCGAACTAGCCAGATAGTACAGGATCAGTAATTATAGCTCGTCATTTTTCTCGCTTTCTCACTTGCTAATGGATTGTAGTCACCCGAAACGGAATACCTATCTCCATCGGGCAGGAAGGCAACAGCCAAAAGGGAATTAGAATATTAGCTAGTGTAATTTGCGTATCCATGGTGTACTGAGGACAAGTTTATGACGTGCTTTATCAGAGGATGATCTAGAGTAGAACTACACAAAATGCTGAGGGAAACATACGGAGATAGTATACTATTTCTTTGCTGACCACGGTGCTGCCTTGGCCTTTTTTCTCTGCATCTTAATCTGAAAGCATGAGAACTCGTGCGTCCTATATATCACGGGGTCCACAGAAAAATTAATACAGCACCTAAAAGGATAACTGAAGTTGCCGCGTTGAGTTGAAATAAGAACTTTCACCATCTTCTTTGTTATGTGAAACCATAGAAAATTATGTCAATAGCAGAAATTTTTGCTTGGTTTTCGTCAAAGACAACTCGTCGATTATGAGAACTTCTCATGCGATGGCTTTGAGGGTTATAAGTCAAATTCAAACCTTTTAAAAAAAGAACGAGAATAACCATGCATTTGGATTCTGTGCATGCATGCTTAGAGGTAGTTAATTAGGTATCTTCAACTGTAAAAAGGAAAATGAAGATTTGTGTTGAAACCATCTATTAAATTATAAGAGTAAGTTTTGCAACTCTTTCACGTCTTGATGCATATTCTTCTACTGATGTTTTCGTCCTGTATTTACACTGTTGAATTGACTCAAAAACAATATAATTCGTGATGCTGGCTACTCTCTGATTGATGACCAGTACAAGATGATGAATGTCTACATGTAACAATTGACATGAGAAAAGCTTTCTTTACGTCTTCGGTCGCACGCCGTTGGATGGAGTAAGACCACATAGTCCATAAACGCTGAGTCGCATGGAATTGTGATTGGTCCATCGCTTGGCAGTCCAAATTCTTCCTCAGCCATTCTGAAAAGTTCTCTGAAGATGTAATTGTTAAGATAAGTTATTGGAAAAGAGTATCGCTTTTGATCGGCTGTGTATACCACGAAATGGCCTTTTTCTGCCACTGGTGATGAACAGMRGCTGCTAGAGGTGGCATTTCCTTGGTTATCCGGAAATGATATCGGTTTTCTTCTGATGGCAGCTGCTCTTTGCCACTTCCTTGCCATCTGGATAAGCTTCTTGGTGCTGATCATGATGCCTTGTGATCTTGATATTCAGAAAAAAAGAGAAGTTAATTGGAGATGAAATTGAATCTTAAGACAACTTGACTGTACTTCCGGTGAGTTGAAGAAAGATGATGAGAAATCAGATATATATAGCCCAAAACTGACTAGCTCACAGGGCTCGAGACAGTCACTTGATTGCTGCAATTTCCTGTGGGATTCCCAGGCTCATGTGATATTTGGTGATGTGAAAACGCAATTCATATGGCTATGTTTGGTATGTTCAATTTTCAGTACAAAATGGATGGCGTTCTTTCTTCTGTCTGAATTGTTTGCTAGCACATTGGGTCCAGCTACATGGAGAAATCATCACAGCAATTTGGAGAACCTCATAACAAAAGGAAAAGGTTGATCAGGCCATATCCAATCCCTATCCACTATTAATTGTTTCCGTCACTGAATGAGAACACGTAACATGATAATTAGTGAAAGTCCAAGACAGAGTCCAAGACAGGTTTAAGGCACGCRGGAGCTAGCGACATTACGTGGGATATCCAAGGAAGAAATTGTGGCTCAAAGTAGCAAACTTGATTGAGAGAACAACTCATGAAACAAATACTATGTCTCAACCCTGCGACAATATTCATATCTTTCGGATATAATACATACGTGCTGGTTTTGTTGCTACTCTAACTCCAGACACCAGCCTAAGCTCTGAGCCACTTAGTCATGCTGGTATGGTAGTTGGTAGGAAACCAGACGACCAATAGTGTCCGGAGTAGGAGGGTAAGTACATAGCTCCTTGGTCCCATATATCAAGATTTATTTCCTCCGTAGTAATGCGGATGATACTTTCAAGCTTTCTGATGCTAATCTAATCAAGAACTGCATAGAACAAGTCCACTGCACATTGATTTTACGTTCTGTTGTGGATCATGAGAGTTGACTGCTAAATTGGTCGCATGACAATCCCGTACAGATGAGAAGAGGACCTATTCCTTAGTGATGCTTTATCTCTTATGAGTTTGAAGTTTCGAACCTTCAAGGGAACCTTTACATTTTCCGATTTCAGACTAGAGTTTCAATGGTCAATTGGAACGCAAGTATTGATTAATTTGTCATCAGACAAAAGCTGGGTCCTATGACAAAAACATGAGTTACAATTCTGTTGTCAATATCAACTTAAAGCGGCACAGGTCAAAAATATTATAGTAAAAGGAGGCTGCCACATTTTGAAGTCTCTGTTTTGAATAATATTTCATTGGATATATGTATTATCATGTCCGGAATTCAAGCTATGAAAATAAATAAAATGTTGTTTTTGGACTTCATTTTCTAAGGAAATCAAGAATGGTTATTGTGGTGAGTTGAGGTTGACTTGAGACTAGTCGGAAGCCCAAAGACAGAGCAGAGATTTCCAGGGTATCAATGACAGGTTCGTGAGTGCAAGACCATGTGAAAGTGGTCCTGAAGGATGGCCAGGTTATGAGTGTTGCCTCATAGGTAGAAGTGTAAGTTGTTTGATGACAAATCGGGCCCAAGTTAAGCCATGGCAAATGAGAATGGCTTAGAAGTAACATGCATGCAACGAAGTGAATCCAAATCTTTTGATATGCCAAGATATGCTGTCTCTCAACTCGGGACCATAGTACCGAGGCCTCTAAACTGGCTGGGGTGTTTTCAAGTGGAGTAGTTGCTAGTTTGGTCCTTCAATATAGTGTAATTGTTTCCAATGATTGCATGTGATGTGCTATTATGGTAAAATCAAGATGCATTTTACTGGCTATCACCACATCTACTATAGTGTAATTGAACTAATGATTTAAGTGTCTAAATTATGATTTGGATATCGGAGTTCAATTGTGTATGGAGCCTTACATCTAAGAAATCCTAGGAGGAACTGTCCTAATCGTATTATTTAGGAGAAGATCAACTAGAGGGGGTTAAAACAGAAGGAGTTATTTGATTTCTCTTTTACCTTGAAACGGAGGAAACCAAACAAAATCGATCCAATACATTATTCAAACATCACTCGCGGCTCTAGGTGTCCAAACGGATACGTTAGGATTCTTTTCTTTGAAAAGATTTCCAATTTCTTCATCGTTCGATTTGTATGAAATGAAATTCTTTGATAAAATTCAGCTAAGTTGATTCACGTTCTTCCATTTCCCATTTGAAGAATAATGTGAATCTCTAGTCTACAGTGTTAATGGAAAACATTCCAATTCCATGAAATCTACTCTTGATGTTATGAACAATGAAACAGAGGTAAATAATTTCTTGAGAACTCTTTTCCAATTTTCTATTTATTTGATCATTTACAAAGCTATGGCTTTGACAAAGTCAGTATACAAGTAATTGTTGATTACTCCACCCTTGATGCATAACTGATGATGATGAACAAAAGCAACCGGTAGCAAGTGAGGCGAGCAAAGCTTTTTGGAAGTCTCCAGTAATTCCTTTCTGGATCAATGAGATGATGTAGACCATGAAGACAGCATCGCAGGGTACTGTGATCGGCCCATCACTCGGAATCCCATACTCGTCCTCGGATATCTCCAGAAGTTGTTTGAAGACATCGGTGTTAAGATAAGTCAAGGGGATCACAAAGCGTCTTTGGTCAGCGGAATAAACAACAAAATGTCCCTTGTCAACCACGGAAGATGCACTACAACCGTCTAAACTTGTACCTTCATGCTTTCTCGGGAATGAAATTCTCTTCCTCTGCATGGCTGCAAACTTTTGCCACTTTTTGGCCATCTTCATAAGCTTCTTGAAGCTGATCATGTTGCTTTTAGCAAGCTAGGAATTTCGAGAGATGGTATCGTCTATGAATAAGATGAGAAACCAGATCTTTGTTCTGAAAGTTGAAGTATTGTAGCTGTTCGATGACCAATGCACAGAGGGCTTCTGGTTTATATATAAGTGAGGCTGGAGACAGCACTTTGGTTGAGAAATTATTTTGCTGGATATCTTCCGCTGCAACTCCATGTGCTGCTTAGTGCATGGGACCTCTAAGAMTTGGACAATACTAGTTATCCTTGAGCATATGGGAGATTATTGTTTCCCTRCTGCCATTTGGTTTGACAACACCAGGGTCCTTTATATTAACTTCTCTGTCACTTCATATAAATCACATATACACAGGAGAAGACATTGCAGACCACTTAATACCGGATACTTATCTGCAAGTTCACCAGCCAGGTCGTGTAACATCAACATTTCTGACCGTTGAGATTTTGGCCTATTTGCAGAAATGCTTTTGGCATTGGCATCAAACTGCAAAATAGTGAAAGCAAGTCCCGTTTTCTAACTGTGAAGTCAAGAGTCACTTCTTTCTGGGTTGAAGTTTACTGCTCGATAATGACATTGAGTGATCTTCCTTAATTTTGCTTTAGGCCTTACTTTCTGATCAGTCCTCAGGACGTGATCCTTTCAATTATAAGTGCTGCATTTATAGTTGAAGAAACTATTTCTGCAGAAAAATAAAAATGTCCATAGTTTTTGGCATTCTCATTGAAGGCAATGCTGTTTTTAAGTTGCTAATCCAGAACAGAAGCATGAGATATGACAAAGCGCGATTTGCTGCCAGATTTGGTCATGAGTAATGAAAGAATAAAGTAAATTATTCCGGATAAAAGTTTGAGGTTTTTCCTAATACACAAATAATTGCTCATGTGTCTATACATCTTCTTCTGTTAAAAAGTCTCGTTCAACGGTTTTGCCTTTGTTTAATCAKTAGCTGATGAAGGGTGCAACCAAACATTCACAGATAATGGTGAAGTTYACGATTTTAACTCTGATGAAACACAATTTTATGATATTCATTAATTCTTTCCTTAAAACTTATGACCCAATGCATGAAAGTCATCAATGAACCTCGAGACAAACTAAATTATTTGTTGGGATGGTCCAAAGATGGGCCAAATTGGTACCAACCCCAAACTGGATGATCCATTTGGAGCCAAAACTAGAAAAGGCCGAAGGGCAAAAGGCAAAAGCAAGCCCTTAGCAAGACTGGGCTAGTTATGAAATTCTCTGATTTCCCTGCCCAAGTACAAACAGATCCCTGTTGGTGTGGTGGAACACAGGTCAATTGTATAAAGTTTGTGGATGTCCCCAAAAGGCTTATCTCTCTCCCTCTTCACCCGGCAAGCCAACGTTCATAACTGCCAATTTGAAAGTTGCAGAGAAGATATCAGGGAGAGGGTGAAAAGGAGATAAGACGAATTAGAAAGGCGAAAACAAGAAAAGCATACACTGCCCAGTAAGAGTAGTAGGGTACCATGGGGAGTTTGAAGCTGCCATACACGCTAAAGAGCAGCCATGGCGGGAAACTTCTCGACCCTTTTCCTACTTCCGGATTCCGGCCCAAATGCAGTCTTTCCTCTTCCTTTGGTGAGCTTGTTTTAGTATACACTAATGACCCTAGATAACTGTTTGTTAACGTTGCATATGCATCTTTAAAATGGTTCAATTTTGATGACAGAGCAGTCACCGGAACTAATTGAGTTCTTTGATGGCTGATTAAGTGCTTTAGTTCTTTTTTCAGCTCCTGGAATGTATTTGTGGGGAAAATTCTCTATTTGTGGTACCTCAGGATTTTGATAGTCAAAACCTGAGCCTTATTAGTTCTTCATTTCGGGACGTCATTAAAAGGGTCAATCTTTTCCACACACAAAAAGAAAAGAAAATGAAAGCGTCAGTCTGAAAAATTCAAAAGGAATAACGTTGAGATCACGGAATAAATGGGGGAAAAGAACCTTTCGTGAAGTGCATGAAACAGAACTATAGTTATGCCTGATTACTGCCCAATTGTTTAGACAGAAACAGCATCGGATATATATGAAACTTTCCCCTTATGTACAAAATATAGCCCCTTCTTGCTATATCAAGAAGATATTCAATCTGTTTACTCAATCTTTTTTTTATATATATATAGGAAAATGATTGAGCTAATTGCATCTATTAGTGCTGTGGATTGTTAAATTCCATTTGGTGCTTGGACTTAATTAAATTCAGGATATCATTAAATTCCATGTTATATATATTATCAATCTGAAATGCAACTTAGTATTTAGGGTAAACTACATTTTTCACAGTCAAAATTTTTCCCATCATCCTGTTCACTTTGGTCCATTCATTTATGAATTCCATTACATTTTAGCATGCCCTTAGCATCTTTTGAGGAAATTGAGATAAATATGCAAGACAATGGCATTTGAATTTATTGCATACCCTTCTCTTTGCCTAGCATGGGGTAGGGCTAGTTACTAAGCCAGAAACCTCCCTGAAGTAGATACATCTTATTCAATCATTTTTGTACATTTTGCTTTGCTTTCTGAAACTAAAACTGTATAAGCAGCTACTTTTTGATGCCTGAGTTTGAAGGGGAAGGGAAGGGGGCAGGGGGAGGGGGGAACCATCGTGTATGTCAAATGTCCTGCTTGCTTTACATGTTCTTCATCTATTTTCTTAACATAATACTTTTGAATGTTAACTAAAGGTGCATTTAGGGTACTAAATTAGAATGGTAGGTGAAAGGGGAGGGAGAATGACAATCAAACTGTGCTTTGGGAGTTCTAAATACACTTTACCTATGATCATATCTGAAATAGAAGGCATGACTAACCTGTTATTTTCCTTAGCATTTGGTAATTCATGCTTAAACACCATAATGAAACTTATATGCAGGGTGGAGAAGTTACCCGGGGTCCATTCTGAAGACATTATCTCTAGTTTATCCAAATAGTTGGTGTTGCACAAATTCTATAAGAGGAGTGCAATTAATTGCAAGAGGTACACTTTTCCTACTCTTATGTATATAACAGATTCTAGACACCTTAGTTTCTTCTCATCTAACTTTTTTGTTAGAAGTGTCCAATTCTTTTGACCTTCATTTCAGCTTCGGTAGAACCCATTACCGAGGAGCTTGTCAAAGAAAAGATTGAAGATCTTCCAACTACAGGTGACTCTATACGCCAGAGATTTCTTGACTTTTATGCTGCTAGGGGTCACAAGATCCTTCCAAGTGCTTCTCTTGTGCCAGATGATCCAACAGTTTTGCTTACGATTGCTGGAATGCTTCAGTTCAAGCCCATATTCCTTGGAAAGGTGGTGCTTTTCTTTTCTGTAGGACTGAAAGGAGAAAAGCGGAGAGAAAGCGAATAAAAATGCTATAGCAACTGAAGTGGTCTTGAAGACTATATKGAAAATAAWTAATAGAAAAAAAACAGCAGAAAGAGAATCAAATTTCATATTTTATTTTCTACCATTTATAAAATGTGATACATCATATGCTTGCTGATAGCCATTATGTGATCTCAATCAAGTTTAACAGTTTCGATGCATCCTGTTTAGGTGCCAAGAGAAGTGCCACGAGCTACAACTTCTCAGAGATGTATACGTACAAATGATGTTGAAAATGTGGGCCAAACTTCTCGTCACCACACATTCTTTGAGATGCTTGGGAACTTCAGTTTTGGAGATTACTTCAAGAAGGAAGCAATTAAATGGGCCTGGGAGCTCTCAACAGTTGAGTAAGTTTTTTTTTTCTTTTCTTTAATGCTTATTTCTTATTGAGGTGGCGTATCATAGAATTAGTCTTCTATTTATTTGAAGCATCAGAATAAATTATTTGATAGCTTTTGATGTACAATCCCCATTCAATTGTATAAAAGCTAATTACATTGAACTATGACTCGTATATCTCTGTAACTGTTAATTCTGAATCAAATTCAAGCTATATGTTCATGTGTCCTCATACAAAAACTACACTTGACTTTGAGTGCACCTTGTATGATGCTTGGAATATTCATCCCAATCCCTACCAGAAGAGTGCTGATCTCTGAATGAATGAAAGGCCAACATCTTAGCATCCTCGGGAACAGTGTGGAATGTCAGATTGTGCCTCTGCTACTTCTCAAATAGCTACCTATCTTAGCTATTAACTATAGTTTTTTTTTCTGTTCTRTACATAAAAGGTTTATGGCCTTTTATAAGTTTTTTCCGGTTCTTMTGTAGATTTGGTTTGCCGGCAGATAGGTTGTGGATTAGCGTATATGAAGATGATGATGAAGCTTTTACGATATGGCAAGATGAGGCAAGTGACGAAAAATGTTGGGATTCAACACCATATATTTCCTATAGTACATTCGTATCATAATTCTTCAATATTTGGTTTTATGATTCTTCACAAGTCTCTAATTATTCAAGCTTTTTTGAAAAATACTAGGAGAATTCTATTGTTTCCAGAGTTAACAGGTAATCTAATAGCACCAACTGTGTTACACCATGCATACAAGATATATATTCGCTTAAGTGGATATGACCGATTGCCTTTTTTTGTCGATTGTAATTCTCTACCTACTGCAAGTCTCTTTTTTGCACTATGAGGAGGAGCTACTATAAATCTGGTGTGCCTATCGCATCACAAATCACTCATTGATAGAATCGAGTCAAAGCATCTTCATTCTGCTTGCTTCAGGTTGGTGTTCCTGCATGTCGTATTAAGAGACTCGGAGAAGATGACAACTTTTGGAGCAGCGGAGTGACAGGACCTTGTGGCCCATGCTCAGAAATTTACTATGATTTTCATCCCAACAGGGGCGATTCAGATGTTGTACGCATTTGAATAGCTTAAGAGATTTTGGTTTTATTAACTATCCATCTTTCTCTCTCTCTCTCTCTCTCTCTCTCTCTCTCTCTCTCTGTGTCTCTCTCTCTCTTTTAACTTTTTCCATATTTCTGTTTCAATTTATTATTTTGTTTACTGTATGTGGGTGCCAAGAATTTTTAAAAATTTTAATTATATTCTTTCTTTCTTTCTTTATTCTTTTTATTCTTGATTAATTTTTCCTCTCTATTGACTGGGATGAAATCAGGATCTTGGAGATGATTCTAGATTTATAGAGTTCTATAATCTTGTTTTCATGCAATACAACAAAAAGGATGATGGTTCACTTGAGCCCTTAAAGCAGAAGAATATAGATACAGGGCTTGGCTTGGAAAGGATGGCTCGCATTCTTCAGAAGGTAATGGGCAGCCCATCATTTATTATGGAAATTACTATTCAACGCATTTAAAAGAAATTCCTTTCTGAAAATCTTTTGAATGATAAGATCTCCAATTACTATGTTGTCATTTGCTTCCAAAAAGCTGCTGATACGTACTTCTGTGCATGAACTTGCTTGTTTGTTACACAGCAAAACTGTTACCATTGCAAAGTCATTCACCTGGTAAAATTTTGATTTGCAGGTTCCAAACAATTATGAAACTGACCTAATTTTTCCCATCATAGAGAAGGCCTCTGAATTGGCAAATGTCAAATATGCTCTTGCAGATGATCGTGCACAAACATATCTCAAAGTATGTCCAAAGCGATTATCTATTGATACTCCATTCCTTTGGTCCAAAGCGATTATCTATTGATACTCCATTCCTTTGGGCTTTCGAAATTTTAAATCTTTTAGTACATATAAAACTGAAAACTGTTTTCTTTTGTTTGTTTTTTTTCCTCTCTCTCTCTGTTGTGTTTATTCACTATTTGTTTCTGTTCTCAGATCATTGGAGATCATATGCGTGCAATTGTTTATCTTATATCAGATGGGGTCAACCCATCAAATATAGGTAGAGGATATGTTGTCAGGAGACTTATCAGGAGAGCTGTTCGAACTGGCAGGTTACTTGGTATCAGAGGGGATGGAATGGGAAACCTTGATGGAGCATTTTTACCAATACTTGCAGAAAAAGTAATTGAACTAAGCTCCCACATAGATCCGGATGTTAAAAATAGAAGTTCCCGCATCCGTGAGGAATTGAAAAGGGAGGAACTGCGTTTTGTATTGACACTGGAAAGAGGAGAAAAGCTTCTTCAGCAAATGTTGGAAGATGCACTGCAAACTGCTCAGGAGAGCACGAATGCGCCTACTTTGTCTGGAAAGTATGCATTTCTTCTCTACGACACATATGGATTTCCAGTGGAGATAACACAAGAAGTTGCTGATGAATGTGGTGTCATCGTAGATATGAATAGCTTTAATATTGAAATGGAGAATCAAAGACGTCAATCTCAGGCAGCACACAATATAGTCAAACTTGAGGCTGAAAATGGTACAGATCTGACAGAAGATGTTGCAGACACTGAATTTCTTGGTTATGACAGCCTTTCTGCCAAAGCAGTAATTGAGGGTCTATTGGTAAAAGGCAATCCTGTCGTACAAGTTTCTGAAGGCAGTGATGTAGAAGTGTTGCTAAATAGGACCCCATTTTATGCTGAATCAGGAGGTCAAATTGGAGATCATGGAATCTTGTATGTCACTGAACCCGGGAACAATCAGAAAGCTGCTGTACAGATAAAAGATGTACAGAAATCTTCTGGGAACATATTTGTTCATAAAGGGACTGTCACACAAGGTGTTGTAGAGGTTGGCACAGAAGTAGAAGCTGCAGTGGATCCAAAGTTGAGGCAGCGGGCTAAGGTACTTGCAAAGCAAGGAAGCATTTTCCCAAAATAGGTGTAGAAGCTGTAAAAGCTGTTTGCAAGTTCACAATAATTAATTTTAGTTTGCATCCCATTAATTTAAAGTTAATAATAGTTATTAAAGATGCTARTTTGTAATTTGACAAGCTTCTGACATCTGTATTTATTATTCAGGTTCATCATACTGCAACACATTTACTACAAGCTGCTCTTAAACAAGTAATAGAAAAAGAAACATCACAAGCAGGTTCTTTGGTGGCTTTTGATCGCCTTAGATTTGATTTCAATTTCCACCGACCTCTACAAGATAATGAGCTCGTGCAAATTGAAGAACTGATAAATAGATGGATTGCTGATGCAAGACTTCTCGAAACAAAAGTTATGCCTTTAATGGATGCAAAAAGGGCAGGAGCTATTGCAATGTTTGGGGAAAAATACGGAGAGCAGGTATTATCTCTTTTTCATTTATTGAAATGAAGAACTGGTGCAAATATGGCAGTATGAAGCTACAAGCTGACTGGCTACCTTCTTGGTAAAAGTAGCATTCTTTTATCTGCACCCTGCTTCAAGGCAGATTAACAGGAAAACAACGAATTCCGATTTCGTGTAAGTTGTTTCAGAACAGGAAAACTAAAGCGCCAAAGGGGCAGTCATCACTGGACCACACTGTCTACCAACAGTCAGCCTGACTAAGGCTAAGGTCACTCCCCTTGCTTCACCCCAAAAGCCAAGAAGTACCCACACATGTAACCTAAGTTTCCCGAAGGAAAGGTAAACCATATTGGAGATATTCATTCACACATTGAATGAACCTCTGCACCTTGGGCACAGTTCTCTTTACCGTTTTGCCTGGGTAGGATACATGCCAGCAAAGGATAGTTCCTGATATGGGCAGGGGCGTAGTTTAAAGAATCCTATTTAGTCCTAAGCAAGTTAAACATCAATTAGTGACTATGCTATGTGTGGGTGTTCTCTACTGGGCCACTTCCCGTGGAAATTTCTTTCAGGAGGATAATGCCTGAAAAATGCCCTACCATAATCAAGTTCCAAATAATGAAAAAATAGAAGAGGATAGTTATAATTGAAGTACTAAACCCAATTAATGGCACAACAAAGTTGGTTCTAGTTTTGGTTTCTGTTCATCTAATATCAAGTGTTTCTTCATTCTTTTTCCAACTTCTTACTCAGCGTATTATCATCTGGTGCCACATGCAAATTCTGGTTGTTTGTCATTCAACTTTTATGTTCAGTATAACTGTAACTGTTTAGAAAGAAATTTTCTTGGAATTATATGTTAGGTATCATACAGTAATATGTTTAGTACAGTGAAGAACTTTCAGATATGAGATTATATTTCATGTAAAATCGGTTTAGGTAGTTTTTATATCGTTTGAGATCCATTAACAAAGTATATATTGCTACAGACTGGGTTTTGTTAATTCAACTTTGACACCTTCACGTCCATAGGTACGTGTGGTAGAGGTTCCTGGTGTATCCATGGAACTGTGTGGAGGCACCCACGTCAGCAGTACATCTGAGATACGTGGTTTCAAGATAATATCTGAACAGGGAATTGCATCTGGAATCAGGCGTATTGAAGCTGTTGCTGGTGAAGCTTTTATTGAGTATGTCAGTGCCAGGGACAACTATATGAAGCAGCTATGCTCTACCCTCAAAGTATGCTTTATGTGGGATTCTAATTTCTACTTACTGAACTTGACACTGAATCTGTCTCTGTTTGTCTCCAAATTATCGTATTCATCTCATCTCAATAATATAGAATTAACCTGAACACCATAATGCTTAATTTTAAAGTGTGAATTTCAGTTTATTACTTTTCCTGAACATGATAGACCAAATGGATCGTTTATTACTTTTCCTGAAGATGATAAACCAAATGGATCTCAATGTTCATTTCCACCTTTAAACTGCTGTACCAAACATTCTTTTTTCCACTTAATCCGGAAACCTAGAAATCATAATTTTCTTTCAGAAATTACAATAAAACTAAATATGCAACACCTTTACTTCTTTGCTTCATTTGCTACTTTCAGTTGTTAAAAATTGACCATTGGCTTGTGAAGGTTAAAGCTGCAGAAGTTACGACCAGAGTAGAAGCTCTTCTAGAAGAGTTACGGGTTGCAAGAAATGAAGTTTCTGCTGCACGCGCTAAAGCAGCAACCTATAAGGCCTCCACTATTGCAAGCAAGACATTTTATGTAGGAAGTTCAAAAAAGATAAGGTAATCATTCTTCTTACTGTCGATTATCCAGCTGGGGAACTTTGTGTTCGGGTTAATGACCAAATCATCTTCTGATTTTTAATAGAAGTAAATGAAATTTCTCAGTTAGRCTAGATATGCGTATATAGCASAAGAGGAAGGAAGATATCTTGAAAGATTACGGGCTTGGAAAACTGATAAGCTTGTGTTTCTATTTGGCACAGTCAATCAGTTAGAATAATGAAATGGACCAATACGATTTCAAAAGAACTCAAAAGAATTTGGAGAATGGAAAAGATAGAATCTCCAAATGCAGAAAGTATGTATTTCCTCATTTGTGCATTCTCCAAGAGAATGAAAATTTGTGCGCAACCCAATCTATATAACTGCTGGACAACTGAATCTCATTATATCATAAATTTTGCTTTTCCAGGGTCCTAGTGGAGTACATGGATGATATAGACGCTGAAGCCCTGAAGGCTGCTGCTGAATATCTAGTGGACGCATTAGAAGATCCAGCAGCTGTAGTTTTAGGTTCCTGCCCAGGGGAAGGGAAAGTAAGCCTTATTGCTGCTTTTACTCCTGGAGTTGTTGAACTTGGAGTCCAAGCGGGAAAGTTTATCGGGCCTATAGCTAAATTGTGTGGCGGAGGAGGTGGTGGTCGTCCCAATTTTGCTCAGGCAGGTGGAAGGAAGCCAGAGAATTTGTTAGGTGCCCTTGAAAAAGCTCGAGAAGATCTCATCACTGTTCTATCAAAAAAGGTAGGCGAGTAATATTAGTCAAGACTCCGGATATGATCTACACATCATAAGCTTCGTATACTAAGAAGAAAGTCAGATTCTAGAGCAGTCAAATGTTGTAGTATTTTCAGAATACTAGCAGAGAATTATAGCACAGAAAATTGCCTGTCCATGTATATTTTCCATTGGTATGAGAATGGGACAGTAGCTATTGGCCTTACACTATCGGAGATCAAGATTTATATGGTACTTAGATCCGATACCAATGTTAAGTAATTTGATTGCTCTAATATATCATTTGTGTTGATCAAGAGCACCGAGGCCATGAAATTTGCACATTTCTTGTTTACATTTTTTTTTTTTTTGGGAAGACATTTTCATTACTTGGCGTCATATTCTGGCACAAAAGATGATGAAATGAATGCAGTATCCACATCTGAAGAACATTGGAGAAACCATCATCATAGGTGGGGGGAAGTTCACTTTATGAAGTTTGCAAAAGCATATGCCTTTAGGTATTAGGTTAGCTTGTGATCCTCGAGAAATTCGAAAGATGGACAAAACGCGTCCCAGTTAGTATGTTTGACAAACTGTTACAGAGGAAATGTCATGGAGTATAGGTGGCTTTGGATGCTTGAATTCTCATGATATCAAGAATCCACTAGTACCAGTGCCCTTCACATCAGAATCTGTGGAACAGCCACTGTAGAGCTCATACGTGGCAGCTTCATTTCCTCCATTAAAGAATCGTTTACTCGTCATATATGAAAAGGAAATCTGAGGAACAAGATTTAACAGGGAAATCAATCTGCACATGCAGTCATAATCATTCATGAGAATCGTTTTCGATTTTCTACTTAATTAATTATTTGGAGCTCAAAATACGACTCTGTCTACTGTCCTGAATGTATATATTAAGATTAAGATCTGTTCCTGCAGTCTGCAGAAGAACCATTTCTTTAAGATGGCTGGAGGCGCTTTCAGCTTCGATCGTTCAAGGTCATGAAGTGCCATTAGCACCCCATTGGTAATCTCATATCTTATTACTTTCATTGTTTAATTTCACTGAGTCCTTTTCTATTTTAACTATATACGGTAGGATTTTCTTGAAAACGAGAAGGAAAAGGAAAAGGAAAAGGAAAATTTCATGGCACAAGTAGCTATTAAAAACCAGACATCATGGATGATGAATGTCTGAAATTAAGTGTCCAATTTTACTGGAGGCCACCAATTAGTGCTTCACCTTCATATACTCCAAAGCCTCATTTCTGTCCCTTTGTCCTAACTCCWATGGCAAGAAACAAAAAGGAAATGAAAAATATACATGCATTTTGTTTTATATTACTAGGTTAAAACCCTCTTGCCTAGGGTTGCAATGCTTGGTCGGTTGCCTTGAATAAGCAAGAAATAAAGTAGTAATAGTACTACTTCAATGATATCCTAGATTGCCAACTAGTGTTGTGTTTGGGAACCCATGGGGATGAGAATTTCGACACAGAAGGTCTGAACGCTCACCATATGCTTGTGAATTTGACAAAGAGAAAATCACTAATACTCAAATCTTCAGGTAAAAGGTAAAAGAACCCATGTTCTATCTATGCAGGAAGCTTGGAGATTTGAACTTTTTATGATCCTCGAAACTTGTGATTTCAACTAGTACCAAGTATAATTCTTCCCTCCTATCAAAGTTAATTAAAAGTCAACGTTTCTCTGTTCAGATGTAGCAGAAATGAAGGCTAATGCCATTAAAGGAGTTGATAAAAAAGGGTCCACAGGCAGCAAGTGCCAGACCAGGCTGAAGCTGTCATATGCTTGGAATCATTCTTGTGTGTGTGCTATCCTCAAAATTGGTTTATTCCTATCTCTTACTCAAAGCAATCACAAACATCATTCTTATTTGTCTTCATTCCCTTCTCTTCTTAGCTTCTTATTAAGATAAATCCAGACATTCGTAGGCTTCTACAAGTTAGTGGCAAGATCTTTTATCTTTGTTTATGGAGTATGATTGCGGGGCTGGGGGAATAAATTATTAAATGATATATTACGGGATTAGTTAAAAATGATGGGAAAAAATAGTAATCAAAGAAGAACCATTGGCTTGGCTATCACCATCTCGTGGGAGACAGCAGACACAGAACTAGAAGCCCAAAGGAAGCTTCTCCTTGAGCTTTGAGGTAGTCATGGTTAGAATTTGTTACTACTTGCAAATACCTATAGATAAAAAAGGTAAGGAAGGGAAATGAGAGAGAGGAAAGTTAGGAAATGAGAAGCAATGAAGGGAAAAATAATTCAACTTAGTGGTTAACTGGAACGGACAGGAACCGAGGGAAAATGAAACAACTCTCTTTTCGAAGTGTCCTTGCCTCTCCTCTCGGTCCAAAAAGCCTTACTTGAATCTTGATTCCACAGCCAAATAGATTCGGTGTGCAATAAGTAAAAAATTATTAACTGTCCAGACATGATATATACATGATCCTGTAATTCCCTATCCTTCACTCCCCTTTCCTTTTTGTCACGCTTTGAAGTTGGATTTAAACTCGTGTTAGAGATGTGACACGATCATATTTTCTGAGATTTTTTGAAAGAATATCGAACCTTCCTTTATATATCAAAACTTTCTAATATATCCAATTCATAAATAAAATAAAAAAATTTATTTTATAATTTCATATAAATATAGTTAATAAATATCGAAAACTCAATAAAATAAAATTTTAATATACTATAAATATCAATAGGAAATTAAATATACCTTTGAATCCGGAACCCAATCTCTCACCCTCCAAATCTTGTTGCCGGATCGAAATTTCAATAATTCCTGTTTTGAAAGGTAAAAAAAAGAAAAAGAAAAAGGGTGAGTGAGTATACTCAGTCACTAAACGAATCTCCATTAAATGGCATTGAATATGGTTTGACTAATAGATAGTTAAAATTTATAAACCAATTCTTGAACGGGTTATAAGCCTTTTAAAAATTATTTTTTTACTTTAAAGAATTATTCTATAAAAAAGAATAAATAATGTTAAATAAAAATTTTAACAAAATAAAAACAGTTCACATGACAGCATTCCTCTTCTATTGTGCTCGGATAAATAGTGTAACTTGGAAGGAAAAATTGGATATTGAATATTACTATAATGACTTAATGGGTCCCGACCAGCTATTGTGCCTTTCCTCTTCTCTCCTCAACCTTTCCTCAATCCAAAAATAACCTGACTTGAATCTTGATTCCCAGTCCGCGTGCAATAATTAAAAAGCCTGGGAGTTCCACAACAGAAACACAATTAAGGAGAAAGAAGACACTTTTTGGTTTCTCACCACCTGTAAGTGCATAGGCTGAGTCGGCAGAGCGCCCACCGCGCATCATTTTTTTTCCTTTGTCCTGCCGCGTATTCCCGAATGCCTGTCTTTTTCCGACTACTGATTTCCCTCTTAACGGCCCCTCCCAATACGACCCAAATAAATTACTTCAAATATTCAACTAATGTCATTTGATAATCCAATTCAAACCTTTTCCGAGTGCTGACCTGTACTCCACCCTTCCAGTCACTCGTTTACTCTCCTTTCCTCCCCTATATATACATCCAGTTTTCTCCTCCTGCTCAAATGTAACTTTAACTTATCCTAGTTATATTCTCAAGAAAACAGAAATGGCCCTCTTTCTTTGCTTACTCTTCCTTGTCGTCTCCTCTGTAACGGCTTGTGATCGCTGCGTGCACCAAAGCAAAGTTGCCTTCTTTAATGGAGCATCAGCTCTTCAATGTAAGAATCAGATTCTTTTTTTTTCTTTTTTTTTTTGCAGTGATTTTTGTTCCTCTGGTTCTTGATTAAGAAGTGTGTCAAATTGGTTTCCGATCACCAAAATGATGGGTGATTCTTTTTTAGTCTGCGTCTTTAATTCTTGAATTGGATTCGATTGCAGCTGGTGCTTGTGGCTATGGTTCCTTGGCTCCTGGATTCAATGGTGGCTACATTGCAGCAGCTACTTCCAGCATATACAACGACGGAGCTGGTTGCGGTGCATGTTTTCAGGTTTGATTTCCGGCAGGCACTTGCCACTTTCAATGGGAATGCATTATCTATTCTCAAGTGATCCTTTATTGACTTCTAAACTGTCTTTGGTGCAGATAAGATGCAAGGACCCCAAACTTTGTTCAAATCAAGGGGCCAAGGTGGTTGTGACTGATCTTAATACAAATAACAAGACAGGTTTCGTTCTCAGCGCCAGAGCTTTCTCAGCCATGGCCCAGAAAGGCATGGACCGGGACATCCTGAGACTTGGTATTGCCGATGTGGAATACAAGAGGTAACCACGAATTCATACCCAACACATGTACGGTTAACCAAAAATATAAGCATCTAAGATAGCTTAGACAACGTAACAAACTTACAAGTACTAGTGATTCAATTTCTAGGCACACTAACTCCCTCATAAATGGGTTTTGCATTTCGATTATCAAGTTATGGAACATTAAAAAAGGTAAACCATAGACGTCCAGGACCCTTCATGTCTTGCTGCTTTCCCGCTAGACAAGTACCTGGCGTCTTAAATGCATCAACGGCTAAGAATAGCATGGTTATTAGACTAGTAGTCCATTAGAAGAATCAATGCATCCATAGCTACATGCAGATTTGAATCAAAAGAAACATATACAGTAGTATGATTTTGTTTCATTCATCATGTGGGGCAGGGTAGCTTGTGAGTATGGAAACAAGAACTTGGCTGTCCGAGTGGAAGAATCTAGCCAGAAGCCGCATTATCTTGCAATTAAGTTCTTGTACCAAGGTGGTCAGACGGAAATTGTATCGGTTGATGTAGCTCAGGTAAAAGAACTTGCTAAAGGAAAAATGTAACCTTATGATAACATTGCCCCTATAAAGAATCACGCTTTCTTTCCTATGGTGCTCTGTCAATTAACTTACAAATTCTATAGGTTGGTTCACCAAATTGGAGTTTCATGAGCCGAAACCACGGAGCAGTTTGGGACACAAGCAGGGTACCAAGTGGGGCATTGCAATTTCGATTTGTGGTGACAGCCGGTTACGATGGCAAGTATTACTGGGCTAAAAGTGTGCTTCCTGCAGATTGGAAGAACGGGGCCATCTACGATACAGGACTGCAGATCAATGATATTGCTCAAGAGGGTTGTTCGCCATGTGATAATAGCATCTGGAAATGATAAAAAAATAAGCCACTATCTGCTCTGCTAACTAAACTTACCGCATAGTCTTTAGTACAGTCATATACTACGTGACCAGAATAAGTGGATACAGAGAGAAAGAGAGAAGAAAAGACTTGTGTATTTACAGAAATTACTGTTGTAAACAAATTCACTAGTTCCTCTTGCAGTAACAAGTTGTGTCACCATTCTGTTCATTTTCTTTCTTTACATTGAAATCAAGCACCCTGACTCCCTCGGCCTCTTTTTCATTCTAGTATGTTTGCGTAGTGAAGGCCCAAATGCAGCAACCTTAGGAAATGAACCCATGGACCGTCCAAAGTTGGGTCATTTTGGTTAATCAGATGAGACTTTGTACATCAGCAGTTCTCTTAACTAGACCCACCAACATCCAGTTGAGGTAAACGAAAAAGACCAATGACCACTGCTTCTATATCATGGTCCATAGTACAAAGATTGCTTGTAGGCCTAAACTTATAGTGGAAATCTCCTTTTCCTCCCATGTTAACTAAAGCCCATCCTTGTTTTGTGTCAACATTCAGCGAATTCGTTGGGGTTCAAAATAGACAACACAAGGCAGGAGGTTCACTTTTTGCGGATCACTTATGTAAGGATTTGGTAAACGGGGTGTGCAATAGTACACATGTGGAAAAGCAGGGCATATATTTCTTGTTCATGGGCCCTGAACTTGCTCATCCATTGTGCTATCCACCTTGGGACTAGAATGCGACTCTCACCAACCCCCCAAACTCAAACTAACAAAACTACGAAAGAAGTAAGAAAAAAGAACCCAATCTTTTAACATATTTTTTCATACATTCTATATTACATAAATTATATTCGTGTTGAGTTGTATTAGAAGATTTAACTACAAAATATCCTTAAAAAAAGCAATGTAATGAATCCGTCAATCTCATCAACTTGATGGAAAAATATCACCTCCTTCTACCTAAGTTGGGCATCAGCACCAATGCATGTCGCCTATTCTTACCAGTCAAATTGGCTTTCCCCACCCCACCTTCAAAATGGAAACAAAATAGTGACTGGGTCAAGCTTGAAGTTTGACTCCAAGTCAATACACTTCTGCATTAATCCTTTTCAGTTGGTTAAAAAGATTTGATCAAGCAATCAAAATCAAGCCTTTTTGTAAATTAAATTAGTAACAAGTGATACGATGATTCGAGATGCTTATGAATTCTAAAAGCTTCTTATTCTAATCAAAGCACAAGAGGAATATCACTTTATGAAGAGCTTTCGTATTAGAAACAAAAATGCTCGCTAAAGACATGGTACATGTTCTTGATAGAAAGCAAAAATGGAAAGAAGCAAAGTCATAAGCTTTGTTAGGCCTAAAGATGCCAATAGGACGAAGGAACCAGATTTTTTTTTTTTTTTTTTCAAAAAAGATTATATAAGTGAACTCTGGAACCAAATAAAGTTGATTACTATGTGTGGATTTTTCTTGACAAAGAGTAATATTTCTACATAGGTGTATCAAAAATAACATGTTGTTCAKAAATATCATCTTTGTCGCTRAGGAGACGAACGCCTTTTAAATCATTCGATTATTTTTAACTTTAATGCAATATCAAATTGTGTCATTAATAAAGTAATAACGTACTCTTCTAATTACTCAATATATGATTGAGTTATCGACTCTATATGCTAATCTCACATTATAACAGCTCCATTTAAAATTTAATAAAAACAGATAACGTAACATGAGAGTATGTATCATTATCATTTGATAATTATTTGTCAAGAGCATGCAAAAAATCATGCAAAAGCTTTATCTTCTCAATAGAAGTAACTCATAATCTAATGCAAGAATATATATCATCATCATTTAATGTTTGAGACATCTCATATTACTCCCTCCTATATGTCACATTTCACTCATCAAGATACCGTTAAACAAATTTTTCATCTTTACCCTTACTTAATTTTCAATACGACATCATAAGTCAATATATTTTCTCTTATGAAATTATTTTTCTTCTTTTCCAATATAAAAAGTAAAGATGTCAATATAATAGCAATCTTCGATAACTTATTATCTTCTTGGTCTGTACGTTTTACCTTATTATGACATACTTTAAAAAATAAAATAATTACTTCCTCTACTTTTATAAGTGTCGCAATTGAAAAAACATACTAATTTAGAAGAGTGTTAAATTGACTACTATACCTCTCATTATATTCCCAAACTTTTACATAGTACTTGAAAAGTCTTCATAGATTAAAAAAATGGAGAATAGCAATTAATATCACTAGATTAGGAAAAAAATAAGTTAGGAGATGAAACATAAAAATATAATTTTTTTATTTTTTGCATGATATGTGTAAAACGACACTTATTTAAAAATTTAAAAAATTGAATGGTTATGACACTTATAGAATAATGGACACGTAAGATCATATGAAAACTTTATTTTCTCGATAAAATAACTGATAACATAACGTGTGAGAGCATATATCGTTATCGCTTAATGTTTGAGACATATCACATTACTCTATTTGCCGAGAGCACATAAAATCATATGAATGTTTAATCCGCATAGTTATGCATAATGAATGAGTGTTACCTTTAGCATATTTGTTAACTAGTCTTTAATTTCTCACAAATTGAAAAAATTCATCATCTTGTTTTCTCTTAATACAGGAAGATTGTACTATCTGAAAGTTTGAAAAGATCAATTTAATCCTCTTAAAATTAATCTGTTTTTTTTTTTAATTGAAAAGCCTCTAAAAGAACAGACTAAGTAATTTTTCAATTACATACGGATAAAGAATGTCGGAGCGAAATGGGAAGAGAACCGGCGGGAGTGTACTTGATAACTGATCGAGATGATTGGGATCGAAATCAATCGGAATTTCGTTTCAATTGTCTACCGGCCAGTATTTCCGGGATAGACTGGTCCCCTCCGCCTCCTTGGGTTTCAGATCCAGAGTTGCTGCGGAGCTCATTCCCCATGCCATAGCATTAACGTCGGAAAGCTGCTGATTGTTGCACTTGCAGATGGAGGAGTAGTACTAGCAGAAAACACAAAGTGACGTCTGGGCAGTAGGGGATCTACCGAAACAAGATAGGAATTTGTGGAGTAGAGATCGACGTACAAAACTAGTAGTAGATCTTTAAGCATAAGGTATGAGGATGCAGATGCCGGCGGCGATGGATATCATTGCGCCGCTCACGGATGTCGAATCATTACCTATTGATTTATAACAGTTGTAGGATCCTTATTTGTTGGTATAAATCACATAAAAATGTCTCAGTATTCATTCTTTTGTACCTCAAAATTACTGATAGTTATAATCATAAATATTAGAATCATTTGAAAAAGCCAAAAAAAATAAGTTCCTCTTTTTTTTTTTTTTTAAATCTTCTTAGCCGTTGATTGGATCATTCTGCTTAAGAAAAAAACATTGTTCTATTGTTAATGAGATTTCATATATTAACATTGGAATCCTTCTTTCCATAATAAACATTAGAATCCTAGTAGCATATATATATATATATTCTTTAGTTTTATTCCCATAAAAATAGGATTACTGCTATTTGCACATATATAAAAATATATATAAGTAATTTAATTAAATCAATTATTGATATATTTTATTTTTCTCATATACCTATTATTAATATTAGACTTGATATAAGTTATTAAATTAATTTTGAAACTTGACATTATATTTAATTTATAGTAAAAATTAATATATCAAAAAATATTTATCTTTTTTATCGTAATCGTACGTTACAAAAGACAATGATATGTGTTGTGGTTTGGAACATTGAGGGTGCCAAAAAGAAGAAGAAGAAGAAAGAGGCCTGATCTGGTATACTAGATTACGGCCTGTGCTCTATTTAAACCTCATCCCTAACCACAATAATTTGATTGTCTTTGCTTGGTCAACAATGACCGTTGACCTTAATTTGGAGATAACCGAATACAGAGAACCAATAAAAAGTAAGTGATTTATTTAATTAATTAAACAAAAAACATTAGTAGTTAGCAATTGTTCGAGCCGAAAAGATTACGGCCTTTGTGTTTTGGTAGCTAACACGTGGACAAGYGCAAAATTGCAAGGCCACAAAGGGGTTGTATAAGAAAGTCACGCAAATTGAATACGAACGAAATTGGGTAGCCTCATCGAGTGGTCTATACGGGAATAAGACAGTGAGAAAGAGACCAATTCACCCAGAGACCTGACCCTGTCATACTCCCCTCAATACAATTCAATTAATATACGCTTCTTCTCCATGACTTCAATACGTAATTCTGTGGGTCCCTTCTAATTATCCTCTCTTTTTCCTTTTACTTTTTGCACCATTTTTTTCTTTTATAAGCCATAAATATAAGTAATATGTTAGTTTTTTTTATTCGAGAACCGGGATGAAATTTTTAACTTTTTTGCAAAGTATAAAAATTTTGAATCATACTTACCAATCAATTTAATTATATTATTGGTATTTACATTTTTTTATTCCCTTCCTCAAAACTTGGGATTATACAAATGGATAATGTGGCTAATGGATCTGAGATCCTTTTCTTCCCTTTTTTGTCACTTCCTCCAGTTTCTTGACATTATGGATTTTACTTTGGACACAAGTGATCCAGACATGAAAAATAAAGTAAAACATGACATTTGATCATAATTAAAGCCATCTAATAAAAAAATTAAAATYTATAATGCATTTAAAAAAWTTAGGTAAATTGCTACATCAAAATATGTTATTTCACTTCATGATAGTAGTGGCGTTTAGGTATGGAAGAGACCCGAAATTGATTGGAAATATGAATGCAGCGGAGATGGAGAATGTGGGGTTAGCCATGTTTTACTTGTGAGAGTGCATTTGCTTAAGTGTGTGGATAATAATTAGTCCCCATCCCTTATCAAAAGAAGACAGAGAGAGAAAAAAAAAAAAAAAAAAAGAAGGCCATGTAGCCTTTGATTTCGTCCTTCTGATTTCATTGGGACAACAAGCGGCTGCTGCACCGCAATGCAAAGGGTACTGGATTCTGGTGGTGAGAGGCGGAGAGGGGAGAAATATTGGAGAATGGAAATGGCCCTCCCGGACTCTGATTGCATCAGTTCTCTGAGATCGCCAGAACCAATCATCACCGACTTGTTCCTCAAAATAAAAACTCCCCCACACGCGCACTGAGTCGATGAGGTTCCCGGTTTCAACCATCTGCGACTCTGCAGCATAGCTATAGAGAGAAGGGTATTGAAGATCGCGTGTAGTAGAGATGAAYATGGATATGCACGTGTCTGCTGGATTCAGCATCATGATTGCTTGCATTAAATTTGAGGGGATAGGACTGTAAGACCTAAGCCTGATGATGGCTCAAGAGATCCAATCACTGATAATTCATAAAACCACACTGCACACTTTCCTGCTACCCCCTTTTTTTTTTTTTTTTTTTTTTTTTCTTTATTTTTTTCTCAAATACTTTAATTTGGTTATCTTAAAATTACAAACATGATTACATTGTTGATAATTGGCCGGAGATACTTTCATCAAATTCATTCATAATGCATAAATGCTTTTTTACGTCACTCGAGAGAAAGAAAAAGAAAATTATACTACATTTGTTTGTGTCATCATTTGATCTTCAAAATTACAAGAAATATAAATAATATTTGTATTTAGTTAGTGGTAATGTCAAATTCAGAAAAAAATTCTTTTAATGAACGCTTTTATTTTATATAATAATTTATGAACGATACAATTATTCATTCAACGAGACAGAAATTCCATTTTGATTGGTAACTAAAAATATCGTAATTTTTTCTGCTTGCATTTTAAATTGTCAATTATCTTGTGATTATGAGAAAAGATAAATGTAATTTATTTAGGTTTTTAACTTTAAATTGTATTTAAAAATTTCTTAAATATAATTATACGAACCGACTTCTCTATTATAAGCGAGCCAAACTCCTATTCTACATTTTTAACTTTCAATTAAGATGGAGAAAGTACTAGTAGATTGATTCATAAAATGTATTATTTATTTTTAAATAATATATAGGTATATTATTTACAAAATGACTTAAGTTTAGTAAAGCTATCAAATAAAAGGGCTTTTATTCTAGAAAATGCTATCCTTATGATTGGTACACGTTAATAATGAAAGCACAATTCAGGCTCCGAAATGGACACGTGGAAACCTGGGGTTTGAAAGCTCTTTTTCCAATCTTTTTACCGGAAACAAAAGCAACCACCTTTTCTATACTTCTTTTTGTCCTCATTTAAATTAATAAAATATAAAATTTTCCWTTTCAGAGAAACTCTTCGTTGCATTATTCTTGCYAAAGGCTCTACCCATAGCTCTGCAATTTGTTCATCACAAATTCATAAATATCAAATTCCACCTTCTTTATTATAAATACGAAAATGCTCCACTTGAAATTTTTACCTATATATATCTGTTGTTGCTCCTTATAGAGTTAAGCASCATTTCTTGGTCCCCAAGTTCTTTGTACTGCATCTGTCAATACAAGAATTTTTCTGTGTAAGAAATCAGCCCGAGATTCAAAGATGGGAGAAGAAGCTGTACGGTCGAGATTCAAGAGAGTATGTGTCTTTTGTGGGAGCAGTTCTGGAAAGAGAGAATGCTACAAAGAAGCTGCACTCGAGTTAGGCCAAGAATTGGTAAGTCTCTTCAGTCACCAACAATCTTTTGGTGGGCATATTGAGCTTTTGTTTTTCTGCTTTCATGACTGGACTTACTTATCTTGGACTATTTTGCCTTTGCATGAAGGTGGCTAGAAAACTGGATCTTGTTTATGGCGGGGGAAGCATTGGATTAATGGGTTTGGTTTCGCAAGCTGTTCATGATGGCGGCGGTCATGTTTTAGGGTACTGATCTGCCACTGGTATTCGACTTAAACGTGAATTCGTTGTGCCGTTTTTATTTCCTTTTATACCTGAAGGTTAATTGGAAACTTTATCTTTGTTCCGCAGGATCATACCCAGAGCTCTGATGGGCAAAGAGGTAAAGATTTCTTCCTTTGATTTATGCTTCTCTTATGATATTTCTGGTTCTGACTAGCTGAAAGTACATTGCCTCCTCATTTGCTTTCGGGTTTTGTACTGAAATGTTGTTCAGAGAACTGGTGTGACGATAGGTGAAGTGAGGCCGGTGGCTGGTATGCATCAGAGAAAAGCTGAAATGGCCCGCCTTTCTGACTGCTTCATCGCCTTGCCAGGTTCGCCCCACATCCACATCTGCACTCACATTAACGTATTTTGCCTCCATTTTTCTCACGAACTATGATGTCACGTTTTTCTAACCATGGTTTCTTCACCTCTTCGAAATCAGGTGGCTATGGAACTTTAGAAGAGCTATTGGAAGTCATCACTTGGGCTCAACTGGGCATACATGATAAGCCGGTAAGAAACACTAATCTGCTCACAGAGACAGAGACAGAGAGAGAGAGAGAGAGAGAGAGAGCTCTTCTTGACTTGAGCGATAAAAGTTGCAGTTGTTGTTTACCCTTTCTGTGTAAAGGCTTTAAGAGACAGCTAAAAGTCTTTTGGTATTTCTTTTCTCAGGTGGGTTTACTAAATGTTGATGGTTATTACGACTTCCTCCTGACCTTCATTGACAAAGCAGTAGATGATGGGTTCATTAAGCCTTCTCAGCGTCATATCTTCGTCTCCGCTCCAAATGCCAAAGAGCTCGTTCAGAAACTTGAGGTGTGTGTTGTGTAATGACTCTCGACCTTATGAAGATTCACGAAAGTAACAATGATAATATAATGATAAGCGAAAGATTCTACACAGTTTGCCATTTTGGTATATTCATCCGGTTTTTCTCTTCTTTAAAAAAAATTTCAGGATTACGTTCCTGTGCGTGAGGAAGCCTTGGGAAAGATGAAGTGGGAAGTCGAGCAGCAGCAGCAGCAACAACAACAACAACCGACGCAGGTGGGGTTCAATGCTCTGCAGGCGGAGATTGCTCTATGAGAAGATGAAAAAGATGGCAGATTTGCTAGAAGAAAAGTAGGGAGCCAAAATGTTATTGGGATCACCTCTTTTTGTCTGATTTTGGTATATAATTGACCGATTAGTGTGGTCCTACCAGAAAATGTATGGTATGGTGGGGGGATAATATTAGTGATATGACTGACTGATATTATTAGAACAAAGAAAAGGATTTATGTCGTCCTCTRTGTCTTTCCGGATATGAAAATATGCTTTTGTGTGTGTTCTTCCATTTCTCTAACTATATATACATACATAATATTATATGCCTGCGTCTTCTGTGGAAGTGTTATGTTATCTGTATCTAGCTATGGTAGGATAACGCCTGCATTAGCATATCTTCTGCTGCTAATTGCTTAACGTCATGTTCACGTAATGTATGGTCCGATGTGTTCATTCCAGAACCCAATCACTTCTCGTTCCCTTACCCATCGGATGTGTTCATTGTGGGCGTACATGGCCTTGGAAAGTAGGAACCACAAGACGGGAAAAGAAAAAGGTCGGACTGCATATACTGCTGTGTTTTGTTGGCCCAGAGTCCAGAATCGTATTGGGGTTGGACCACAAGTGCGCACTTTGTTGTTGAGCAAGACAAAAGTGGTTACTCTGTGAAGCCCGCTGCATGTTATCGTCCTTGCTATGGAAATCCAATACTTTGGGAGTTTCGAAAGGGGAAACGGGAATTGACTGTCAATTTTGATATCTAGACAGGTAAGTTTCTTTTTCTTTGCGTGCTAGGAAGAGTGTCAATCTACACACATCCACAACTTGACGATTTTGCAAATATGGTATTAACAGTCGTGATACCATTATTGGCTTGAGTAGCCTGCCTTCGAGGCCCAGAAAACAAGCATAATCAAAGGAATAGTTTGGTGGTGAATTGGGAAAGGGACAAAACATCATTTAAGGGAAGCATTTTCTTTTACATTGTTCTTGTTGGTATGAGAGAGAGGAGGAGAGGAAGAGGGAACATTTTCCCTCTCCCTTGCCCTCCAATTTGGGAAGGGAAGAAATGCTTAAGTGAGAGTAGCAGTACCCTATTTTCCTTTCCAAATCAAATACATCAATACACTATCTAGTATTGACTTCCCCTTTTCTTTTACTTCGACATTTCACTTCAACTAGACCTTGCCAAGAAACCCCTTCTTTGAATCGGTCTATCAGCAAAGTTCCTGTGAATCAAAACACACAGATATGAACGAAAAATGCAGACCACATTTGTCTATTCTTTTTGCGTTCAAAGAAGACGGAGAATGGGTAGAGGAAATCTCACAGAGGTTACATGGCTTAAATTTGCTAGATCAGTCCCGCTGAACTGGTACTGGCAGCTTACTGCTCAACTTGGCATCTAATTTCCACACAAAACACCAGTAGCTTGTTGGCATCTTAATCCCCCTCCCACAAACTTACTATTTTATTTTCTTTTTCAAAAAAAAAAATGTAAAAATGTGGGGCTAAAACACCTGCAGTTGGTCAAATTAATTCTCAATTAGAGAAAAGATTCTATACACTTCTGTTTTTCTAAAATCTTCATCAGCAATATGAGATTATGTTTGATCATTACATCAACTGTTAAATGTTCAAACTTTATCTATGTTTTCCTCGGAAACAACCTAGTGTACTACTGTTCATGCCATAGCCAAAAACGAAGAAAATTCGAGGAAATTGCAAAGAACGACGCTTCATGATATTAGATAAAAGCAGCATGCACTCAAATACAACATTCATGATTGTAAATGGGAAATAACTTTGTTCTTTAACGTTGATATTATTAATTAATGGAATTAATTGAGATACAATTCAAATTATGTCTGTATTTGGAAGATGTGATTCTTATTCAGAGGAAGAGGAAAACTTAATTCAGAGTTCTTTTATATGATGTTACAAGAAAAAGTAAAAATGAAATCTAAAGTTGATTTGACAATCTGTTTATTAATTATATTTTTTAAAAAAATATTTTTTCTTAAAACATAATGTTTGTAGTAATGAATAACAAGCTGTATAATAGGAGAAAGGAATGTAAACCGAGCTCGAGGCCTATTCTTCTGAGCTCATGCCTTTTCTAATGACTGAAAAAATAATATTTTTGAGAAAATCAGTTTGAAAAGAAACTTTTTTATTTTTACATTTTCAACATCTTTAATAAACAAAAACTATTTTTAGAAAGTATTTCCAGTTTGGTTTTTCAAAAGCGTTTTCTTGAACTTTTTTTTAAACAAAATTAAAACTGCTTTGGAAAATAACGGCTCAAATCACCTTTTAATTTTTTTAAACACTAGAAGCTGTTGGCTTATAATATGACTATGACCGAGTCTTAAGCGGCATCCATTTTATATAATTAAGCTATAGCGACAGATGATAGAGGAGAAGAGAGAAAAATCAAAGGGCACTGGAAGATTGAAGAGAATTACAATGTAGAGCAAATCATAGTGAAAGGGACACCACAAAGTAAAGAGATGAAGTTTGGTCATTTTAAAGAATTGTTAGGGAAGACTTGAAGTCAAGTTGTCCTTGTTCTGAGTTTTCCAGTCTATGCATTTCCCTACCTTTGAATTGATGGCATAACGCGGATTTCCTTTTAACTATCTTGTAAAAAGTTGGAACTTTCACAGTAGGCATTCAGTTCTTGTGTGTAATGGAGCTAAAGATTTCATTAGCAGAAGAACATGAAGAATTCCCAAAACTCAGTTGATTCTACGTTGAATTGATTGCAGGATTTGTATTAACATTACCAATTCAACATGGTTCTTCTCTATGTTTTGGTTGAAACTTTTGACTCAAATCCTTTTGAAGAATGGAAGTTTGAACTCTGGAATGTTTTCAAGAGTTTACGAAGCTACTACAAGTTAAAAGGTGATTCATAATACAAATCATTTTAGCTCATTGGCAAGAACTTAAGAATAGAGTCATGGGGTCAATACTCCATGTTGAAGAAACGCGTAAATCAATTAGGCTAATGTCCTTTGTGTTGTAATCAAAAGTCACGCAGAGACTTCACCTTTGGACTGTTCAGTCTATTCCACTGCCCCTCCCTGTCGCCACTGCATAAAGCCAACAATATAAATAAACCCCTCTGCTAGAATCAATCCTTCGTGCGAATTCTGTTTTTTCTTTCTATATTGAGCAAGAAATATGGATGACTTGGCGGCTGGTCTTGAACTGCCCGGATTTAGGTTCCATCCCACGGAAGAGGAGCTGCTTGAATTCTACCTCAAGAACACCTTGCTTGGGAAAAAATTGCATCATGATATTATTGGTTTTCTAAACATTTATCACCACGATCCTTGGGAATTGCCAGGTACTTCATCGTTATTCTCATTATGCTGCTCTGTTTTACTTTCACTTGTAATTGATTGAAGCTACTAGAATAAGCGGAGTCCAATATTAGCCTGTATGTTATGTAACAGGTCTGGCAAAGATTGGGGAGAGAGAATGGTACTTCTTTGTGCCTCGAGACAGAAAACATGGAAGTGGAGGAAGGCCAAATAGAACAACCAGAACTGGGTTCTGGAAGGCCACCGGTTCTGACCGTAGAATACTGAGTTTGTCTAACCCCAAGAAAATGATCGGCCTTAAGAAAACACTGGTCTTCTACAAGGGCAGAGCACCTCGCGGCTGCAAGACTGATTGGATCATGAATGAGTATCGTCTACCGGATACTTCCACCTCTTCCAAGGTGCCAATTTCAATACAACAACTAGAGATCAAAGTAGTTGAATTAACTTGATTGCTAGCTTAGGTAGCACATGAAGGAAAAGACTAATGTAAATTTGCTCTTTGAAATCTAATGCAGGATGTAGTGTTGTGTAAAATATATAGGAAGGCTACTTCCATGAGGGTGTTGGAGCAGAGAGCTGCAATTGAAAAAGAAGCAAAAGCATTTCATGCTGATAGTACTTCTCCATCGTCTTTCCCAACCCCACCAATGGATGCTATTCCAATTTGCAGTCAAGTTGATGAATTTGCTGTATATAGCAATCATGCAGTCTTCAAAAAAGAAGCTGAAGAACTGCTGGGGTTGAACAAGAATATTTCTGATAGTGCAGAGAATACTTCTTCAAATTTAAACTTACTAAAAGGGGAAGCAAACTTGACAGAGCTTCAAGTACCCAAATACAATATGGACTGGACGCAAGACCCTTTCTGGACTCAATTACGTAGCCCTTGGCTTGAGATTCTCACCCCTGGATACGCCAATATTCTTAATTTCTGATATGGTTCTTTTTGTCGAAATTTTCAACGGTAAAAATGTTCTTTCAAGGCCGTTTTCCGTCCTCTCAGACGACTGTAATAAGCTTTCCTTTTTTCCTTTTTTGCCTTTTCTGGTTTAAGGGATCGTCAAACGATCCAATGGAGTTGACTCTTAGTTTAAAATCTATTTTTATAATTATTTTATATATTTTATGTTATATTAAAATATTATAATGTAATAACAATTTTTTTAATAACTTTGTCCAATTTAATAATTGTAAATAATTATTTTAATTAATTTATTTAAAATATAAAAAATCATTAAAAATTTCATATTTTATAAAAACGATGTTTGTTTAGTTACCTTTGCAACGGGGTTCGACACGCTTGTGACTTTCAAGGTCATCACTCCAAATTTGTTTCTGTCTGTCGAACTTGAATGTGAGCAACCTTTAGCTCTTTGAGCCACTGCTGGAACCTAGGTTTGCTGGAAAGATCGTTCGCTTCATGGGATGCTGAAGTAATAGGGCGCCTGCCCCTACCATGTCTGGCTTGGCCGGATAAGTTGATCTGGCATAATGAGGTGAGGGGTTTATTTACTGTGCGCTCAGCTTATAGGCTGGGCTTGAATTATCTTGATGAGCAGAGGGGCTTACAGATGACGTCCTCAACTTCGCAGGGCCTTAACGACATTTTATGGAAGGGTGTACGGTGGCTGGACGTTCCACCTAAGGTGCGGGTATGGACGTGGCGGGCTTGCTGCCAGCTCCTGCCCACCAGAGCAAACCTGAAACGTCGGATGAAGCTTGAGGTACTGCATTGCCCATGTGCGGTTGGCCAGAAGAAATGGATGCCCACGCCTTGTTTGATTGCTCTTTTGCAGTGCAGGTATGGGAGGTCGCTGGGGGTGGTATGGCGCGATTGTTAAGGGAGCCGGTTCTTTTAGGGTTTTATGGAGAATTTGTTGGGTGACAGGGGCGTAGTGGGAGAGGAAGGGTGGAGCGAAGGTCGCTGGGGGTGGTATGGCGCGGTTGTTAAGGGGAGCCGGTTCTTTTTAAGGGTTTTATGAAGAATTTGTTGGGTGACGGGGGGCGTAGTGGGCGAGGAAGGGTGGAGCGACTAGTGATCTCTGGCGTGCTCGGAAGAGATTTATCTTGAGGGGCAGAAGATGGTAGAAGGGAAGGTTGTAGATTTGGCCGAAAACTTCCTAGAGGATTACCAGAATGCGCGACAGGTGYAGGGTGTTGCTGCTGCCATGGAGGCGCAGCGGGAGCGGGTTGGCGGCCTCCTGGAGCTCGGGTTGTAAAGATAAATGTGGATGTGTTCATGGGGGCAGCACGGGGCTGGTTTTGTGATGAGGGACATGGCGGGGGATTGGGTTGCAGGGTTGGCGGAGACGGTGGAAGGTTGTACTAGTCCGGAGCATGCCGAGCTGCAGGCTGTCCACTTTGGACTAGCACTGGCAGAGCGCCTTTCTCTTACTCACTTTGTTGTTGAGTCTGATTGCCAAGGTGTGATAAACTCTGTTGCCTTGATGAGGAGTGGTCAAGGTTGGGAGCATAGTTGAGGAATTGAAACCTATAGTGTTCCAAAAGGGGTGCACTGGTTTCTTTTTTGAGCCGAGGAATGCGAACACTGTTGCTCACTTTGCGGCGCAGCATGGTATTAGGGGGACAGGCGTTTCCTTTGGGAGTCTWATCCCCCATCAGATGTAACGTCGGCTATTTAGTGGGAAAAGCTCTCTAAATAAAAGAGTTTTTCGTTGGTTCTAAAAAAAATATATACAACAATTTATATTAAAAAATGTGCAATTTATAATTATGAAATGCAATGATACTGAATAGAATTATTGATCCATTATCTCTTTTAAATGAACGTTTAAAATTTTATTGACTTAAGTGAATATACACAACTCTTAGTTACTCAATCAATTGGTTAATTGAAATTACAAGATAAATAAATATTATAGATGATAAATTGAATTCATTCTATAATGATAGATGAATAAAAAAACTTTCAATTGGGCTTCTTTTCTTCTATTCAATTGGTATTTTTGCGTGTTTTCTACCATCCTTGAGTGTGCAAAAAATATTATATTAGAGTCATAAGGTAACTTGAAATTAATAAAATATAATTTAATTATCAAGAATGTCGTAGTAACACGAGAAATTAAAATTCTTAACAAATATGATTACATTGTATCGATTTAATGACGAGATATTTTTTTTCATTTTCTTTCAATATCTAATTACATTTTTAAAATATTAGTTGACACAAAACAACCTACAATCCATATTTTTTATTTAATCAAATGATTGATATATATAAGACTCTTGTAAATTGATTGTTTTAGTGGATTTGCTCTAACGTCTTGATGTGATACTATGAATGTAGGCATATTAAGTTGAACTCTGTTAATTCATATGTTTTTTATTTTTTATTCATTTATGTTCTCTATCTATGAATAAATGAGTAAGAAATTCAATTTAATAGATAAGTCGAATCGTATTTAACGATTACAAATGTGAAAATTAATGTATTATATGAGACAAATCTTCAAAAATATTATATGAGATAAACGACAATAAGATTTGTTATAATATTAATTAAGGAAGAATTGTAATTCATTTATCATAATGAAATCACCTCCAGTTTCTTACCTCATACAAGCTTTCTCAATATACACCTACATGATCCATATGAATCGGACACCTAAAAGTTCTATTCTCTATATTGTATGCTTTTACATCAAAATAGTTGCAATATAATGCTTCCTCTCTAGAATGAACAAATACAAAATTTCCATGCAATATATATTTTGGGCACAGTATCTTCTCCTGGCAAAGTAAGTTAAAATTGGGCAAGTTGATGATGTACAATTGTTTGTTCCCAAGAGTTGTTTTCCTTGGGCATCCAAATGTTTAAAACTTATGTCTTCACCATACTTTCACATCTGAAATGCATAGGCTCTCTTCCATTACCATTAATTCTATGAAGTTTCTATAGTTCGTCAATGGCCAAACAGAAGGTTGAGGTATTGTCTTGAAGTTCTCAATTTTGCTATCTAATGACACGATCAAGTCATTAGCAGTCAGCTTATAGCTAGGAGAATACTTGCAAATCAACCAATAAATTCTTTCATTCGTTGAAGCAGTGTTGAAATAAACACGATGTGGACATTGTTCTATTCTCGTCTAGAAAGAAGACCTAAACCCACGATGAGCAGTGAAAGCAAATATCTCGCATTCTSTGCACTCATTTATAGACCCATCACTATGATAGCGTAAGAATAAATGCACCACTTTGTATTCCTTGGTCGATGAGGAGTAGACAAATCCAAGTTTGGAATAAAACAAAGAAGTTGATAATGTGTGCAAGATTCGATACTTTCTTAAACTAGGGTTGCACACACAAATCCTGTCATAATTTATTGTAAAGCAAATTCAATCGCAGCTAAAAGGGTAGAAGTATTTGATTACCATACTTGAAGCCGATTCTGAAATCGTGTACACAACATTACTCTCGTAGTCTTGCATATTCCACTGATATGGCACCACTTCAGGTTTCGACAATGCAAGAAGTCTCGTATTTTTCTTTGACTCTTCGCGGCAAAAGTTCACAAAATTAGGATCGAAAAACAAGTCGTCCTAAGTTCTTAAAATGGTTGTGAACCTACTAAGAGTATCGGTCGGGAGTTTCGAAAGAAGATCAACCACGAGATCATAGAAAACTTCTACTTTCTCCATTTGAGATCTGGGAACATGGTCACGTTATGGAACTCCATTGGTAGCTTCTAGGTACCAAGAGAGAGATTGAGAGGTTCACAAATAAATGTATTTTTTATTATTTTTGGTAAAGACATACCCATAGAATCCATAATATAAAGTAAACATAGAAGCAAATTAGAATTTTTGTGGAGGCTGCAAATAGAAATATTGTATTTGGAGAGTAATTTGTATATGTACTTGCATAAACTTGATTCATTGTATGGTGGTTTCCACATCCTTCTCCATGGTGCTTTTGGAGAAAGTTCCAATGAACTTGGAAAGTCAAAGTCGCTAATCAAGTCTCGAGATAAGATCCCAAGTTGAATGAAATCGATTCGTCGATATTTTTTTTTGATAAAATTAAAAGATTTTGATATTATGTGTTAGATGTGATTTTTGAATTTCATTCTCCTTTTATCGGACATTCATCTCATGCATATTGACATTTRATATATTAAATATGATATATCAAATTCGCTTAATGTTAATAAGTAGCATTATAAATGCTTGTAAGTATCACACTATATATGTAATTACATATTTCTAATGTCTCATATAAGGAGATGTATTCTTTTAGGCTTCATTTAATAAAATTAAAGTTTGAAATCTGAAACGTGATCTAATTTCTAAACGACGAGGATTTATTTTATAAGAGAATCTTCAATTCTATGGTGTTAACATTGACTAATTTTTGACAAATGACAGGTAATATATAAAATGCCAATTCACGTCAGGTTAATGTCAAAGGAAAGAAAAGTAAAACTCATAAATTAACTCCAATATATAATATAAGAAATGTCAATCCATGTAATTTGATCTCGCTTACATCTCATTTATTTTATTTAAATAACGTAATAAAAATACGAAAATAGTTTTTTAAAATCAATAGTTATTATCTTCAGCATGTTAAGAAGGCCCAGGCGTTCTGAAATTAAACATCGTGCTTGACATTATTAACATTTATCCTTTCCACGTTAGCATAAAGTAGCTCAAGAAAGACATTTTGGAGATAAAATTATTGAGACAATATCATTTTATGATATTAAATATATAAAATATATATTTAATATATATCACTTCAAATRTATAAAATGTATTAAAAATTACTTAACGGCAAGTAGATATTGCAAAATAGATTATTAAATGGTACTAATTTAATAAGTTTTTCATTTGCTCAATTTTAAATGATGAATTAAATTATTAAAAAGAATCGTACTTATATATTTTAGTTTAAAATATTTTGTATGATGGCATATTAAGTACTCTTGGAATAGTTTTAAAAAAAATACTCTTGAAATATGTACATTTTTAATTTTATCTCTTCTTCAAAAAATTCCTTTGTATTTCTCTAGAAACAGAAAGCACAATTCCTTTGCGTTAGCACCCAATAGGAAAAGAAGACATCGGGTGGATTTGGGCCATGTAAATGGTTGGGTGAAGCCCATTTTCATCAATTTTAATACATCGATATAGGGAGTTGGGTCAAGTGGTTGTAGGTGACTCCACAGTCCATTCTTGTTTACAGGTCACGAAGTTTCTTGGAGACTCGAAGGATGGGCTTTTAGCTAATGCTGCTATCAGCAGAGCTATTCCTAGGAGAATCCCTGTCCACTCTGCTCGACTAGATAAGATTGAAGAACATATTCATACAGCAGTGGACTTTTATGGATTTAGGTTTGTAATGAAAAGAAGATACAATTTGAAGTGCTATGTGATCCTATAGTTTCTCTGCATGAAAGCCTTTTATATACTGCTCCGTGGGTTGGCTTTTATGCTGGTTACAGCTTTTACAGGTGAATGCCTTACTATCAGTCTTGTTCCTCCGAAGATGGCACTACTTGCTTAATGGAAGCTCCCCTTAATCGAGCTCAAATATTATGATTGTAACCTTTTTACATATTTTTAGCTGCAAAGTGTTGAATTCTTTATGTTCCATGATCGAGTGGCACCGCCCTCTTCTCTTATGTCGCAGAGCCTGATATCCTCTAATTTGTCTGCCCTTGCTGTAATTGCAAACCTCGCTTCGAGTCTGTATTGTACAAGGCTAGCCTGATGCTTTGAAGGAGTTCATTATTTTGGTAAATACCTGATGCAAAATGGCCTAAAATGTTTCATCCATTTGGTTGTTTTGCTCAGATCTTGAGGACCGTGTTGTTTTCTCCTCCTTCACTGGTTCTTTAGTCTATACTCGGCAATGATTTTTAAACATGCTTATCAGGACACTACTTATTAGTAATACATTGTGTTTGATAATGTTTCATCGTTGATCATTAAATTATTCAATCCATGAATGCTTTTGATTCCATGTCTTCATGTTGTCTCATCATGCATCATTACTCTTCTCCTGTTATCGTTGCTTAATATGCATCATGTGCGTATGTTACTCATCTCTCTCTATKTATTTTTTATACCTATCGATGATTTATGTTATTTCTTAGGTCAACTTGTCCAAGATAGGGGGACAACCAACTCAGACTTGCAATTTTCAAGTATAGAGGATTCATAATTACATGTGAGTTTCACTATTTAATAGTCTGATGAACGTATTATATCATCTCCTTGTATGCACTTGGGATCTTTATGCATTATAATGATGGAAAGTTAATATAAGATTCTTCTATGGCAATAATTTAGTTCACCTTACCCAGATTGTCTTTGCTGGTCAGTTGGAATTCTGAATTTGACTAAAGTAGGAGGAAATTCAATTCCTCATTACCCATTTCATCTTGCCGTAAAGTTAACCAAGTTGAGTAACATGGATTATATTTTGTTCAAGAACAAGTTTACCGCATTAAAAGAAAGCCTAAAATACGAGTTTCATCAGTATTTGCGTGTATATTGTTAAAAAATTCGTTTAGTTTCTTTTATTTTGTAATCCGAAAAGAAGACGAGATGTTTTACCAGATGATTGAAAGCTAAGACAAAACGAATTAGCAGCTTCGCGTGATATTGCCACAATTATTGTGATTTTCACTATGATAATAGATTGATAATTACAACTATATTGTGTATATACAGCTAAAGCAACTACAAAATTTCGGATGCCTCTGTTTTAGCATCTTCAAGCTGTGCTTAGTGGTTGAGGATGTTGAGGAGGGAAACTCTGGACTTAATCAATCGCCTGAACAAGCATTCAAGTTCTTCCTCAACAGGCCGGATGCTTGTTAGGATATTTCTTAATTGATTCTGAACTGCCTCAACTTGTTCAACGTCATCCTTGTTCCTTAGCTTCTGAGAGATGAGGATATCCACCTTCTCAAATTCATTTGCACTAGTTTCTTTGTCTTCCTTCATCAGCTTGGACACTAGAGACCAGCCACTCCGCCTTGATAGCGTCTTTGTTCCATGGATGTGGGACAAGAATGAACTGAACATGGACAGGGTAATTGATTCAGCTTCCTTTAACATGCTTAAGACTGCCACAGTTTCACTGTCTTTCTCGGAAGCTATAACAGATTGTCTGTTTCTGATGCTCCTCAAGTCTTTGAGGGCTTTCTGGATTATCTTCTTTGAATTCCTTCTGGAGGCGAGGTAGCCAGAGAGTTCATCTCTGTCATTTCTCCTTAGAGCTGAAAGAAGCTCCTGGACATTTTGCTTTGTTTGTGAGAAGATGTCTCTAGTAGTGGAACAGGCATCCAAAAGCCTGAGATATCCGTCCAACAATTCTTCGGTCCATTTGGCTTCGCATTCTTGTGAGATAGCTTGTTGAAGGTGAGGCAACTGAAGCGCATCATCGTTGCAGTTGTATAAATTGTTCAGATCGGCTAGCCTGCTGGTCATAGATGACAAGGTTGAACTGGTAGCCTCAGAGGCCCTTGCTCTAGATAAATGCTCTTCGAATTGAGGCATGAAAGGATGAGACCTGGAGGGCAAGCTGATAGAACGAGCATGTTTACGGGTTATTGTTCGCAAAGGAGAGGGAGCCATTTTTCTCTATTGTTGCAAATGCTGCCTAATTCTTGGAATTTGATGATTCAATTTTGCAACTTGTGTTAATTCATCAGTGCTTACCAATATATATAGAGGGCGCAGGAGACAAAAGGAATCTCAACCACAACTCTTCATAAAGAGTAATGTGATTTTGATTTGGATTAACAACCATATTGGCGATGTTTTTGGAATGTTTCCCACCTCCATGTCCAAAGTATCAAGTCAAGCTATCTCTATGTCAATTCCGAAGCTAGTAGGTCTAATTTAACATAATATGTTAAGTGCACGATGTGGAAATATCCCTAAATATATCAAAAGAGCTGCTGAACTCTTGTCTCCTCTTGCGGGTTGGATATACAAGTATTAATTTTCCCTCTTCTTTACCATTTTGCTTGTCTCAGAGGCACTTAAAATTAATGCAGGTATCTAGCTTGATGCTGTCAGATCTCAAGAGCCACGTTGTTTAATCAATATCCTGCACACTATGAACTAAAGTTTATTCATATCTCATCCATGATCGCTAAATTATCCATCCACGAATGCTTAGGTGACTTTGTTCTATCTTTTTGGTTCTCTTCATATAATATGCAACCGTGTGTTTACTTTAGTTTTTGTTATTATTTTATATTGCACACATCAGCACCTTCTTTTTGCTCTTACTTTAGTCTCAGTTACTTCAATTTTCAAATCAAATTGGGATTGGAAAATATACCTTTTCTTGATATATACTATTTTCTACCTCGGAGTTTTGCATCTTATACTTTGATATTGTAATTTTGTATGACTGATGCCATGTTGTTGTCTAAATGCCTCCAGAACCTGGAGTGATTTTCTGAAACTAGACAACATTCAAATCATTGTAGTCATTTATCGGGTTACTAGCTCCTTTGACACTGATTTGCCAGCTTACGATCCAACTGCAGCTTACACTCCTAGAAAATGATGGAATTCATGTTAGTACATTATTTCTTTTCACGTATCAAGAGATTGGTGCTACAATTCCAGCTTCATTTAGGTGAATGATCTCATCCTATATAAACAGATAACTAACACTAGACTTGCAATTTTTAATATCTAAGGTTCATTATTACACTTGAACCTCACATTTTTTTAGATAAACGTGTTACATCGTGGCTTCTGATGGAGATGGAATCTTTACGCATTTTATTGTAAGTTAATGTAGAATTCTTGTGGGGCAATACTTCCTCCCACCTCACTAACTATTATGTTGTTTGCTGGGATATTCGAGATATGAATTTGAGTGAGATATGAAGAAATTTCATTCTTAGGTCTTCCGTCTGATATGGCCTAAAATTAACCAAGTTAAGATGACTTTATGATTATTTCTGATTAAAAGAGCAGGCTTTACACATGTATTATAGCGCTTTTGCACATTTAGTCAGTATATGATTGGAAGATTTCTGGTAATTCCTTTACTATGTAATTTAAATACACATCTTAGTGAGAACTTCGATGTTCTGGTAATTGCTTCAGCCATGCGAGATGATTGAACAAAAGCAAAATTCTGAAAATATGCCGACATTCACTTTTATCTGATAATAGTTTGATAATTACATTTATACTTTTAATGTACAGGTATGTACAACTACAAAATTTGCGATGCCTCTATTTTAGCATCATAAAGTTGTTGCCTAATGGTTGAGAATATTGAGTAGGAAAACTCTAGACTTGATCAAACGTCTGAATAGACATTCAAGTTCATCCTCAATGGTCTGGATGCTTGACAGGATGATTCCTAATTGTTTCTGAACTGCTTCAACTTGCTGGATGTCATCCTTGTTACTCTGCTTCTGAGATAAGAGACGGTGCAAAGTGGTGTCCACCTTCTCAAATTCGTTGACATTCCTCCCTTCTTCTCTAGTGTTCATCAGCTTGGACACTAGAGACCAGCCAGTCTGCTGTTTTCTTCCATTTAAATGGGACAAGATTGAGTCAAACATGGTCAGAGTAAGTGTTTCAACTTCCTTTAACATGCTTATGATTGCCACAGTTTCATCGTCTTTCTTGGTGGCTGCGACAGACTGTCTGCTTCTGATACTCCTCAATTCTTTGAGAGCTGTCTGGATTGTCTTCTTGGACCTCCTTCTGGAGGTGAGATAGCAAGAGAAGTCATTTCTGTCCTTTCTCCTTAGAGCGGAGAGAAGTTCTCGAATGCTTCCCTTCGTTTGGGAGAAGAGATCTCTAGTAGTGGAACAAGCATCCAGAAGCCTGAGATATCCGTCCAGCAATTCATCAGCCAATTTGTCTTGGCATTCTTGTGAGATGGCTTGTTGGATGTGAGGCAACAGAAGGATATCATAGGTGCTGTCATATAAATTGTTAAGGTCAGCTAGCCTGTTGCTGAAAGATGACGAGGTTGAAGTGGTTGCTTCAGATGCGCTTACTATAGACAAATGCTGGTCGAATTGAGGCATGAAAGGATGAGATCGGAAGGGTAAGCTGATAGAACGAGCATGTTTACGGGCTATTGTTCTCAAAGGAGAGGGAGCCATTTTTCCTCCTTGTTGCAAATGCAGCTTGGTCTCAGAAGAATGATTCAATCTTTCAAGTTGTGGTGCTTCATTAGGGGTGCGCTCAATAAATATGGAGGCTGAAGAAGACAAAAGGAATCTCTCTACTTGACGCCCTTCGAAGAGAGTAATGTGATGTTGATCTGGATSTAACWACCYTATCGGCGATGTTCATGCAATGTTTCCTACTATCAATGCAGAGTTYTTCTACTCAGCAACCAACAGGAATTGTTTTTCCAGCTTAATATGGCATTAATTAGTGGACGTTGTCAGATAAAATATTGAAGCCACTTGCCCTCCGACGATTTTGCCTCCTCTATCCAGGAAATGCAAGCGCTATTGTCTTTTCTTCTTCAGTTTTGCATCCTTAGCACAACATCCACTGCCACATGATTATCAGCAGAGGTGAGTAACCGGTCCAGCATTATGCCTTTTGGGAGAAAACAATGCTGCATTACTCGTGCGAACCTATTTCCCAATATAATAAGACAGGCAGAACTACTTCCACTGAACATTATTCTATTTCAATAAACTATTGCTTCCTGCCTGCACACGTTTACGCTAGGTTAAGTCACCGTCTTCTCATGAATTCATGCACGAGCGATCTGGAGCCAATTCATCCATTCTTTAGCCGTTATCAAACATTTGACATTCCGATGACAAATCTGCACAAAAGCTAGTTTCTTGGAATCATATTCCTAAATTGACGAACTTTGAAAATAGTATTCTGTTACTGTGCCTGTTCCAGTATTTTTCAAACTTTGAAACTGATAAAAAGGAAAATTCAAAGGTCCAATTCGGTTATGCATATATATACATTGATGCATGCAAGCATGCATATTTGTTGGATCTATACAGCGTTCATCATTTTGGTTTAAATTGATCCGAGTGTATAAAGTTGTTAATCAACTCAGTAGATCTTGTTATCTGTCTTTTATGTTCTGAATTCTTCTTAGATTATATGTTCTATTTTTCAGTTCTTCCTCAGGATGGTGAGTTTTCTCCCTCCCTCCCTCTCAAGTACAAGTATTTTTGCATATTATTTGCTTCAGCAGACTTTTTGGTGATCGAATTCGTTATACAAGCAGGGAAGGGATAATTGCATTCGTTGCCCTTTTGAAAATAAATAAATAAATGAAGGTAGAAGATTGAGCTCAAGGTTTGCTAGATATCGATTCTATCAGAAAGAAATGTACATCTTCAATCATTTTAAAAACTTTTTCCCTCAGGTGCTGTGCTAGCAACTGAGGATATTGAGAAGAGATGCTCTCGTTTTAATCAATTGTCTGTGTAGGTATTCTAGCCCTTTTTCATGATCTAGGATGCTCATTTCTAATTCTTGCAGTCCTTTTTGTGCACCGTCGTACATATTACAAGCAGCTGTATTCTGGTTCATTAGGATTTGGAGTTCAGCATCAACCTCCTCGAGTTCATTTAGTTTTGATGTGCCTTTACAAGTTACACGTTTACTGCGTATCAGTTTGGAAACCAAAGACCAGCTTCTCGGCTTGGAGTTTGATCTTTGCCCTAGTGTGTAGGACATCAAGGACTCGAACACTGCAAAAGTAGCTGACTCCACTTCTCTTAACATGCCGATTACAACTGCAGATTCCCGATTTTCACTTGTCAGAGAGAAGCCTTCTGCTTCTGTAAGCTCAAACTTCTCAGTGTCTTTTGTGTTGCCTTTTTTACATTCGTCCTGTGGTTTAAGTATTTCTTGATTTCAGCTGAGACCACAAACTCATCACCACGTCTTCTGCGGAAAGCTGATTGAAGTTCTTGCATATGGCTTTTCGCTCTTGTCAAGGCTTCCTTAGCAGCAGCGGAAAGATCCAGCAGCCTTAGAAGTCCATCCAACAGTTGGTTTACCATTTTACTATTCTGGGAATCTCGGAATAGGGCTTGTTGGTTGCTTGACAATACAAATACACTATCAACACAATCATACAAATCCTTGAGGCTGTCTAGCCTTTGGCTGATTGACGAGGATGAAACAGAGGTTGATTCGGAAGAATGCACTCTGCACAAGCACTCATCAAATTGAGGAACAAGTGGGTGTAATCTGGAGGGTAAGCTGATGGCGCGGACATGGGTGTTCCTTAGATTTACAGGGGAGGCTGCCATTGTTGTTCACGAGATCAGAGGAGACCTAGCTCTGGGAGTTTGTTATGAGCAATGCCTTTGTCCAACTACATTTATGTATAAATGAGGACGTGAGACTTGAGAAAGACTATGATGAGGCATGGCATATTGATCATGGGATTTCACGTGGAGCTTCATTCCATTTCAGCAATGTCCATGCATTGTCTCCCTCCAACCGTGTCTCCTGCTCACCATGGATTCCAGAGAAATCAAAATCACATGCCGGCTGTAGAGTTGGAATTTCCATCAAGTCAACACGTGTGCCATCAAATTTTAGCTTGTTTCTCCAAGGCAACAAGAGCCCGACCTAGCCTTTTTATCATCTTTTTCTCTCTTCCACCATTTCTAGATGCCTTCTCCAGCATGTTTTCGACCTGTATAGGTAACTACTGAGACATGATCAGGAATCTGATTGTGCATGATGGGTTCCAGCTTCTTCTTCTGAAAGTTGGATCTTTTTCATTATTGACCAARGTTTGTTCATTGTCACCTTAAACAAGAATTGAACAAACTAATATTCTAATTAACTTTTGTCTGAAAATTGCAGCCGTATGTATATAGTTGACATGATGGTTTGTGAATTAACACAAACATGTCATGTATAAATTATAATGCATCTACTGGGGTTTCTCAAATTGTGTCATCCAGTACCATAGAGAAGTTGCACACTCAGGTTTTAATTCTTCAAATGTCGGTCATCCGTTTTGCAATACATCTTTATTTAATTTTTCTTTTTATTTTGAAGGAAGTTATTGTTACAGAGGTTAGCATTTAATGGCTTTCAAAACAGCTATGCATTTATTTTACTGAGCCATATTGGCATATAAACTAATGAAACGGAAAGTAAAAATTATCGAAATTACAGTGCTTCATAGGTTTTTATTTTTTTAAGTGAAACTGCGTGATAATAAAAAATTACTTCGACCTCCCTTTCTTGAATGATCGTACGAATTTAAATCTTTTTTCATTCTAATTTTACGTCTTATTTTAAAATACATATTGCACTTGAAGATCGATGCAATATTTATTGAATTTTTTATATTTTACCTTTAATTTATTAGCTTTCTAACTTTTTAACATGTAAACCTTCATTTCGATGAAACTAATAAGTTTAATTGCATAAATTGTATACATTTCTTATTCTGTTGCATGCACAATATGTAATTTGAAACGAAAAGAAGTATAAAATTGGAACAATCTTTGAATATATATTCATTTTCATATACTGGCATAAATCACTAATAAAGAGTAGTAGTAGTATTATTACTTGTGAAATATAGATAGAGAAGAGACATGAGAAAAGCAGCTGATTGCAATCGCAACTAACTATATATGTGTTTTGGTGAATTTTGAAAAGTAAATACGTATGCATGAACGAAAGTGCAACTTTCTAATATTGGAATAGAGCCCTTGTGCCTCAAGGCTCTAAGGCACTCCGCCCCCAACTCCACCACCAGCTCCTCCGCCAAATCCCCCACCACCAAGGCCTCCGCCACCCCCAAATCCTCCGCCACCTCCAAATCCTCCACCAGGCCCACCGAGTCCGCCTCCAAAACCAGCGCCTCCCCCAAAACCACCGCCAGAGCCAATACCAGCGCCACCTCCGCCACCGAATCCCCCTCCAATGCCGCCCACACTACCTCCAGCACCAAAACCATAACCAACACCCGCTCCTATTCCACCTAAACCACCACCAGAGCCGCCTCCACCTCCACCACCTATGCCTCCTCCGTTGAAAAAAAGTTTCTCATCTTTGAGCAAACTCTTGGAGTTTACCAGCAGCTTCCTTCCATCTGCAGCGTGAAGAAAAGCTCCAACCACAACAAGCGCAAGAAAGAAAAGCTTGTGAGTCATGTTTAGGAAACGCACATTAAAAAATGGGTCTGTGAAAGGAAACATATATAGAGATGCAAAAGAGTGAAGATTTTCAATTTCTGGAAGACATTTGAGAAGCTTTAATACATGCAGATAAACTTATTTCCTTTTAAGCATCGCAGACAATTAATATGCTTAAGTTTGGCAATTAATGCATGCATTAAGCATACAGCTGTGGCGATTAACGTCCTCTAATTTTCTTCAGGGGTTTCATAAAGCAGAGTAACATTAATGGGTCAACAAGAACGTATGATCTTCGCCAATTCATAGGATCAATCTTGTGAGGTAAACAAATCAGTTACATTAAATAAGACACCAAAAACAGAGGATACGTAAAAAGTTAGACCTGCATCAAATTTTGCAAGTTCGCGCCCCCTCTAAATATTCCTAATTGGATGTTCCACAAATGGATTAAATGTGGACATGCAACAAAGAGTCTCACTTATTGACAAAACAACAGGCAAGGTTTTCGATCCCAATTAAATGAATTCTAATAGTACTGTACATATACATAAGATTTTTCGTAGCAATGGATGATACTGAGAAGGGATGCTCTTGTTTATACCATATGCGCCTGTACAGGCACTCAACTCTTTCACCAAGATCTTGAGTGATGAATTCCATATCGTTGAGCGCCTCACTGAAATATGTTACTACAAGAACAACCTGCAGTTCTATCTCCCATTATGTGCAGAATTTCAGCATCCACCCGCTGTACTTCACTAATATCTGAAGTCTCTTCGCATGCAGTCGTGTTGGGCGTATTAGTTTGAATATCATTGTCCAGCTTCTTGATTTTGATTGTGACCTCCGCCCCATAATAAAAGACAGCAAGGATGCAAAGGTTCTGAACGTGACCGACTCAACTTCTTTCAACATGCCAAAGAGAACTGCGGATTCACGATTTTCCTTAATCAGAGAAAATGAAACTCTGTCTTCTTTAACTTTTAAACTTGCTTATGGCCTTTTGAATTTCCTTTTCCACCTTTTTCGTATGCCGGAAATATTGCTCAATCTCAGATGAAAGGCCAGCTTCATCTCCCCCTCTTCTGCGTAGAACAGAGTGAAGTTCTTGCCCGTGGCTCTTAGTCATGGCTAGGGCATACTTAGCTGCAGTTCAGTTAAATTTGGGAGAAGCTTGTTAGTATTTTAAGAAACGACGTTAAGTAAAGGACAACAAGCGACTGTCTCCGTTATGACGCGAATGTCGGTTCTGATAGCTGAGACAAAATAGAACCTTAACGAATGTTAACGTCACATAACGGCGTAATCTGCCATTCAAGCCCCTATTTAGAGAAGAAAAAGTAGATGAAAATGGGCCAAAATACCGCACCACATATGGGCCGAGGCCCGAAGGTGTAGCCAATGTATGTTATGGGCAGGTCTGCTACAATAAGGCCCCAACTGGGACTGTGACCGACAGGGTACAGCCTAATTTCCGATCAAGTCGGCCGCTTGCTATCCATGTTACAGTATGGGCTTAGACCAATTTTAATTACGCGACCTTCAGATGCTCTCTCCGCCCATGCGGTGGATATCGCCAATCACACACACTTAGACTTGATTTGAATTATAATTATAAAATTTTAATTCTTTCTCGAAAAATATTGTCTTTCGAGCATCCTAATAGAATAAAATTGACTCGCCAAAGAAGGAAAACAAAATCTCTCATAAGAATATAATTTTCTGTAAGTGAAAACATTAATCTTTATACATAAAATTACACAAATTAGATATCCAAATTATTCGGCTCTATATATTTAGAGTTATAAATGTAATAAAGTGTCTGCCGATGTTGAGAACCTCATAGAAAGTAGACCATAAAGCCCCTTTACTCGTCACAAATTAAATCATGAATTAGGCCAAACTTAATCTCAAGTGAGTCCGAAGCATGGGCAGCTTACATATTTCTTCCCAGAAAAGGATGCACAGGACGAAGAAAATTATATGTTACATTTGCAATGAGAACCAGGTATAGTTGCCTACTCAATTTTACGTATTATGGAAGGAAGATAATCAATGGATTTATTAATCTCAACTGGAGGGTCTTCTTATGATCCTCTTCCCCTTTTCTGCCGCTTCTCTTCCAGAATAGCAGCTTCATTCAGCATATCAGCAGCATCCTGGTTCATTTCGAGTTTGGCAAGGGCAACTGACTGCATGTAGAAAGCTGTTGGCCAATCTGGATATACGCATTGCGCTTGCATTGCATCCCTCAGAGCAGCATCAGCTTGATCAAACATAAGATAACATAAACTACGCCTTGCATAAACAGTTGGGGAAACCATTGTTCCAACATCGATAAACTGCAGGCAGAAACAAAAAGAACACGTTTTTCTCGGGTTACATATTTCTTTCTTGATAACTATCGTTGCAGCCACAATGGATGAACTGTAATCACATGAAAACAAAATACCCATTTTACATGAAGTATGACATGACATATAGTACCTGTGAATAACAGTCCATTGCAATTTTAAAATCCTTATCGCGAAATGCAAAGTCCCCACGCTTCCTTGCGTCCAACATATCTTTCATTTGCTGGGTCCATTCTTGAAAAGATAACTAAAACATGTAGGCGTGATCCATTAAGAACAGACAATAGTAATGAATACAATCAGCACGTGGAATTAGTCAAATACCTCATTAGTTCCTTCATCATCCCGATAGTGTGTCATAACCAGGATCTGATGAATTGCTGTGAGATCTATCCGTGAACAGGCCTCTCCCATTGGGGATAGAGGACGCTTCGGGGTAGGTGGGGCATCCTCATGCTTGGAAATTCCAAGCATGATATAAGACGGAACCTGACACAGAACATACTAATCAGATCTTTAAATAATCTAATCTTTTCATTTAATCTTGGTAGAGTACTGCATGCACAAGACATGTTTAAAGCAACCTAGAGGTCAGAGGGGAAGAGGATTTCCAGTTTCCGTCAGCACATAGTGAATGAAGTATTTATGCAGTCAAAGTAAATTAGGTTTGAGCTTCAATTTCTTACGTCAGACTTGGGCTGTAAAGGACCCAGTGTAGAGATTAGGTCTTTCATACTGGGTCGCTCCTTAGGTTCATACTGCAAACACTGAGAGGCAAGGTTAACAACAATTCTTGCATCCTCTGTTGAGAACTTTCCATCCAGATGTGAATCCATTAAAACAATGATGTTTTTACCACGTATCATATCAAGAGCCTGCAAAAAGAGGAATCTATTAAGCGAACGCCACAATCATTTCATAGGCATATGTCTAAAGCATACTTTTTGCTATCTACAACTATATTTTCTCTAATTATGGCATTCTTCTTATGCAGAACTTCACTTAATCACTTCTTATAGATAAGATGCATTTCATTTACATTCGTGTTATGGCTTACTTCATCATATGACCATATTTCCCATCATCTGCTTATAAACTACTTGATGGACATAGTGTAATCACCGGACAGATAATAGAAGTGTCTAACCACGTGCCCTTTAAGTTCCCAAACACCAGCCTGCAAGTCTAAATTTTAACTTGTAAGTGTTCATTTGCAAAAGAATGTCGCATGCGAGTTCTAGAGTGACAGTGGACATGTGTTCTCAATAGATGTATGATCCTCTGGGGAACATTGCACACAGAGAAGGGAAAAGTGGAATAGGAGAAAAAGATAAAATGGACCTATCGAATTTCAGTTTCAAAAACATTTTCAACCTTTGCTCATTGCATTTGACATGGAGGGTTGTCTAGGTTATCCAGTTCATCTTAATTCTCAAATGAGAATGAATTTTCCTTATTTTAGTTTTGATATGTTAGGGAGGGCCACGAGGATCGGACTAAGACCTCTTTCCTAGTGAGGGGTACTTTCACCAGGCTACTACCTTGCCTTCTTAAGAGAATCAAATAAAGTTCAGCTTAGCCAATTCATTAAGCATGTACATTTGGCAGATGTAGTCAGAAGCTTGATTTTTACCCACTCACAAGCAGTTCTGCCTCTTGGAAACTGCTCAGGATAGTGCTCTGAACAAATCAGGCACCTAAAATAAAAGATCTGCATCGTCATGTTTCCACCAATAAGAGGGAAAGTGAATTTCTCTCCTAAAACCTAAATATTCCTCTTGACACAGAATATCTCGACAAGTTGTCATCAACTCAAACAAAGTTCATGCAACTTACCCAGCTAACAATATAAATTATGCCTTACACAGATTATGAAGCCACAGACCCATGAAGGCAAAAGGAACAAAACTTACATGACTGGGAGGAATGTGCTTTCCACTAAGCAAATCCAGGAGGACAGTGCCAAAGCTGTATATAACACTTTCTGGAGTAACCCTCCCTACAATTCACAAGATTGCAACTGCAGTAAGTATGTACTACTAAAAATCCAAACTCAAAATTTTGAGCCAATTGATTGAAACACAAAATTAACATTGTCTTGAGCCAAAAAATGTTATCCTGCCAACACAGCATTCCCATCCACAGGATAAAATGTAAATGAAGGAATTCATAAATTATCATGCACTGGGGCATGTCACTAGCAATATGTGTAAAAGCATAAGTTCAACTTTAGAAAATCTAGAAAGCCAGTAGCTGCATAAACATGCTAGTTTATTGCACATAATGGCTCAGGAACAAAAAGCAGGGGTTCTGATATTAGAAAATTGGAGCTTGAAATTGTTTGTGCATATTCAAAGAGATTAGACAAGATCTATTACCCATTTTGACCAATAGTTTTGTGTCATTTACGTATACTATGTTGAATCTGGACAAAGCTCAGAAACTGATCCTGCATACAGTGAGCACTCTGGCATCCTATGCAGGTTTTGAATCTGGAAAGCTGGTTTATACAATCTGCCAATGGTAACAAGTTCATGGAGGGGAAGGAAGGTAAAAAACAGAGTTCAAAGCAGGTCCTGGATGCTTTAGGATTCTGTCCTCAGTTATGAATGAGAGGTTCTTAGAAAGACAGATTCAGACAGACTTACACAAGGTATTCAGGTGCTAAATTGAACTGGTGAATCCAGCTAAAGGAGTGGCAAATTCTGAGTTGAATAATATTGAGAAAAACTTTTTGAGTGCTCAAGGAGAAAAATTGTTCCTAAGGCAAACTGAAGTTAGAAATAAAATGAATTTGGTAGGACTCTGCCTTCAGTTGTCATAGATGCATCCCCCTAAATTGGTGAGAAATTAACCAGTTAGCTAGATATTATGGGTAGCATGTGGTCGCAATATCTATATGTAGGAACTAATTTACTAAGTATGTATTTTGACATGTTTAGCTATTGTGAATAGAAGGTCCAACATTGTGAAACTTTTAGATAATTTTTTTTTTGTTTAGTTAGTTGAATCAACATCATGACATGTTTCTTGCAATATATTTATGAATGAAAATACTAGGCGATACAGATATCCTCAAACCTTAACTAGTTACTGAGTGACGTGGCATGTTCAAGTTCAATAACCCTTTTCTATACATGTGAGACAATCTATACACTTGTTTACCTGTATGATGCATCGTGGGCTAGTGCGCAGATGTGCAGACAAGAATCACCATATTTAGTTGTCAAAAGAACAAATTAAATTAAACACATAGATTGATTGGTTAAATTAATATCAAATCCAACATCAAAAGCATGCAGTTTAACTATTACGCTCAGCAATTTTGTGAAACAGTTGAATAGAAAGATGCAAATGTGAAGATTGTGAATGGATAACTCAATATATTTGCTAAAACAAAGACAAACATGCACATCATCACAGACTAAAGCTGCAGAGGTAATCACCATTTTTTAAATACTCTGGAGGAGTGTAGGCAAGATTTGTGCTATAACTTTTCCCATCCTGACTATTTTTCATGAACCCAAAGCAGGAGAGTCGTGGATCACCATCCTAAAATGTAAATTAAAAAGTTATATACTCATCCTACATAAAACAACAAATGTTGCAGAAATAAACACTAGATACTCAGGCAGCCCAACATATATATAACCATAAATGCAAGAACACGCTAGCATGCATAAGTTATGAGATAAAGTAAAACAAAGGGTCAAGTGATACCTCATCAAAGAGAACTCTGTAAGCATATGAGATAAAGTAAAACAAAGGATCAAGTGATACCTCATCAAAGAGAACTCTGTAAGCATTTAGATCATGATATAATTGATGTCCTTCACTGCTACAATATTCCAAGGCTTCAACTATATAGAGTGCTACTCTCAGACGCATGGCCCATTCAATGGTCTGACGTTCCCCTGCAAAGTTTAGAGAAATGTTATGAATTCATTCAGCTCACACTGCCACCTTCAACTAATTGGACACTTCAAAGGCAGAAACACATTGTATCATGAAGGTTCCGAAAATGATTGTGTGGCGGAATATCATTAAGAAGAACTAGAAAATATAATGCAAAATCTAGCTTCTAAGGTACTTGAGAATTCAGTTTCATTCTTCAGGTCCTGGATTATATCCAACTAAAGATTTGCCAAGACGTTCACTTCCAGCCTGATCATCAGATGTTAAATTGAACATAAATGGGTATAGTCTCCTAATTATACTCATCCACTGTGTCCTAAATCAATATACATACCAAAGAACCACAAAGTATCTGTTATTTTAAAAGAAACAAAAAGAGTGCACAAAAATTATAGAATACAGTAGTAAGCATCAAATAACACCAATTAGCAATGGTGCTTCTGCTCCCTTTTGTTTCTTAAGCTTGGCAGAAACTCCGAGAGAACTCTCAAAATTTCTTTAAAGAAAAAAATGGGGAAATGCAAACTCCGTACAATGGAATAAATGCTTGGCTAGAGTATCGTTGGGCATGTACTCAGCAACCAGCAACCTCTCATCACCATCGCAGCAATATCCAAGCAAGTTAGCTAGCCTTGGATGCCTGAGCTTCCCCACACCCCATGCCTCTTCCTATAAAATCCAACAGTCACAAAGAAAGCTACAGAATTTCAGTCCCGAAGAAACTAAAATCTTCAGAACAAATGCAGCACCATTAACTAAATTATATTAATCATACCGCGAACTGCTTAGGGTCAGGCCATGCCAATTTGGTGAATTTCTTTATGGCAATCCAGCGGCGGTTCTGGAGGCGACCCTTGTAAACAAGATTGGGAGGTTTGTCACCGCTTTCAGAAACTATAAACTCAGAGCCGAAATTATTAGTAGCAGCTTTGAGGTCAGCTAAAGAAAACTCGGAGAAAGAAGGCACAGCAGCAACGACAGTTGGCGGGGCCACGGTGAGCGGAGCCTGGTACAGTCTTGGGGTTGATAGATGGTTCTCGGCTTTGTCATCGTCCTTTTCTGCGTAAGTTTCTGCTTCAAGCTTGGATTCACAACAACCCATGATTGGCGTTCTCAGTATATTTCTCCCTCCCTCGCTCTCTTTTTCTCTCTCTCACTTGAGTATTCTAAAAAGAGATTGTCAATCAGAGTGACTAAAGAGTAGCCAAAGCCATTGTGCGAGAGGAAAAAGGGAAAAGATCAGAAGACAGTAAAAGAGAAAAAATACCACTAAAGATCGTTCCTTTTCTCGGTTTGGTTCACTTTCTCTTTTATTTCAAGTCTTTCACAAACAGTCATTACAGGAGGGTCGTTGCTGAGTTAATATTATGTTCTTTCTCCATGGGAAAAAAACAAAAGCTCAGGCAGTCAGGCTCTCAGCGCCATTATTGTACTAAACGAACCTCTGTTTGATCATTCCGCTGTCTTTCTCTGCAAAACCCACACCAAGGTAACAAAGGGCATCTAGCGTCCTTCTTAGTTAACATCGGAGATCATATCAGGAAAGGGCTACGTGGCATAAGGTGGAAGCACTAGTAGATAATTGGAAATTTGGAATCTGTTCCTTAAACCATATTTTGTCTGTAGGGAAATCTTGTGGAAATGTGCATAATCAAGTAGTAGTCTAGAAAGGGTATGGATACTTCATTCAGAGACAGAGAAATGTGTAAAGAGAAACAGGCTGTTCAAATGCGTTTACACTTTACAGAGAGAGTATGTTCGTCTTCTGATAATAGTTTATAATTTGATGATTGGAGGCATATATTCTCCAGAGAGACAGATATGTGGAGAGACCTTTTCTCCTGCCTTTTTAGCACTAATCATGGCGCCTATCCCTTGTTATTGGTATCCATATTTATGTTCTCTTCCTACCTTTCATTAATAGGAGTGCCGACTGAAAAGATATTGTGATCGATAAGATTATTTCTTCTTCATATCGATGGTTTTCAAAACCTCTTAACCTCCAACACTGTCCGTAACATTTTATCATCATAATATATACCAATCGCATATTCGACTTGTGCTTGGCAACGTTGCAAAGAGCGCCTACTACTTCCAAAACTTGGGTGATTATCAGACTGGTGACTCAACGAAGCTGGCAAAATCAGAGATTATTAGTGCTTCCGTTCTATCCCCTTCAGTGCTGTTTCCATCATCTTTTTACACTCTCACAGCACTAACGTGTGCGTTTTAGAAAATGCCAACCAAGCAAGAACTTTGTGGGAAAAACATAGCAGCCTACTCATGCATTCGCTCCTTATCTCCAGGTCCACATAATCTCCATTTGCTTCAATTACATGAAAAGATGACCTTGTATAGATCGAAAACAAGACCAATCACATCAAACTCAAAATATTCAAGAAAAATCGAGAAATGAACTTCTTTATGAATGAACGACAACTCTGTACAGTAATTTCAACAATGTCAATAAACAATAGTACTACCTAAATTCCTAATCTTGTACAACGCGTCACGATCCTTGTGTCTGGTCCAAAAATGATTACACAAAACCAAGCTCGGGTAATTTTCATGACTTGCGTCACAAAACACCGTCCATTGCCCTCAAAATTTGATCTTCATCCAACTACAACTTCCTTTCCAAGTCCTAGTTGCCTTCTTGCTGGTTGCAATCCACTGGACTACGTGCTGACCTGATCCAGTTTCCCGTTCCAATTCAGCTTGACATCTTTGACTACCATTCAAGGATGATGAGACTTCCTTCGCCAAGGAAGCATCAGAAAAACGCCCTTACAACAATAGTTGGATACTACCGCCTAAAGCAGCAGCAATACTGATGAAAGGCATCATCTTCACAACCCAGATTCAACAGATAAGTCATCAACATACTGCCATTGAAAGAACTCCCTCAGCAACATTCTTAAGGGGTCATGAAATCAACGTTTGCCTCACCATTATATAACTTTACTCGATCCCCAGATGAAAAAGAATTCGATCAGGAAAAGCAAAAATAAGGACACTTTTCATGTTCAGTAATATGGATAGACGTCAGAAATTAACGAACCCCTTTCTCAATGTCTGGTAATGCAGCCAGCATCCTTTGCTAGAAAGCCGCAAGGGAATGGTGAAAAACCAAATTGACATGACGCTGTAGACGTCAATTCAGTTTCTTTGGCTCCTTGAAAATCCAACTTCTTTTTACCAGACAGTAAATCACAACTATGGAAAACCCTCTCTCAGTAAAACACCAATTTCCCATAGTCCAGACAACCTATGAAGCTTTTTCAGGTTGTTGAGCAAGATTGTCTTCTTCAATGCGTTGCAACAATTCCTCATACACTTTCAAGGAGTTAGCTGTAAACCTCTCCATAGCCTCAAAAATTCGATGCAAATTCACCTGAAGACTACTACTTCTGGTTGTATCACTCTGATACACAACTTGACCAGATAAAGCAAAACCATTATCATCTCCAGAAGCTAAAAGCATCTTTTTGTCCAATGTCTGAATCTCCTTCTGTATCTTCTGATCTTCCCTCTCAAGATTCTTAACTTTCCTCTCCATATCTTTATTTGCAGTCATCCTCTGCCGCATTTCAAGTTTATCTTGATCCCAGAGACGCAGCACACTTCTGGTAAAATCTCGCATCGAATCAATAACTTCCTTCTCAGAAACTCTCTCCAATGATTGTGACCACTGATTACATATAACAAAGATTGGGGGAGCTCCTATTCTACCGGGAGAGAAGGGAGCTACTCCATCAGGTGTTTCTTCAGGCACATACAGAAGACATTTCATGAGCCAGTTATTCAATGCCCTGACATAACCTTTCTGGGCAGTAACCCAACAAGAGAATCTGATAGTCCAATTCATGACCTCATGTCCAAGCTGCGATGTGGCTTCAACATGAGCATCACTAAAATTTTTTGTGGAAGCAATAGCATCTAACCTTTTGGCTTCTCCAATAGCTTGACATTGATTATGGTGGCATTCAAGCATGGATTTCCACATTCTGGTTAACCTAAAGGAAACGACATATATACAACATAAGTAAACGGTGATACTAATGGTCGCCATGATGCGCAAATTAGTTTTACAGGYAAGGTATTAAAGTGAATATCAACTCATGCAAATTCAGATGATTGAAAACTCATGCTCTCCATATTTCTTATCCAACAAAAAGATTAATTCCCAGGAAAGAAAAGTGCAACTCTCTATTTGATCAGTGACTTTAATAAACTACCATACAAACTTGTGAGCAACTAAATTGTGCAATGGATGAGAGACCAATATATGCTAAAGGGTAATCTCAATCTGAACATCTGCTCTAAGAACAAAGATGCATGCCAATTTCAAGTAAGGAAGGAAAAAAAGATGATTCCAAATCAAAATTGTGAAAGACTATGAAATCCACTGATAATCATCAATTAATCATCTAAGCGACAGGAGGAGGCAAGTAGCATTAAGAACAACACCTAAGATGACAGGAAGGGCAATAACAGAAGAAGGCTGAGAACAGAGATTGTTGCATTAAAAAAGTGAAACAAATACGAAAACTTCAAAATAAAAATACAAAGCGGTTTGTGCTAAATCTGACACTTAGGCCTCCCCACCCCACCAAAAACTTTTTGGGCACAAGTAAAGACTTTTCACTTAAGTCGGGTACTTTGCTTACTACTGAATTCCGATAAAGATCACATTGTACATCACCAAGCCCTTAGTCCTATGAGTATGTTCTGATGTCAAGGCCCCAAAAAAGAGAGCTAAGTATGAAAGTATTTTTTCTCTTAAAATTTGCAGCCCTGTGATGACATTTTACTCCTCCAACAGTTAATGAGTTATAACGATATGCACCACATGACTAAATGATCCAAAGCCTAATAACACATTGAAGTGTAAGCAGCAGTTTACACAATTGCTAACTAAAACAAACTCTGTGTCTCTCTCTGTGTGCAATTATTATTCAGACTTATCAGATTTATGGCATTTTAACCTTTTTCTAATTTAGTTGCATATTTGGCCATACACACGCACACGCGCGCGCGCGCACACACACACACATATATATATATATATAGAGAGAGAGAGAGAGAGAGCTTTCTCTTCCCAATCAAAAACTAACTAGAAGTTGTTGACTAAACTTCTTCAATAACTATTTTTGAAATTCCAACAGAAAGGTAGTATTTGGTAAAAAAGGGGAAAGGACTGAAATGGTTCTTGCTTTTCAACTACTTGTTTTACAAAAGAAGCCAAACACGCAACAAACTTGCCTCCAAAGAAAAACAGCAGTGGCATATGTATGAGATAAACAAAACGAGCTTTCCTCCTAGTACAGTAGGTGGTCTTTTACACCCTTTGTTTCCAGGTATTTGTCTATTGACTGATTTTAAGATTATCATTAGAGGATGTTTGAGGGAAGAATCAGACTGTTAATGAATAACATCAACTTAGCAACTCAGTGCAAGTAGTGATAACTACATACCCTTGAAGGAATTCATTTAGCTGCGGCCACAGCTCATCGTCCCTCAATGTATTTATCTTCACAGATATCTTATCGACAATCTGAATTGCAATTCTAATCTTTGTGGACAGAGACCTGACAAGTGCCCTCGTTGCATCAACCTTTTGGGACTCAGCGCCCCTTTCATCTAACCGCTTAAGTCTCCGGACCTTCCTCTCATGAAGAACCCTCATTTTTTCTTCAACCTGTAAACAGTTAGCAATACAAGCACATAAGGCATTCATATCTGTACAGAAAAGACAGATGTTGGAAAAGGAAGAAAGAGTATTTCGACATTCCAAAAGAATGTCATAAAAAACAGAGACCCAGTGTTGCAAGACACCAACTTTACACAAGGATGTCGCAAGAACACTTGCAAAACCAGCCACATGAACTAGTAGCTCGTCAATATAGAAGCAGTGTGAGACAAATATAGCAGGGGCCCCAGCAGCAGAACAGTGGGAAAAACATCTCTTTGTTCACTATATGTAGAGTTTGCATAGGATCTCAAGAATACGATTTAAGAAGAGTGCGTCATTTGACATCTATTATAAGGATTGCATCCCAAAAATTATATACGTTAACAAGGTGGAAATTGTCAAGCACCAGATAGGAGAATAAAACTCTATATATGAGAACATGATAAATTCACCATGTTGCCAAAGAACTTGACACTGATGAAAATCATTACAAAACGTTGACGGGAACTAAGACAATATCAGACAACAGAACAATCCATTCAATTCATTGAATTAACTCCAGAGAAATAGTTTGCTGAGGACAGGACCACCTAGAACAAATAGCTGGACCACCTCCATAACTTCTTCTAGAGAATAATAATTGAGCAATTACAGCTGTCTGACAGATTAATATCAGCAAGATATGCCAGAATAAAGAAGAGTTAGGAAGTAATAACAAAGAAATAACGTACCTTTACTTCTTCAAACAATTTCTTCTCCCAAAGGTACAGTTTCTGCAGTGTAGAGGAAAGATTTCTAGATCTCAAATTTAAGTCCACCTCAACATCTAATGATGCGGGATCAACCTTCTCAAGGTTCGTAGCTTTAGAAGTAGAAGGCTGTGAGGATGCTAGGGATAGCGAAGGAGTTATTGCGTGCAACATCTTGGAAGAAACTGCCCCAACATTAGCCATAGACTTTGTCAAATAGGAATTCCTAAACCCAGCTAAATAAAGCATTTAAAGAACTTTTTCATGAACATGATGCAACATTGAAACAACAAATTAATCACCAAACTGATTTTTTGTCAAGTGATTTTTCAAAGATCAATTGCTGGCCGATTCAAGAACTGAACATAAGTAAAAGAAAAGACTATTACTTTACCTTGATAGGCAGCATGTTTGCGATTATGTGGAAGCTTACCAACCTCAAGGATCTTCGCAAGCTCATTCCCGGACTCAGATGCCCGTTCAAACTGAATTTGGATTTCTCTGACAATTTCAGAATCTCCCTTTAAGCCACCCCGAGCTTTAAACCCAGTGGCATTGCCCGATGTATCTTCATCATTGACCACTTTCTTATCCACCACATGGACTTCATACTCCACTGGATCACTCTCCACACCAACACTAGGTCGTGCCCTATACAAAGCCTCTGAATTCTCCTCTTTCTCATCCTGATCCTCAACAGCTGCTTTGGAATAACTTGCCTTGGCACCGCCACTGCTGTTGTCCACAAACTTCTGATCTCCATGAACTTCCTTTACGACCTCTTGCTGGTAATCCTCCTCTTCCAACTCAGGAATTCCCTCCTCTTCTCTCACCTCCCTTGAGTCCCGACTTGGCGTGTACGGTGGATAGTACTTCTCAAAACTCTCGAATGGATTCAAAAAATCCCAAGCCGAACCAGTCGGTGGAGGCGGTGGCGGAGGTGGTTCCTTGGAAGTAGAAGCTGCAAAAGAGCTTCCAACTCCGGGCGGCGGCGATAAAGAACCATAGTATGGAGGCATCATCCGTGGCGGCGATGAGCCCGGAAAACCTCCGCCGTAATTGTCGTAATTATAATAAGGAGGATAAAAGTTGGAAGTTTGGTTATTATTCGCATAAGGATAAGGATAATAGGACGAAGAAGAGGAAGAAGCTTCACCCATATGTACAATCTCGGGGTTCATAGGCCGCTGCTGGTAAGTTACTGAAGGTGTCATTTGATTTCTCATATAATTCATGTGCATAAACCCACCACCCTGGTACGAACCCGGAAGGCCGAAGCTTTGGCCATCAGCGTAGCTCATGTGGCCGTACTGATGAAGCGGTGAGGAAGCCTCGGAATGGTCGTCGTGATGCAGAGACCCAGAAGCGGAGTCATCATCTTCAGAGTCAGAGTGGAACTTGAGATGTGAACCGGAATTGGAGTGAGAGTGATGATGGTGATGATTAATTGCAGAAGGGGCGGCTGCTGCTGGATGCTTTTTGGGAGAACCAGAGGGTTCGGCATCGCCTTTCCGGTTAGCTGGTAGATTAAGGACCGGTTCAGCCGGTTCAGCTGTAAAAGAATCAAGATCTCTGTCAAAAAATCGGTGAAGAGTGATGCCTACGCTTTTGAGGGAGTGGAGATAGGCAAGGTGAGCCTCGGCAAGAGCGTAGCGCTGGTGAATGGCTTCGTCGAGAAAGGCGCAGCGCTCGCGACACAGAGCCACCGCCGGTAAGTCGTCGAGCTTAGAGTGGGTGCAGCCCATTAAATTAATTAAATAAAGAAAATCAGAAAARAAATATACTTATTAAAAAAAAAAAGCCTAGAATTGAGTAGAAAGATTTTGAAAGGTCCTCCGGCTGAGAGAGAAAGAGCATAGAGAGATGAGAAGAAAAGGCATGGCAGTGAATTTAGGGTTGGGAAACAGAAGGATTGGAAGTAAGGACGATAAGGGGGAAAAGAAAAGAAGGAGAAAGGAGGGGAAAGACACAGAGAGAATCTTTTGCCAGCGCGAAGTTTGTCGTCGGTTTGTTGCAGAGGGAGGAGGGAGGGAGGGAAAGAGAGAGAGAAAAGAGTAGCAAAGTGAGAAGGCTGCAGTGGGTGTGTGCGTGAAAGAGAATCAATGGTCGGTGTGTGTATGCAATGAAATGTACTAGTACTAGTAGATTCATACATATTTTTTTGTGCTAWGTAGAGTGAAGTGGTGGTGGTGGTGGTGATAGTCTCGGAGAATAGTAAGCACTTGTTGGCTGGGATTGGCCTGGGGAGAGGTATGGAGTGGAGCTATAGCTTTYCTTTCTTGTCTCTTCTTAGTATATGTTACTGCTCCCAAAAGTTAAAAAGGCGAGTACCCAGGCAACATCATTGGGCGGGCGGGGGGGGGAAATGGGAGAGTGGCTCATCGAGCCCACATTATTCAGCGGTCCAAATCAATTGAGATAGACGGTTGAAATATATTCAATTAAAGAATATTGATTTATCACTTTATTTTCCTAATAAAGTTCATTTCTTTTACTCATTTTCATTATTCTTAGTTTTAATTATAAATACTCTACTCTCACATTGTTCAAGTTAAGAATAGTATAATGTCCCTGCTCGACGGGTGGGTCTTGCAGTCAAGCTCCCTTCTGCTTTTGCACTCGAGGGCCAATCTCTGTCTGGCTAAAGAAAATGAATTAATTTAATTTTAACCTTATATTTTTATTTAATYAAATTAATTTAAAATCYTAACTTAATRTAAACTTAATAATTCTATTATCAATTATCTAGAACGATTGGATTTAATTCATTCGAATCATGAAACTGGGAGTGGCAACAAAATGAAACGGGTTTGGTTGCTTTTATGACTCGTAGACGTTACTTTAGGAAATTTTACTGTTACAATATACTGCTAGTGTAAGTATTTGATGGAATTGGTTAACTAGTTTACCCTATTGGACAAAGGGTCGAACCGCCTTCCTCATTAAACTCTAATTCCCCTCCTACCACCACTTTTCAGATTATTATTTTGSATTTTTTTAACCTTTTATTTATTTTGTACCTAACTATGGGTATCCCTCTATGCTTTCGTTTTCATTTCCAACCCCAAATAGTAGGGTACATTCCCATAGCATTTCCCTTCAATTCTAAATGTACCAAACCGACTCATTTTCTTTTCTTTTTTACTTTTCTTCTCTTTTATTTTTCTAACAATACGTAATGTTAAGCATACGATCTCGAAATATATTTTATTTACTTTACATCTCGTAATAAATAAGTTATATYCTTGCTTGTTAATATATTATTTATATCATTGAATACGTATAAATACATATATATTACATGAGATGGGTAAGAATAAGTAATAAGTAAATACAAGAAGGTAAAARAAAATAAATATATCTGCACTCATTGCTTAGGCCCCTTTTGTCCATGAATATTCATAAAACTATTTTGCCTGATCTTGAATAAGCAGCGAATCATCATATAATCGATTCATGATGATCCTGCGATCTCCATTAACAGATGCAGAAATGTGCCCGATATGACATGACCAGCCCACAATAATCATACACTCACACCGGCCGCTTAATATTGATATTCCGTGAAGAGAAGGAGGTAGGTAGAAAGCAAAAAGAAGAAGACGGCCGGGGACCATTTCAAACAAGGTTTCAAGAACTCACATCACAGTTGAAATGCTCATTTGGGCAGTTTACTATTATRATTCATTATAAATGCATGGCATMWGCTTCAAAGGGAGGAAGAGGATGACGAGAAGCATATCAGCAACTGCCAGCAGAGGTCTTCATCAAACATTTGACGGTCTTCGTATTTTCGTTGAACAYCAACATGGGATTAAACGTGGTTTAATAAGAAGGCTTGCTTGACAAAACTTCTCTTCTTAAAAGTTGCCGACGAGACACATCATTGATTGCCCCCWCCAGGACACGACTACTGTTATATTATGAACATGAGAAGGACTCAAGTGCAAAAGGATTTTAAATACAAGAGCCAAATCTAAATTAAGTATTTCAAAATAATTCAGCCATGACTGCACGTGAGAGAAGGCTGACTAGTGACAGACCCTTAGGGASTATACTATACTTGGTAGGGAGGCAGCTAGTGTGGTATATGGGAACTTGTATACTGGGTTGCCATTTCTGCCATTGTGATGATCTGTAAATGATTGTCCAAACTTTTCTTGTCACTCCCCARGATTTAATATTCATGATTCTCCCTTACGAACAAATTTGTTCMAGAGGTTGGAGATCAATAGCTCGATTGACCTGACAAGAAAAATAATCTATTAGGTGAGGTGAGAGCATTTTAACCCCTTTTCTTAATGCACTTGTAAAGTTGGAGATAGAGTCAAGTGACAGTACGAAACGAGTGAGGGTGGCCACTGAGCACKTGGCTATTTAGACTCCCACCATATGGCCCCCTTGGTGGGCATGAAATGAATAATTAAGTTGGCCAAAGATCCCATCAAAAAGATTTGGATCGGTTACATTCGGAAAATCGTGCTAATTAAAATGGCTAATCGTAATTAATTCTTGCAATTAACGATCTAAGATTGAAAGCCAACATCAACTGACCATCACACGTTTTTCTATTGGGAGCGGCCATCGTTTCCCGCTTTTTGCTATTGATGGATTTGGTACTAAATTTGTACATTATTCCAAGGTATTGGTCCATTTTTTCAATTTTCACATATGGCCTTATTTGTAGGGGTTGCACGCTTTTTTTTTTTTTTAATGCACTTTTCTTTTTTTTTGAATTCGTTATCTACTCCTCATATAATGCATCTAGGAAATGTGTCAAAGCAGGGTATTTTGGGGAAAAAAATGAAGCAACAATCCATATTCTAAAACTGTCGATAAAAGGATAAATTTAATAAAAAAAATTGAATTCAAAATCTCTCTTTAAATAAAAAAAGTATTTTTACTAATTAATTTATTATTGTAAGCATAACATCGGCAGCGGTCTCTCGGGAAGAAGATGATTGGTAAAAGAGAGATCACATGCTATTAAAGCTAGCTAGTAAACTTAATGCAGTAACTTTTGACCTTCTACCATCACGTTGAGAAAGATTTATATTAAATTTTTTTTAAGTAATAATTAAATTTTATGAATGTAAATTAAGTCGAATACGAAAATACGTGTGATTATCAAGAGCTCCTTGTGATTGGATGTTGATGATCCCAAGTTAAGATAAAGATTATGACCCTATTTTACCTAGAAATGACTTTATGTTTTCCCAAGTAAAATGGCATTGAAGTAGCGGAAAGAATTCTCCTTTTTCTTTTTGAAAATGAGAAAACAATTCTCATGTCCCACTAGTTCCTAGCTACGTGCAAAAGAATATAAAGGCAATTGGCTCCTCCACTATAGAATTCTTATGAATTTAACCCTCAAAAGATAATTTATTTATTTCCATTCTTCGTGGTAGGCAACCTAATTTGCATAAAGAGATAAATATAGGAGCAGCATATTTACTACCTCGTGCTGCAATACTATATTTTTACCATGTTCATTTTACCTTTTGTAGAGGACCTACGAGGGTACAAAATTCCAAGTTCTGAAGTCCCTGCAGCATAGGTGCAGTGACTCTTTTGTACTTTTGTGAGTCTTTGCGATGCCTTTCATTTCCTGTGTACAGAGCTATTGTCAAATTTGGTTTGTTTGTTTCATTGTTTTGGAGTTTGGGGTCCTTTCTTTTCCCTGCCCTTTCATTGCAGTGAATCGATTCAGAGACTCCCATAAAAGCAGCTTGTCATGATTTGAACAWTCAATTCASTCTGCACAAACTCAAATAGTATGAATCATTTATATTTAACCAAACAAATCACTCTCAACCAGCAATCCCATTGCCTGTAGTTTTGTGCTTGGCACTTTGGCTAAGTTTTTAGCACTCGGAATCAGAAATGGGGCAATCAGGGGTTTGATGTAAGCCCTGATTGCGCATTTCTGATTCCGAGTGATTATGAGGTACAAGAARATAAGGGAGATTCATGTCGTGGATGAAGTATTAGTGGCAATAAATGTAACAAATGAGAATTGTTTACTACTTGTTTTGTGCAAAAGTTGGAAGCCTGTTGTAAAGGTAATTTGCGTGGGAGTTTATCAGTCCAACTATCACTTTCACTTTTCTGGTCATCGCTACCTCTGTCTGACTCCTCCCTCCTCAAACAACACCGAGGCTGTGCTACCTTTTCTGCTCTGTTTTGCATTTTCCTTTTCTTTCCCACCCAAAAAGGAAATTTGTTAAGTACCCAAGTTAGGAACTTCATTACTTTAAATATTACAAAAGAAAATAAAGAGGAAGACAGGAAGTTGCAGAAGGCAGTAATTTATTGACCCTTTGACAGTCTCGCGAGATCCAGTTCCAAACACAAGAAAGAAGAAGAAGAGGAAGAAAATTAAAAAATAAAAAGAWAAGATAAGATAATCAAAGTCAAATAGAGGGGACTAAAAATGAGAATATCCACATGGTGTCCTAGCAATCTTTTAATTTTTGAGACTTTTGAGCAGAATCAGCAGAGGAGGATCTTCTTTATCTCCCCACCGGTCAGATCAAGGACTGAAAGAACAGAATGCATGCTCTGTTCTTATAGGAATATGAGAAAGTTGGAGAGCAAACACACAGTTGATCGCCAATCAATCAAAGTTTGCTTTTAAACTATAGTGATACACCTACATGCTTATATACATCACATGCGAACAAAGCTTGAGGACGTAAATTAAAGGAGSTAAAGGGCCAAATGCACTCCATCATTCATGGCTCCACCCTCTTCCTACCGTACTAGCATGAAAAATGACATTAATGGGCTCCCACCACTCACGCTCTCACAGTCCTTAAATCCCCCACCAAAACAACAATGCACGTTAAACCAGCGGTGGATTTACTATTAACTTTTAATTCACCCACACCTTCTAATAGCTTGAGATTTGACCGAACAGTGAACACCACCTTATAAACTACCGAGCAGTTTCTGGAGTAGTCCATGTAATTAATTGCACGCAGATTGATCGATTGATTGATGAGCGGTTTCTCTCTTCCTCACCTACACGTAATTTACCTAAGATAATGAAATTAACCTCGTATCAGAAATTCTCAGCGAGTTCTATCTTGTTCGTGATATCTACAGCAGAGGAGGGGTTGCTGTCTCTGCCGGCGGGCGCAGACGAATCCATAATTATAGACACRTACAATGCACATGCCTGAATTTGACATCTCCAAGGACAAATCTTTACCAAAAACCTCTCACTCTGACTCCCGCGCATGCCTGAATTTGACGTTGTACTATAGTATAGTATATACCTTTACTTTTGAAGATACAATTTTTGCGGTATAAAACGGATTGCATGCAGCAAATCTCATCTCGATTCATACTAGTACTTTTTAGATAATTATTTTGTTCCTTTTTCTGGGTTGGGAGGGAGGTGTTTGTCGGCGATTGGATGACCAGAGATTCAAAAAAGGAATAGCAGGAAAAAATCAAAGCAATATTTAGGCTGAAACCAGAGAAGCCTTTTGTATCTTATCTCTTCTAATTACAAATTCCGACGAGGAAGGAATAGATTCAATATAACGGCACCGTGCAATAATAAGACTGGAATTTGGCCATTAGTAGTAGTGTATGGTTTACTTTGTGGGATTGGACAGATCTTGTTCTATAGTGCCCTGCCAAATCCATACCATTTGCATCATTCTCAGGATTTCGAGGACTCTGATTGGACGAAAGGAGACAATAACACGACCCATCAATTTGCAGCCACAGTCAATATCTATCCAACCAATAAATATGGGATTTTATCAGGTGCGGCTGGAGTACATATACAATGGAATACTGTAGCTGCTCCAATATACAAGATCAGAGACAGATAACCCCTGCTTCAAGAACGAGAAATTGGAGTGGTTGCGAAAGAAGAAAGACACCAACTTTACTGGAGGCTGCAGTTGGGGCAGTCTTTCTCCATGGCTATTAGAGGGACGTTAGTTCATGTGTGACGAACAATTAATTATTTGAGGACCGATTTGGAGTCTTTTGCTTTTGTTCTTTACTTCTTTTTCCTTGTCAGAAAATCACTTACCAGGCCAACTGCTTTTGCATTCTCTAACTTGATCTAATTTTTTGAAAAGACACTCATTCTTATGCTATACGATTCAATTTGCTAATAGCCCATCTATTTTCAAATCATTTGAACAAACAAATTGCGTGTATCACTTTGTTTTTCCTTCTACTACTAGAACTAAGAATTTCAAGAAAATGAGAGAGAAAGAAGGGCCCCCCACAAGTGTAGTTGCCCCACCTACTATAATAGCAGTCCAAACTTTTTTAACTCAATCTGGGGAAGATAGGACTGAAAGATTCCTCAAAGTACCACCAAATTTGCCACTCTTGTCTTAGTTTCTTGTTTCATCATTACATGAAGGAGGCTATGTATCAAAAAGTCATCAAACGTTATCTGTTTCCTCAACATTTTACCTTGGCTTCGATTAAATAATAAAGTATTTTCCCTCTCTCTCAAAGAACCTGCAACTCACTGCCGTGTGCGTCCATGACTTACTTTCTTCATTGTTGCTGTCCCCGAATCAGACCCTAGCCCACCTGCTTTACTTTCTTCACGCTTACTGCCCAGCCCAGCAGAAGCTCGTTTGTACTATGAAATGTACCAGTCAAGGCCCAGATGTGATGTGGCGAAGAGCCTATTAATGAAATTGACAATAATAGAACTACAGCAAGACCCCACTGGGCTGCAGACACCACACACACACACGAGAGAAGTGTTTAAAATCTCTTTGCAAGATGATAGCGGGAGTGCCTGAAGAACTATTCTTATTTTCTGATATTAAATGAATGATGTAACATACAAAAGAAAACGTGTAAAAATCCCTTTGAGTAGCTGGGCTTTCTCACCTCTACAAAGGACAATGCATCTACAGCATGTAAACAGACAGCAAAAATACAGGTTGTTTCAGAAGTAAAAGTCAGTTTGCTTAGACTGTGCTTTAAGATCTTTCAACTTCTTCAATATGTTGTTGAAATAATCCTGAAGATATTTCTCAAGAGTAACGATGTCTTTTGCATCGACTCCAAGGAGTTGATATGTATCAGCCATTGGGACTGAGAAGACAGTATCACTTGTAAGAACCTGCCAATATTCAAGAAAATAGAATTGAATAAATGGTTCACCAGGGAAAATCTATATACTACTATCATAAACGAAGATAAAAAGAAAGACAACAATCATACATGAACAGAAAGACAGAGTAACAGACAGGGAACTAATATGGGGGGCAAAAGTACCATTATTGCAACATTGAGCTGCAACTCAGACAAATTAACAAGAGCTGGTAATTTTTTCTTCCTTGTTTCTATTATTCTTTTGCATGTCTGATCAGGTCAATATTTTCTGGATATTCCAGTAAAACACAGGGAACTCAGATGGAATGTACAGGATCTATCACGGCATAGTTTTACCAGTCACATTCATAGCGATTACAATAAGGGGATTGAACAAACAATATTTAGAAACATATAAAAAGTTGACATTAAACTCAGATATCAAAATCAACTTATAAAGGTAACAAACCTCTGAAAATGCCAATCTATCAGCAACATCATTTGTCCATTCAAATAATCGAGTCAGCTGGCGCGTCACTCTCAGAACTGATACAGGAACRGTGGTCACATTTGCATCCTGCCCCGCTAGTCTCTCACACAATGTTATAACCTGGAAGCCGAGAAGGCATCTTTAACATACACATTCCTGATTCTATGTGAAAGAATGCGTGGGCTAGGTAGGGGATTAAATACAGAAGCTCAAGGTCTATGGGTGCCTTTGCAGTCACCAAAGTGTAACCTCAGACTATATGCAACATACAATTTGACAGGTCATCATAGTATCAACTATCGGGAATCAGGAATATACAACAGAAGTCAGCCTTATTCTTTGACATGTTTACTTTTACCTCTTGGGTTGTCCATGCACGAGGACCAGCAAAGGTGAGAAGCTTGCCATTGACATTCTCATTTCGCAAAGCTATAAATGTTAATCTAGCAATGTCCTAGAGCATAAACAACACATCCATCAGGCACCATAGTTGTTAAAGAAAGTGCACAAATTTGTCTTATAAAAAAGTCTAACCTGGGTGTCCATGTATGCTATTCGTGTGGGAGCATCAGTTCCCCAGACAGATTTTTCTTCTAATATAGGAACTGCATACTGCCCAATCAGGCCCTGGAAAAATGGAAAGATTAGCACTCTGCGGCTGTAGAAATCAATCTTTTTCTGTTGACTGCAAAAACAGAAAGACACAGAAAAATAGAACCAGAGGAAGAGAAATTCACTTGCGTATCTATGAGCAWTAAGGTACTGAGCACCTACTTTAGTTTTTGGATTACAAATCAATTGGCCTCAGCCAGGAAAAGATTGCCTGCTGACTTCACTATTCCACCTCATGAGGTGGCATYTGTCATGAAGCCTTTCATTTTTTTGTACAATATATTTGAAGAAATTCAACAATTTACAAGTTCCTTGCTAATAGACTTTTTACAGAGTCTAACGAAAGCAGAAAGCCGAACTAACCAATCCGGAATGCAGAAACAGAAGCTAAGGAGTGATAAGGCATCCAGATTCAAGATACTATCTCAAGGGCATAAAATGGTTGATGGATTGTACCTGCATGAAACCGCATAAACGAATAACAACATGGTTCAGGCCTACATCCTGAAGAAACTTCTCAGTACAATATTTGATTTCCATCAGTGGAACTTCAGGATGCTTGTCACAGTTGTGGATGGAAAAGAAAACAAATTTTTGTATCCCCATTGCTTTTGCACATTGTATAAGAACCACTTTTCCTTCCCAATCTACCTAAAACGAACAGGAGAAGTAAATATGACTGATGTGTCATGAAGAAAGAATGGGAACTATTTTTTCATGCATCCTGCAAAAACATTGTTATGATACAAAGAAAAGAGGCACTAATTTCTCACAGACACAGTTATACCATAAAATGAAGAAATTTTACAATTCTACATTATATGGCACTTGGAGCATAAATCATCTTACAGTTTTTATAGGTTCCTCTGGGCGTCCTGTGGCGCAGTCGATTACTGTATGAATGCCGACCAGTGTTGCGGGTATCGTTTCAGGCTTGCTCAGGTCTGCCTGCTCAAAACTTCAAGCCAATAAATGCTAAAAACAGAAAGCATTAAGGCCAGTTTTGTAGCTTGGGCATCCAGCTTTTTAATAAGCACAAAGCATATTGAAGCATCTTCATTCAGGTTTAACGAAAATATGTCTACGAATTACTAAATCCTTCGTCTATTTACAATTGACATGGAGAAGAACTACGGTTTACAACGCCTAGAAAACTACTGCAAATTCAGATGGAATGCGAAATTGTAACAGCAAAAGTAAGAACAACTTACGTTGACGACCGTGGCGCCCCAATCACGAAGGAAATCAGCAGGTGCAGGCCTAGGCCTCACCAGGCACCTGACGTCGTAACCCTCGTCCAGCGCCCTCCTCACTATTTGTCTTCCCAGCGTCCCCGTAGCCCCCACAACGAGAATACTCGTCGGTCTCACCGGCGTCCCCGGTGCTAAATTCACCGCCTCAGTAGCTTTGCACTTCACCACACCTCTTCTTCCTGCTCTGCCTAAAGTTTTCAAAAATAATAACTACATTTTTCTCAGCTATTCTAGACAATTGCTTTCAACATCAAATCTTAACAATTTGAGGTACTCACCTCGAATTCCAAGTGCTATTTCGACAGCCAGCGCATTCGGGGATGCTAACATGCGCTGCCAGGACAGTGAATCATGGTGCAAAGCACCAGTCTTGGTCTGCGGTAGACGATTCGCTTTGATTGGACTAAGCAGCTGACTGTTAAGTGCGGATGCCATTTCCGCCACTCTCTCTCTCTCTCTCTTTCTCCCTCCCTCCGTCGCGTACGCAGTGCAATGTGTATATGTGTGTGTTCTCTGGTCATTCAGAACAACAGATGCGGAGGAAGCCACGTCATTCTCCAAAAATGGTACTGGGGATTACGGTTCAGTGAGTTCAATGCCATCCAGTCCACCTCAGATTATCAGGCTAACATACGCCGACTGTTGGCAGTTATTAGCAGTTTAATCACGTACGGACAATCGAGCTTTGACTTCTTACTAATACTTGGAGTTAAATAAGTTAAATACGGGCCGCGAGAGAAATGGCCTATTGAATATTTGGGCAGATTAGAATCGAAAACGGTAAAGAACCGCTCAATTTTGAAAAAAGTGTCGTCAAATAATTAACGTTTAATTTTATTAGTGAATTGCATAGTTATATTTGTATTAATCTATCGATAAGCAAACTACTCAATAAAATCAGATTATATGTTCAAATTCTATTCCACTTTAATATTGAAATAGCACTAAATTAAACTCTTATTGTGCTGACGTAATTCGAATCGTATTTAAATTAATCTTTCGAATATAAAAATATCAAATCTTGTGAAAATTAGTAAAAGAAATAAAAGGCAAATGCACCCTTAACCACAACAAATGGTAGGAAATTCATAATATATTAAAAGATCCGAAGGCATAACAAATATCCATATTTTCTTATATTTTTATTTAATCTTCTTAAAAAATGAAACAATAAATATACTAGTAATTTACAGCAAGACATTCAGCCTCCAGCCAATTACTACTACCCATGCTCACTTATAATGTACAAATTCTCCAAAATTGAGTGGCCACAATTCTCATCTTGCCTCAAAAATTGCACCTTGGCTGTCAAAAGAACTGGAGGCCCCAACTTCAAAGCTGAAGAACACCTCTATGGTTTATATACGAATTATCTTCAGTTTGTTGTTGCTGAGACTTGGGACAAGTATTATGTCTCAGAAACACTCTGCCAATGGGTTTTAACTAAAAGACCCAAAGAATCAAGAAATTTAGGCAAAGGCCTTCAAATTCTTCTTCTCAAAGGTCAGTCAGAGAACACTGCATCGAATATTGAATGAGGGATCCCAGAATGTGAACCGTTTCTATTAGGCATACCTTTTCCCTGAAGTCGAATTTCATTCTCAGTATCATCCGTGTCATACCAGTCTGGTTCATCATCACTAAGCTGCTCATCAGTCAGTTCATCAAACTCTTGCATTGTCATAGTATCTATATTCTTAATGCTCGCAGTGGCCTTATTTTGGGGACTTGAATCTTTTCTTGCCTTAGCCTCAGGACTTTCACATATACAAGATGAAGGATTCTCATGAAATTCACCTCTGCCTGGCTTCACCTCATTTGGCTCTCCCATGAAGCCAATTTGATGAGTTCGAACCTGTGATGCAAACTCTTCCCAAGACATCTTATCTCGATTCATAAATAACCGATAAAGCTTTTTAGCATTTGGACGGATTGTTGGTTTGTGACCAAAGTACCTCCTGCAYAATAAATATTGAACAAAGAATGAGGAGTTAACAAAGATGTCCATATTCTTTAGGACCAAAATATTTGATGAAAGTACTCAAAGTTGCAGTCTACTTCAGTTCTCAGCTTTAAGGTGCATGACTAAAGGTACCAAACTGAAAAGCTCGATTAGAATGGTTATTATCTTTCATAGTACTTCTCAAAGAGATATACAAAGCCATTACTTTCTTACCTTCTTCCAGCTAGCATCCTTGCCATATTACCATTGTTATTTGTCACAAAAACATCACTCTCATCACAAACCATAAAATCCAGTGCAGCCATGCGAGAAGAAAAGGATGAATATGGTTCCAGTTCTTCATTAGTAGCAAGTGCCTCTTTGGAATGAAAATTTGGAAAAAGAGCCTTCAAGGGTGCCAATGTCTCTTCACCTCCATATACTTCACCAGATGCAACATAAATATGAACATCACTACCAAAACCTAATGCTCTCAGCATAAGACCAATTTCTTCAGGACTCAGGGGGCATTTTCCATGCCTTCGTTCTRTTTCAGGATTCGCTGCCTGCAAATTTGGAAAAACCAGGCATTATATGACATGGAAATTATCTGCAAAGTAAGGGCTAATGTCTAATGGAGAAAATAGGAACTCACACGCAAGTTCTTCCACCTTTTTCGTATTGCTCCCAGTTCTTTTCTTTCTTTCTCACCTCCACCAAAATTGCATCCTGAGAATGCTAACATATCAGGTTCAAACCTATGGACAGAAAATGTCATCATGTAATTTTGATTGATGGTGATCAGCAAAACCGGTGCAGTAAATAATTAGTATCACTTAATACCTTAAATGGAGGGCAATGAAGTGTTTGCTTCTCATTCTCATTCTTTCAACCAATTTCCTACCCATYTCAAGAATAGAATCAGTAAACTGCAAAGCATGGTAATTCACTCTGCATCTCAATTTCTGCAAATCATCATCCAGCCGATTTGAGAGCCTGTAATCAAATTTTGTCAGCTGAACAGCCTGCAGAAGTAAGGAAAACAGATCCCAAGTGTCAACAACGGAATGCGGAAATAAAGTTTCAAAGATGAAAAGAAGTTGCATAACAAAAGGCAGCAAGCCAGGATTTGCTCCAGTAAAAGTTTATTGGCATGAATAAAAATATAAAAATAAAAGAGGGGTGATAACCCCTTTTTGTGCAGGAGTTAAGAGACACTAACATGCTTTTTGTTAAGAAGGGGCAAGATACGAGTCTCATAGCATTTCTGACTGCATTTCCTTGGTACACGTGTTCTAACTGGATTAATGTATTTTATTTCCTTTGCAGGCAGCTGTTTAATGATCTTCACATCTTTGGAAAGGTAGGATATAAACCAATCCACATCAAATATATCAGAGAAGTTGCTGCAAGAAACAATCACAAAATAGATGACGAATGCACAGATATTTCTTGGCAATGAACTTAAATGCAATATAAAGTACCTGCTATCTTTCCAGTAGGAGTTTTGGTCTAGTGTTGGAACAACAAGGGTGGCATTTAGGATATAGGCTGCAACAACAGCATCAGTAATCTGGAACCACCCATCGTCAGTGGAATTGAGAGCTCAACATCAATTAAAATACTCTAGATTGAACGTAAACAATAAACTTCAAAATTAGAAATTCTGTAATTCCGTAAGAATCACAAAGAAACAAGTAATGAATGAATCTTTAGACTTTGCTGGGAATAGGAAGACTAAAAAATTGACCTTGATTGGCCCTAGGCACAAAATATATATTTATGCAGGAATTTATCATACTCTTGGACTCGAAAAGCGCTGGCTGCTAATTTAACAGAGGCAATGGAGTGATTCCTAGTTGGTTTTTCTTTTCATCAGCAAATATACTGTTACCAATACTCTAGTGTTGATTTCAGCCAACAGAAACAAAACTGATCTGTTCCTGCAGAAGTAAAGGTCAAGAYAGTTACCCCAGTCCTTTGCTGATTCAAGCCGCCACTTGTAGCAATTAACAAGTATCTATTGGTCCACGTCTTGAATTCASCAGCTGCAACAAATGATGCAAGTTATTGCTAGTCAAGCAACTGTTCCCAGAGCTCACTTTCTTGCTAAACAAATGAAAATCCTCCGACATTAAACCCAGATATCAAATCTGGCCCTGAGAAAATAACGTTTCGCAGCAAAAGAAGATAACGGTAAAACCAAGTGCAGAGATGACGCGTTTCTGATCTTGAATTTCAAACCCCACAATTTTTMTCTCTTTCATTGAGCTGAGAGGAATGCAATTAATGTACAGAAAAACAAGGAAAAGGAGAGCGTACATGGAAATTTGTCGGAAGCGCTACTGCAGCCATAATAGTAACCGGAGTGGTTTGTACTCCAAAGACCACGGCCTAAAATTCCTCCATGTCTCTGTAAACTCAAAATGGATTAAAACAATTAGAAGCCATACCTACAGAGTTTGAGTTACTAAATTATAATTATAAAACAAACAAATAAATGATAAAGAGATCGGAATGCTCACCGGAACACGAAAAACGCTGGCTTGTTTGACATTCATCCGGTGATCAATTGCATTTTTCAGCTTTACATACAAGACGAAGTAAAAGGTGAAGAAATGAATTGACAAATTTGTAATAGATTGAGTGGGTGGAATTTGGAAAGAATGCAAGCACCTACCAAAGGGTTGAGGCGGCGAGGGTAGCTGGTGTCCTGAGGACATAGAAACGAGACGAAGGCAAAGAGGAAAAGAAGGCAAGCGATGAGAGCGGAAACGAAAGGTAGAAGCTGGGAAAAAAGAAGGCGGCGGCGGCGGCGACTGGGGAGCATTCCCTGGAGAACTCGTACACCGGTAAACACGGCAGCGACATTGGTGGTATCTCTCTGCCTCTTCTTGTTCATGCTTGATTCTTATTGCTATGGCTGCGGGGCGAAAATAAAAATAAAGACAATTCCTTTGAGAAACGTAGACTGAGGAGCACATTCTGGCAAAGAAGATACAGATGGCAACGTCCACCAATCTCAACCCAAAATACTTACAAGAACAGCAGAACGAGAAAAACAAAAGGGGATCAGAGGGTTGATTGCTGAGAGAGGTGCTTCTTAGATTTCTTGGATAGTATCAGCATGCTAGCAGCATGTTGCCTCTTCCCGATTTCTACTTTCCCCAGAGAGAGATGTAAACGTTTCAGTTAAAGAAACAAAGCTGCTCAGAGCAACAACAATAAAAATACAAGAAATGATGTTTGCTGACATGACAATATGACAATATAAGCTGGACAGAGGCTTACAGGGAAACGGACAACCCACAAACTCTCTTCTCCTCGTATGAATCGCACCTTAAATCTTACTCTAGATTTTCTTGCTTTTATTCCCAAAACACACCCTGCTGATCAACATTTAGACATTTTCAAATACCTGGGATTTATTTGGAATCTACACCTCTGCTGGGTTTTTCTTGGCGGAGTCTACAAATTTTGATTATGTCATCAATGTTTATCCACTACATTATCATTGTTAATCTAATTTATTTTTGAATGCGGATCAGATCATCAGAGTTCATCAAAGTTTACTATGGATTAAGTTAGTTAGATGAAAGTTGTTTTCAAATCATCGTTGCTTGCTCTTCAGCAATATACACAGATATAGGACCCTTCTCTTGTCCATGCTCTCCTGTTCTTCTTGATGAGCCCACATGCATTCTCCTCTCCTAGAGTTGGCGAATTTTCATACTTTCCCTTCTAGAGGCGCTGATAAATCTAATAACACGCGAGACTGAAGATTCGACCAGGGTTGTCATGGTCATTTAGCAGTCCTGGAAATAAATTAATTGGGCTTAGGAGTTTTGACCACTCTTCAACAGAACAGAGATGATAGTATACGTATGGATCTCATCGACCCAACCATCACCGCTCTGCACCTGGTCAAAGCTGAATACATCATATATTTAGTGATATTATTTTAATTTTTTTCCTTATTATAACAAATTAAATATAGAATTAAAGTAAAAAAAGTCTTTTATTCAATAAGAATCGAAATATTAAATCATTCAATAAAAAAATATTAAAAATCTTCTAATACATTATTTCCTATAAGTTATACTTTAATTAATATAATAGATAACATATTAAAAGATCACGAATTAAAATAGTATATATATATATATATATATATAAAAAGTTAAAAGAGCTGAAAATGATAAGTGGTACCGTATGATAAGGTTGTCCTAAGTAGATGGATCAAAGTAGTAGTAATAATCAAGTTTCTTTGGTTCATAACGTAAGACATGTTAGTCATAGGATGATTGACGAAAAAGAGAGTTAGTTGAGGAAAGGGAAACAAAATTGTCAAAGGAAAGGAGGAGCAGCAGCTGCATCAATCAATAATATTTTTAAAGATGTTTGTCCAAAATGTCTTGGCCGTTGGATTCCATTTTCAAATTGGTAAGGCCGTTGAAACTACCTCAACTTCACCTGCTATGTCGTGTCAGATAGATCAAAACAATTTCATCTCTTAAATAAATTAAWGCTATTTTTATATTTAGTTTGACATTTTATCCTTACTAATTCAGGAACTTATCTAAAAATATTAATTATCGAAATTTAAATTTTTAATAAAGAAAATATCCATTATAGTACAGTTTGACGACAAGCAACCTTCACTCCTTGAATTTAGAGATATTCGAAAGAGCAATTTGCATTTTTAGAATTGGTGCCTCGTAGTGTTTGATTTTGAATTTGGATATTTGGATATAGGGGAATCATGGTCCGCACTCCCCTGGGCGTGACAGCCTCATTAAGTGAGGGTAGTATAAAAATCGAAAGCCGGTCTAATGTGGTCGTTTGGAGGAAATATGGCAGCAGTACATTAAACTAAAGTTGTTGAGACTTGGGGTTCTGGATGTCTGTACTGTATGTACAACATATCCGGCACTTCCAGTATCAATGTTAATCACATTGGCCAAAGGCCATCACGTACTGATAGTTCAGTGACTTAGGTGTACTAATAAATTGTAAATTCTTATTGAGTTATAAGATATAATATGATCTGTTTAATATATTTATACGTATTTTGGTCTGATTTATATTTAGTTATGTTTTATTTTTTAATATTATTAAGAAAAAAATATAAAGAGAATGATRTTCAATTACATTTATTTCTTTATCTTTATCTAAATTTTACTTACTGTTTTTTTTTTTCTCTCCTTTTTTTTCTTTTTAAGTTTAAATGAGTACGAGAATTCATTGGAAATTATAGGTTTGTCGCCACAAATCAATTCTAGTCTCTCAGTTTTTTGGATAATAACTTTTATTATATAATGATGATATATATATATATATATATTAATATAATTTTTTTTAACTTTTTATCGAATTTGTTAACTTCTCGGGATGATATAGAATGTACTAAGAGCCTTGGACTAAGTAGATCAGTTGGTACATTTCAATCTTATCCAATAAGGTATAATTTCGAAGGGAAGATAATGAAATTTATTATGAATTAAATATTAAGCATTTGCGAAATGTTTCGTTAGTGGAACACGAATCCTTTGAAGCTTGTGGAGATCTGTGTCAATAGCTTCATTAGCGGCTCTAGTGGAGCTGGCTCGCTAGCTTTTAAATTTCGATAGATTATTAAAGTATTTTTAATGGTCACAATCGTAAATTTTTTGAGCTAATTATTAAAGTACGTTTGATATTAATAGTAATCTGTTAATAATATTTATCATGGCATCAAAATTTAATATGAGTTTATTACCATTGCTTCTAGAGCTTCGCTGATGCAAGAGGAGCTATTTGGAGGCTCGTGTATTGGCTTTCAATGGAGCCTGTTCATTCAAAATGTCTTCTCATTGATTTTTTGCTTGATTGGTAAATTGAAATAAAAAAGACATTAAGAAAAGGAAAATAATATATCATGCGAATGTTTAATTTGGTTGCTAGACCTGTTTTAATTTGAGAAAAAATTGAGATTCGTTTTGTGTTGGTTTGAAGGATGTTAGATAAATTGGCATGCCAATTATTATCAAGAAGATTGCCGTAAAATACGATATAAAAAAATGCGGATGGTTGAATAATTTAGGGGGAGATTGAAGCAAATATGTAAATGAAGAAACCACTAGGCCATAACAAAAATTTTACCAGAGCGAAGATTACAAATTACGATCCATCTCTGACGAGAAAATTAAAAAAAAAAAAATCTGCTACGAATAATGGAAAAAAACTCAAAGCCTCGTCTTTTTGCGATAAGTATAGATGTTTGGGAAAAAATTAGGCCTTGAAGTTCACGTGCGATATAAGAGGTTGAAAAATATAATGGAAAATATGATAGTCAGTTAAGTTTTTAAAAAATTACGTAATGTTTTTGAATTGAGATACTTAAAAAAGGAAGATAATAAATATTTATTTACTTCCGTGGATGTTGAAAGATGATTGGCCAAGATTTGCTAAATGGTTCTATTATGTCATATTCATACTAAAAGATCATTTACTTCAGAGTCCAGGGTCAAAGTAAATTGAACCAAAGTTTGAACATTGAGCTCAAATTTGCGAAGAAGTCTAACCAAAGGCAGGCTTTGAGTATATTGAATAAACGAATCACAAATCGGGTGAAACCGGCTTGAATTTGTGGAATTGGGAACGAAATCGGCAGGTCATATAGCTCAAGTCTCAACTCTCTCCTCCGCTGGAAAGAAAAGAAGACAGGAASACGTGGCTGTAGCGCTTTGGATTGCGTGAGCCGTGAGTGTGAGTGAGAGAGGGCGTCAGCATTCTCTTGAACCCAGAAACCAATCTCTCCCTTTTCTCTCTTTGTTTCTCTTCGGCGGCAGTACAGTTGCAAAATGGTAGCGGTTTGCATATAGCCCTCCCGCACTAAATAACATTCKAGAGGAACATATTTACTTCTTTATCTGAAACTACAAACACAACTGTTTAATAGGAGGAGGGGGAGGAAGAAGACGAGATGAGTAAACTGAACGCATCCAGCTCGGAATTGGATTTCGATCGTCCCAACCTCGAAGACTATCTGCCCTCCGGATCCATCCAAGAACCCCGCGGCAAACTTCGATTGTATTTATTCAATTCTCTCATTTTACTTACCTAAACAAACACACACATCTCCTTTTTGGCAATAATTTAGGACGATGAAATATTGACTTTTGGGCAGGCGTGATTTGCTGGATATTTCTCCCACTCTGACGGAGGCTGCTGGTGCCATTATTGATGTAAAGTTGTTGGCCCTATTGTTCATGTATTGTGTTTCTTTGCCATTGATTATCCGTTATATCGTTGTTTTGTTATGTTTTTGTGTTTCTTTATATGACAATACAAGCCAATTTACCACTTATAAGGGGGGCATGCAAACACATTCGTAAACCTGACCTCAGGAATTACACCAATATATAATCTTTAGCACGTTCAGAAAGTTGTTCTGGCATTGATATTTGTGTTTCTCTCGAGGGTTTGTCCTAGTGCTATATCTTGAGCGTTAAGTTTTTCTATTGAGATTATAGTGGTAATTGCAGTTTGCGAGTTTGTAAATTTAATCTTTTGTTGCTCCAACTTTACAGGAAAATTTTAAATCCAATATGATATGGCCATAATTTTGGGTTTAGCACAATAGCTACCAACAACACATAACATAATTCTAATCAGTCAAAGAGGCCATATGTCTATTGATTTTAGATCGGGGCCATGTCTAGAAATAGAATTAAGATCTAACTTGAGGAGATGATAACTTAGGAGTCTTATCTCTTGGCAAACTTTTCTTGACCCAGCCATTAATTTAATGCCAAAGGAGCCAGTATTAGGAGTCTATCTCTTGGCAAACTTTTCTGTCTAATTTAAAATTTGGAGTACTTCAAGATAGAATTTGCTCACTGCACACAGGGTAGTGGAATGAAATCACAGAACGAAATTCTGGTGCTGTAAGAGCAGTTTTATTCCTTATGGACATCTATATTTCTTTCTTGTCCTAATAAACTAACAAGCAACTTCCTTATAATAGTTTTTGCACTTTAATTTATGCGAGTCCGTCTTTTTGTTTTTCTACTTATCTAAGAGACATAACTAGTTKGCTTGTTGCCATTTTTCTGTAGTTCTTTCTTGAATCATTGTACTAGTTATTCTTTATCATCAATCTCATCGGGTAATCCTCTTAATCTTCTTTCATAGATGAAGATATGAAATTTATAGATATATTTTCTTATTCTTGAGACAGGACTCCTTCACTCGATGTTTCAAGTCAAATCCTCCTGAACCATGGAACTGGAACATATATTTGTTTCCTTTGTGGTGCCTGGGCGTGGTGGTCAGATACCTATTACTTTTTCCTACAAGGTTAAGGTTTTTTTTCTTTTCCCCCTTCCTATCCCCTTCTCCAGTCCCATTCAAAAACCCACTGCGTACCTGGAGGTGGGGAAAAAAGAAAAAGAAAAACCAGGGAGTATCAAAGGAAAAGCAAAGGCAGGATTTCAACATTGTTTTGGCATCTGAAGTCTGTTAAGTCTTCTATAGGTCATGGATTTGAATGAATTGGTGTTGAGGTGCATGCTTGAATCCTTTTGCACGCTATCATGACTAGCTGCTGGATATTCTTAAATTCTGATTGCTTTTGGTGCAAATGGCTTGGGGCATTTTATATAAGAGTCATGTATTTAAGGATTGGTGCAAATGTGTCGATGTTTCATGGCCTTATATTACTTCTTGTTCTGAACGTAGGGTGATAGTACTAACTATAGGATGGATTATATTCCTCTCTTGCTACATCCCAGTGCACATTCTATTGAAAGGGCATGAAAAGCTGAGAAAGAAGTTAGAGGTACAAGCTTTCGCCCTTCTTTTAGCTCTTTTCTGTTTCAACTTGTCATGTACTTTATTATAATGAAGGCTGGTGCATATTCTAGTCTACTCCATGCTCTTAAATTGAGCTGCGAGACTCATTTTCCAAGCTRTCCCCTATCAAAAAGCACTGGCTTCTGTTTGTATCCAAAATTTGAGAACTAATCAAGCAACAAATGATTACTAACAACCAGCACCATCAAACTAAGTTAAGATGCACTGAAGCTCCCAATATTGCCGGAATTTGATTTCTTTCTTACTTGATGGCCTCTATATTGGAATTCTATATGAAAACTGTAAGCTTGCTGAAATTTGATTGCTCTTTTGAAGAGGTGTCTGGTGGAGTTGATTTGTAGCTTCTTTGTCGCATCATGGACTGGGGTTGTCAAGTATCATGGTCCACGTCCAAGCATACGGCCTAAACAAGTAACATTTTTATTTTTTTAGATGTCACCTGGAGTTTCTTGTTTCTTTTTTCCTTTTTCTTTTTCTTTTTCTTTTTGGGGTATCTCTCAACTTTTGACTGTATCAATTGGTTGAACAGGTATTTGTGGCTAATCATACATCCATGATCGATTTTATCATCCTAGAACAGATGACTGCTTTTGCTGTAATTATGCAGAAACATCCTGGGTGGGTTGGTAAGTTGCTCGCTGGTTTTTTCTTCTCATCCAAGGTCTTTAATTGGTTTTTTGAACGTAGTGATGCTATTGAAGATTTTTTTTTATTGCTGGTGGGTCTGAATTTTGTTTCTTTTATAGGAACATTGCCCATCTTATTAGAATTGAGAACTCAATTTAAGATCGTTATTGATGTTTCAAATGGTTATGCCAGAAAACATTTTGCATCTTAAAAATAAAATTTTAGTTTAGGCCCTTGTGGTGTTTATTGTGTTTTCCGGTACAAATGAAGCAAAATTTTAAGTATACATGGTTTCCACAACATTGAAGCAATTAGTGGATTCTCGTTGGCAGATAGTTTCTCATGCATGTCTCGGAACAGAGGAATCTGTGTGAATTTGGATGTGGTTACAAGAATATGAATTTTGTGTTGCATTTGAAGTTCCAGAATCTTGAACAATTTACAACATGCTTTGTGATCCCTTTATGGTTAGAAAGCTGGAAAACCAAAACGAAGAAACTCACACTGTGATTACTCATGAAGTGCTGATCAAATGCTGAAATGCCTTATAACATATATATTTAGCTATTTTTGTGGTCTTCAATGGGTGGCTTACGCTTCTGCATTTCCTTTTTGTTACTTAAACATTTTTTTGCCTTTAGAGCTTTTAGCATCATAGAACTGGAAATCTTGTTTTAGTATCATAAAACAGCAAACAATATTTGATCCAAAATGATCTGGGCAGAGCAATTCGCCCTATTTTGCTTTAATGGAAGTCTTTCTTCTATTTTGGAAGACGAAATGAAATTTAGTTGAATGAAATCCTGTCCTCGTGAAATACTGAGGGTATAGTGCCTTGAGTGATCTTATCATGTTTGTTCTTTATACAGGTTTATTGCAAAGCACCATCTTAGAAAGTGTGGGATGTATCTGGTTCAACCGATCTGAGGCTAAGGATCGTGAAATTGTAGCTAGAAAGTATGTGCTGGGGAAAGCAAAATTTCTCGTTTATCTTGTGAGGTCTGGGTTATAAGTGTATATTTTTTACTTTCAGGCTGCGGGAACATGTTGAGGGAGCAGACAACAATCCTCTTCTTATATTTCCTGAAGGAACATGTGTGAATAACCATTATACTGTCATGTTTAAAAAGGTAACTGTTGTCAGTTTGTAATTTAGAATCTGCATGTTGAAAACAATACTTATTATATTACTTTATAAAGCTTCTTTCTTCCTCTATTGAATGTGTTCCTTTGACAAGCATCTAGAAAGAAAAAAAATTCCTGTCAGGCCAATCACTATATTTMTAGATTATTTTCATTTTGCAGTGCATATAATTTATTCTTTCTGTATATTTTCTTGGAAACTAAAGTTTCATCTCCAAACTCATGAAAATGCCCTGCATCTCCCTTTGTATTCACTCCGTCATTTTCTTCCTGGAGGCAATCGACCTCCCACCTTTTCCTTGATCCYTTTCTCCCTTTTAATTAGTGAATTCTTTTCTTTCTCTGGAAAGTTCTTAAAGTTAATTAATTCATCACAATGCAATTTCATTTTGATGGTTAGGGTGCTTTCGAACTTGGATGCACAGTTTGCCCTATTGCAATCAAGTACAACAAGATCTTTGTTGATGCCTTCTGGAATAGTAGAAAGTGAGATACTTGAGCTGCCAATTTCTTATTGTTCTCTTTCAATTCGTAAGATTGACCAGGTGTTCCTGGTAATGTGCTGTCTCAATAGAGCAGTTACCTGGCAGTGTTGCTTATATATTTGTTATTTTCAATGGACAATCCTACCCTAGATGAGTGGTTAACGTTGAGTTGTTTGTATTTGGAATACTTTTACTGATATCTGACAAGCATTCGAAAAAGTATTGGAATTTCACAAAAGCATTTTCTTCGTCTCTTTTGCAGGCAATCATTCACAATGCACCTGTTGCAGCTCATGACATCGTGGGCTGTAGTTTGCGATGTGTGGTACCTGGAGCCTCAAACTCTAAAACAAGGAGAAACTCCTATCGAATTTGCAGAGAGGTAAATACCTTCCAGACTCGCTGCCCTGCTCGGCATATGTTTGCCATCAAGGGAATATATTTCAGGGGGGATGCTATCTTTTCATTGAGTAAGACTTTCTTCTGAACCTGTTCTTGACTGCAGGGTGAGGGACATTATATCTGTTCGAGCAGGACTTAAAAAGGTTCCCTGGGATGGATATTTGAAATATTCTCGTCCTAGTCCTAAGCACCGAGAGCGGAAGTAAGTTGCATTGTTGTTTGATCATTTTATTTTAGTTTGTTTGCTAGAATTGTTTGGTCCGCGATAAACTTCATTTCATATTTTAGGCTTTTAGTTTTGTGCCGAGTTTTCTAAGAACTCTTTCTTTTCTTTTCTTCCCCCCCCCCCCCCCCCCCTCTTTTTAAAATGAATTGGTTTTATTTGATTCTTGATACTAAAAAGCTGGTGTTTTTTCCCCACACATTGTTTTCTGTATTTCCAATATTTTGTCTTTGAACTGAGATTTGAAATGAAGTTGAATCTGCTCCAGAAGAAAAGCTAAATTCTGAAATGAGAGCTAATAGACGTTTCCTTTTGCAGGCAGCAGAGCTTCGCAGAATCCGTACTGCACCGCCTCGAAGAGAAATAATAGACATAAGATTCACGAAGTTTTTGTTTTTGGTATCTTTGAAGTAGCCTTGTAGTAATTAGAGGTCCGAAGTCGATATAAAAGCTCATTCCATTTTTGTACTCGTTTATTTGGATCACTCAGATGATGAATCAAGTTGCAGACACTCACATTGTATGTTCTCCGTAGGGGATGTTTTCAGATGAATTCAAGGGCTATTTGTTGTCCAAGAATTCACTGCTTAGTAAAACTAGATTCATCATCTACCCTGATAGGGCTTTCCAGTCGTACWTGCCAGGAACAAAATGTTTTAGCCATGAAATACGAACACCGAGATCGTCTCTCTCAACCTTTTTGGGATGAATTAACGTCGTCCTCGTAATGCATAATTCCAGCCGGGGGGCACTACGAGGAGAAGATAGATCATCTCTRCTCGTAGCTCGTAATGAATTGTTGTGGTTAGGTGAGGCTCTCCTTTTGCTGCCTGAGCAATGATTTGTTTGTTTTTAATTACGAGTAGTAGCATATGACTCGTGCACTGTCAGTTACGCGCAACAGGTGTTTTAATGGGTCGCTAGAATCTTGCTCGCTTTGCAAAGTCCTAGATTTTGAAACCCATTTGTATTTTTAGGTTTTTTTATCAGCGGATTTGGTGCTTCTCAGGGCCAATTACATGCTATTTCATCGGCTTGCTCATCAGCGGTTTTAGTATTTTATAAGCTTTTCATGCTTATTGATCAATTACATACACGTTAAGATCAACAAATTATATTCAATTTAATAATATACGATCGAAATTTCTTAATTAAATTTTTTTTTAGTTGCTCATGCTTCTTTGAAATAAAAGAGAAAAAAGTATTTTAAGAACTATTATAATATTTATGTTGTAAGAATAATGTGTTATTTTGGAGAAAGTTGAAGCATAAGAAATGCAAATAAAAAAATATTTTCTGACTCATAATAAATAATTTAATAATAGATCATCTATATCTAAAATAATTTTGACCGTTAAGTATTTTTCTAAACAGAAATAGTTRGGGGAATCATTCTYRCTTGACTCGTTTCGCTGTTGTTTGATAGTGGTAACGCAAGGAATTCTTGTGTTTCTGTAGCGGCAGAGGCAAATTTATAAAAGGACAGAGACGGCACTCGAGAGCCGTGGTGACCACTTGTGTCAGTTTTTCAAACCCATTTCTTCATTCTTATAATTAGAGGAAGAGCAGAATTTGTCATGTCAAGCCAAAATCTTCACTCGACCTTTCCGTTTTCCTCCCTTTCACTTGCACTGTGTTTGAATAATCCAGAGAAAATTAGGGTTTTTGAATTTCTAATTAAAAAAGTTTGAACTGGTTATCTTATTTAATTTAGTGTGTATTTTTGCGAGATGGTTTTATTTAATTAAGCTAAAATAAATAACTGGTTGGAGAATGATTCCTCACTCCTTCTCCCTTGGCTTACTTTCCCTTGTAGTAAWCTCCCTATCCTTTCACGACTTTGACTCTGCCATTTTCCACAGCTCTGTGTTCTTTCTTCTGCACCTTTAGCTCCAAWTTTTTWGTCTTTTCCTCGTACACCACTTCCCACGTTCAAGTTCACCCGTTTTACGGCCGCAGATAAGCTTCATTTGAAGCTCAGATATTGCTTAATTGCTGAAATGGGTTCACCTAATAGCAGGAGTACTACAAGTCCTCTTCCTGCACTAGTAATACTCAGTTTATGTCTTTTTTCCATCTTCTCAACAGCGGGTGCGGCATTCAAGTGCAACTCTAGCGCCACTTGTGACGCGATAGTCGACTACGTCTTGCCCAACACCACCACTCTCTCCCATATCAAAACCCTTTTTAACGTCAAGAACCTTCGCTCCATCCTCGGCGTTAACAACCTCCCGCTCTCCACCCCTCCCAACTTCACACTGCCAGCCACAACCACCGTCAAGATTCCCTTTCCCTGTATCTGCACCAACGGCACCGGAAAATCTAACAAGAGGCCTATGTACAAGGTCGTCAAAGACGACGGCCTCTACCACATAGCGACAGAGGTGTTCTCGGGCTTGGTAACGGTCCCGGAAATTCAGGCCGTTAATAACATCTCTGATGCTAACCTCATTCTGGTGGGGCAGGAGCTCTGGATCCCGCTTCCGTGCAGCTGTGATYACGCGGACGGCCAAAGTGTGGTTCACTACGGGCYCGTGGTGGCCGCTGGAAGCACAGTGGAGGGGATAGCTCAGCAATTCGGCACTTCACAGGATACACTTTTGAGGCTAAATGGCTTGGCTAGTCCGAATGATCTCAAGGCTGATTCTATCCTTGATGTTCCTTTGAAAGGTTTGCTACTTTCCTTTCTTTAATTCTCTTGAGTAGCTCTATTGGTTGTACAGTTTATGCAAGCGACAACCTTTGGTGGTGGTTGGAAAATGGGGGGCCGCGGCGTACGACCGAAACACTAGTGAGGACAACTAAGGCCTTGTCTAAAGGTTTAAGCGGGTGGTGGTCAGTGGGAACTGGAACCCGCATTTATTTATTATTTGTCTTTTAGTCTTTGCGCTTGTTCTACCATTTACTGGACTTCGAGCTATAGAGTGAACTAGATTGGACACAGAACATGGATTCTACTGCCTACTGCTATAATTTGCTATTTGGAGGAGAATATTCGGTGAAAGATATTATAGTAAAACTAGCASTACTAAATTTAGATTTAGAACATGCATTTTTTCTCCTTTTTGCTAACTATATTTGGATTTTCTTTTTCTGATGAATGAGGTCAAACCACATAACAGAAAAAGGGAATCTTTTCCTTAACTGTAGTCTTTTTGGATCCAAAAGATGTGGAATAGTTCTCAATTATTAGCTTTTTCTATGGTGACAAATCTTTGAAATTTTCCTTTGCAGCTTGTACATCTATGGTGAACAATAGCTCATTAGACTACCCTCTACTCGTTGCTAATGGAACTTATGTCTTCACTGCTACAAATTGTCTAATGTGCAAGTGTGATGCTGCAAACAACTGGACGTGAGTTGGTCACATATCAATATTAACTACTTCTCCTTTTTCGAATTATCAGCTTGGGGAAACATGATTCATCTTATGTCCCTTTGTTGACGTCTATGCTCAGGTTGCAATGTGAACCAACCCAACTCAAATCATCTCTTTGGAAATCATGCCCCAGTATGCAATGCCAAGGTGCAGAAAGTTTGAATATTGGAAATAGCACATCTTCAAATTGCAATCGAACCTCATGCACCTATGCCGGTTACACCAARCAAACCATCCTCACAACCCTGGTCTCAGAGCCAACTTGCCCTGGTAAGTTGATGTTACAAATTTGGAGTGTGTTTGCGAGTTCCCTTATGGAAAAAGAGTTAGGAAATTTGGTTCCTTGATTGTCTGGCATATTGATACTTCTGTAGATGACTTCTGCTGTTAATACCAATTATTTGTAGGTTCACTGGTTTCTGCTTACTCATGGCTGAAMCATCTTGCTAGTTGTCAAAACATGATTGCTTTATTCGCTAAGAATTACTGATACCGGAAACTTGTTTCATGATTCTTTTTTTCCCTTTATAACAGCGTCCGTTGATAGTTCTTCGGGTATTGGCCAGCAATGTTGGAGGTGGAACTCATTTTGGATGCTTCTCCAGATATTGTTCTGTCTCTACATATTTCTTTGAGGAAGTTTGATCTTTAGAGGATGGTGTTGGTTAATATGTGAGTGTTTAGGCTACTGTTGATGAGATCCTGCCATGAGAGAAATGTCTGAGATCCTGTTAATCATCCTTTTTCTATATTAGATTCTCTGTTTTATTCTCTTTGTAAATGACTCGGCCAGTTATATCATGATTAATCTTGAGTTTTGCTTGGTAACATTTTCATTATCTGAAGGGGACCTGGGCCTCTGGCCCACTGGGCCCTGCAAACTAACAAATCAAGTGAAATCACAAGTACGTATTGCTAAACGATTAATTTCTTTATTTAATATTTTTTTGAAATTTTTTCAATCATGGTCCTAACATATTTTAACAGGATTTATCTTTTTATAAATTTTTATTTATCTCTTTTTTATATTTGTCAATTATTTTAAATTTTTATTAAAATTTCGTAATAATTTATAATTGGAACTAAACAAATTAAAAAAGAAAATTTAATGCAGTTGTTAAATTGGCTTCGCAKAGCATGCATCGAGCTGCTCGTAGCTCGAACGGAGCCATGGTTCCTATATCCATCTTTTTATAATTTTTAAGTTTAAATGAAAAAAAATATAAGACATATAATATTCTAAAAATAATAAAATAATTTTAAAAAATTAATTTGATTTGTGTTAAAAATGAAATTTTCTAGAGATATGTAGGGCTTTTTTAGAAATATGTAAGGATCTGCAATTGATCCACATTTTTTTTAAATAAATCACTTTTTAATTTTTTTAAATTTAAATGAAAAAAGTAGACATGAATAATAAATTATAAGAACAATATTCTTTATTTCTTCAAATATATTTTCATTTAAATTAAAATTGAGATTTTTTATACTAGGCCTTTTTTAAAGAAATATAGGAGGATTTTATATAGAGAAATGATAAAGATATTGCCAAAGTGAGAAATATTTTTTAAAATATGTTTAAAACAATGTTATGTTAAAAAATTTAGGGCGTTTTATTCAATATATATATATATTCTGCACCTTTAGCTCCAAATTTTTAGTCTTTTCCTCGTACACCACTTCCCACGTTCAAGTTCACCCGTTTTACGGCCGCAGATAAGCTTCATTTNCTTTCCTAATTAATGTTTAGGCTTATTCTTAATTTGTTGATAAATTGTTACGCAATTTCTAACATCAATCAAAGCATAAAAGTGATGAAAATAAAAGATGATATTGTCAAAAAAGGATTTTGAGAATCGTTTAAAAGCACTAGATATGGAGGAGGACAACGCTCTGTTCCTCATCTTCCGAAAATAAAATGGGCAAGCTAGGACTAGGAGTGTTCATATTGAGTGAAAACCGGCAGCAGAAGGGTAGTATTCCAGAGAGGTCCTTGCAAAACACGGGAGGGCAGTTTCTCCATACCGAATATCAATGAACACCGCCTACCCAGAAGCAGTTCTGAATACCCGAAACATACATGCCTGATGTCAGTAACCGCCTATCATATTTTTTTTTATACTCCACTTTAAGCGATAAGGAAGGCAGATTACGATCYACATTCGGCAACTTCCAGAAGTTTCTCTTGAACAAAGTTTTAAACTTTTTGAGGTTTGGATAATAACTCCAAATTTTCTTCCCACTTCATGCTTTTATCGTATTGCCGCCACAAAATTCCGACTCTGTTCATATACTTGTGTATATTTGTGTTTTGTCACAATTCTGTTTAGGCGATCATCTCTTGGAGGTTAGAAATCCGCTTTTTTTTTTTTTTTTTCATTTTTCTTTTCAATATGTCTTCTTGCAAGAAAAGCCAGCAAACATCTTAGGCATGTGAATTCATACATTTATTGTCTATAGAATTGGTATTCTGTAATTCACTTGACATAAACGAAGTGGTTGGTTTTCTGGCTAACGACCTCTGTTACCTATTTTTATTTCTAAATGTTAAGGATGCATGAAAGCCTCAATTTTCATTTTGGTATCAAATAAAGGGGAATTGTTTTTGTTGCTGAATTGTTGTTGCTTTTGGTGCGTATTTTGGCATCGCTAACCAGGTGAGTGGAGAAAAAACATCAGTTCTCTAATATGGCGGCGGCGCAATTGAATAGTGGTACACTTTTTAAGGAGGGATTGACGGATAGGAATAGGAATCGGGGTTTGGTGAAGGAAGCACCCAGAGATCTTTCATTAGGCAGCTCAAGCAGAGTTGTTAATTTCCTTCCAAGAGTTTATTGCAGAAGGAAGACATGTCCCTATGTTGTTCGTCGGTGTTCAGTACATGTAAATGACACAAAGCGATATTTTTCTTTACCACTTGTTTGCCGCAAGAAGTTTGTTTTCTCAGGCGCCAATAGTCAGTTGAGTTCAGATTATGATTTGGAGGTTGACTGTGCAACTACTGAAGACGAATGTGCTATTGTTGAAGAACATGATGCTGCCCTSTCCAGTTCTAGTGGAGGGCTTGGGTGAGACTGGGACCATTTCCTAATTGATGTTCTTTTTTACCTTACCAGATTTGTGCCTTTTAGCTGTTACTTTTGTTTTCAATTCTTACATTGTGGTGTTTTCMGMTTTTCTTTTCTTCTGTCTATGTTGGGTTGAATCGGATTGTCTTTACTAGGTTTGGTCAGGTTGAAGATGAGTTGAAAAGGATCCCCTTGAGTCCATCTCAATCATATAACGTAAAGCGTGAACTRGTGATGCTCACATTACCTGCAATTGCTGGGCAGGCAATTGACCCGTTGGTACAATTGATGGAGACTGCTTATATTGGCCGTTTAGGTATGGTGGAACTTTTTATGCTAAAAATTATGTTAACCCATAATAGTTCTTGTTCAATGATTGTCTTGTCCATTTTATTTCTTTATGGACATGTGTATGTATTCAGCATTTATTATTTTCTTTTCTGCTGCTTCTAGTTTACTTTAATGGTTCACTTTCCTTATGTTTCTGTTTATTATAGTGTTTGGTTGACGTAATGAAGCTAAAGATGATGCATAAGTGTGTATAGCTGTTAGGAATCCTGGAAGTGAAGCCATTGGTCTCTTGTGATGTATGACTGTTTGGTATTGAAGAATAGATGGATGTTTAGAAAAGTTTTTAGAAGTTTAGAATCTGAATTCAATGGTTAAATCTGATTTATCATCTTCTTTCGGAAATTAATGACTGGATCTAGACTATTGTTTATTAATGCAGTTGCTGATCTTGAAGGTTGGACTTGTAAAAATTGAATTACTGACATTTTTCTTTTGGTTTCTTTTCTTGTCCTTCAAATTTTTTTATTTTTAGATTGATTTTCAAGTTTAATTCTTGTCATTAGGTTCTGTTGAGTTGGCTTCTGCTGCTGTCTCCATGACACTCTTTAACATTATCTCGAAGCTATTCAATATCCCTCTACTTAGTGTTTCTACTTCTTTTGTGGCGGAGGACCTCTCGAAGAACACAAGCCGGGTTTCTACAACAGGTAGAACTGAAAGATGCATCTCCTCCTCTCCCTGACAACCCCAACCAATCAAAAGCAATAAGTAAAGAAGTAGAAAGTTAAATTTTATTCTCTACTATTTTAACTTCATCCTCTTATTAATTGAACATACATGCGACTTTTTCTCATGACCTGTTAACTTCTTAATTTTGCTGGCTGGAATTATGATATGCAGGAAAGGAAGTATGTACCAATGGCAAACTGTTCAGTGGCCCAGAGGAGAGGCAGCAGCTATCTTCTGTGTCTACAGCATTGGTTTTAGCAATTGGCTTTGGTGTTTTTGAAGCTCTAGCCTTGATATTTGGGTCTGGATTGCTTCTCAATTTGATGGGCACATCATCTGTATGTTTTTACAGCAGTTTCCAATTTTCCTTCCCAGCGTGTAATGAGACATATTTCTCTGTGTGCTTCTTGTACTACTGTTTTGCTTTATATCCTCTCACTATCAGTTTTTTGTGTTGGCCTCACAACTGTTTGGGTTAGTTGTTGCAGATTATCTAGCAACTCATAACCATATTGTTTATCTATTACTCTGTTTCTCTTTCAGTTGCATTTGGACCCAAAGACTTACAAATTCTTTTCACCTGTGCTTTTTGTTATTAGTGATATGACAATAAGATCTTTTGGGTGGAAACGAACCCAGCATATGTTGTATGTATGATCATACAAAGTTCAACTGGATTTCACTTGTGCTAATGTAGTGCTTATTTTTATTAGAACTACTTGCAGTTCTAAATATGGTAATGGAATGGCTAGGTTTTTGTTTTTTTTTGTTAATTGTGGATATTCTTATGGATCTTGTGCATATTAGGCATTCATACATATTTTCTCTCATACACCCACTTCAATGACTTGCCCTCTTACCTGCAGATCATTAAGTGTGTATTAAGGAACTACATATTGTGGTTTCCCAGCATTTGGAGAGTAACAAGACTCACCAAATATTTGTAAACATCGAATGTGCACTTGTAGTTAGCCAGAAAGTCTGTATTCTTTTTGTATTTGTATTTGCTGGTAGTATTTACCAAAAAGGCTGATCCCTGACAGGCTTCCCCGATGCATGCTCCAGCAAAACAGTATCTCATTCTAAGAGCTCTGGGCGCTCCTGCATTTGTTGTTTCTTTGGCTCTACAAGGCATTTTCCGTGGTTTCAAGGATACGAAGACTCCAGTATTTTGCTTAGGCAAGTGTTTAGGTTTTCCTCTGAAGGATTAACTGATAATGAGAATCTTAGAGTTTCAATTGCCCTTTCTGAGACCAAGGAAGAAAAAGTTGCCTCTAATCCTACGTAATTTTTTTTTTTTTTTTTCATTTAGAAACTGCCTTTTATCCTTATTTCAGTTCATRAAATTTTTCTTACTGAGCAAAATTAACATAAATAATTGTTTATAGTTTCAAGTCTCTAAGAATGACTCAAAAGCATGTGTTAAGGCTACATTAAGGAATGTATTGTTTCAGATGGAAACTTTAATGTGTGACCTTGTTTATGCTGMAAATAATCATATGGGATATACTGTTTCAAGGGAAATAGGAAAGCTAGATGTTTTTGGAATTATGATGACCTTCAGTTATATGCGCATGGTTCTTGCAATTTAAACAAGTCATCCAACTACAGGAGAATGTGGAGATTTTTAGAACATTGACAATAACCACCAAAGTCTTTTCTCAGTGTAGACTAGTGTATTTTGATTCTGATGCTGTTTCTTGAGATTTATCTGAATTGTTGTTGAACCCAAGTCTCTTTCTCGTATCTGTAAGGAATTTTCTGAAACATTTGTTTGATCAGTGAATTTTTTAATTATCATCCGTTCTGAAATATCTGTTGCCTCTCAGGTAGATTTTTGACAATTCTGCTGTGTGCAGGTATTGGTAATTTAACAGCTATATTTTTGTTTCCCTTACTTATGTATTATTTTCAATTGGGTGTATCTGGAGCTGCAATCTCTACCATTATATCGCAGTATGTGCCTTTTTTTACCTTTTATTTTTATTGTTTCATGTCTACCTTTTCTTTTGTTTCATCCTCTTTACTTCCAGTTACTTTTCTGGAGCAGGCATCTTTCCTTTATCTCTTAGTCAAATACTAGTATTAATCCTTCTCCCTTTTTTCCTCAGATATATTGTTTCTTTTTCAATGATCTATTGTCTAAGTAAGAGAGCCATCTTACTGCCCCCGAAATTTGGAGAGTTGCAGTTTAGCGATTACCTAAAATCTGGTAACTACTTATAGAGGGAACTACTACTATAAGTTTATTACTGGGTATCTGTTTCATTCCTTCCAGAGAAGAAGTGTATGATCCCTCAGCTAAAAACTGAAAATGATATGCTTTTTTGCATGTGATGTCTGGTTTATTTTCACTTGCTTGGTTCTTTCACCTCAAGCTTTWTGTTAATCTGGAGCAGACATTAGTCTAAGAAGGGTATTTGGACATTTATTATGAACCTTAAGTATATYTGGGTTCAACCTATCAAATGCATTTTATGAGACAAAACATAATGCTCCAGAAATTAGTACTGATTGTGATTTTCTAGTCATCTTCTTATTTCRTGGGGTCATTCATCTGGTAAGTGAAACAACATGTAAGATGTGAAACAATCTTTGAGCAGAGATATGAGATTGTAGTTGTAAGTATTGATATTCCTATATCTTTACTGGGCCGTCTATGCATTATGCAATTTTGTTAGCATACCTGACTTCTATTTGCGGCTGATTGGTTGGATTTTCAGCTTCAGAATAGCCTTTTATTAACAAACTTAACGATTTAATGCACACATATTGTATTGGTAATTTTGGTACTAGCACCATGCAGGTACAAATGTTAGTATTTTTAATAAATTATATTTGGTATCTGAACTTTTTAACTGGTCTAATTATTTCTCGTGTTTCTGTTAATCTTTTGTAAATAAAAAAATTATTTTACGTAATGATAGAGGTTGAAGTGCTTTTTTTTTTTTTTGGGTAATTTGTTATTTTATAAAAAATAAATGGAGATCGTTGATGATAGCTTAATAAGATACATGGAGGCTGTGGGTTTACTTTTTATTCCATCCGTCATCTTTCCAGGGCTAGAAAATTTGTAATTATTGGTAARGGAGTCGGAGGTCATATATTCATTATGGTTACAAACCGTATTAACTCCCAATAATATACTAGACCATTCTTCCGAGGACATTTGTCCTTTCAAAAAAGGAAGAAACACTATTGGTTACAAAACTTTTTAACTGCCAATAACATATTAGACCATTCTTCCAAGGACATTAGTCCTTTCAAAAAAGGAAGAAGCACTATTTTTGCAAATCATTCTGTAGTCACAATTTTAGTGTATATATATAGTTTTCCTAAAAGTATCTTATGGTTTCTTTAGGCGGTTTTCTAATTGGGAGGACGCTTGCTGTACTTCTGACCATGACAATTGGTACTTCAATGGCTGCTCGTCAAGGCCCTGTACCAATGGCTGCTCATCAGATATGCTACCAAGTATGGTTGGCTGTATCGCTGCTCACAGATGCATTGGCCGCATCATCTCAGGTTGTATTGTTTTTATTTTTCTGCAAGCAAGTTTCATAAAGATTGGGAATTCCTAGTGTCCCTTTCTGCACTTCCTCCCAATGTAAAGATCTAMTTTTCTTTCATTCAGCTGCTACTGGGCATTCAAACTTTCACAAAGGCCTTTGAGAGTTTTCTGTGGTAGACTAGGTGCATACTCAGTTGCATGTTTTTCTTTCTTGGTTCACTGCTAATCTTTATATAACTAGAAGTTAATCTTTTTCAGTTGAGAAGCAGTCTAACTAGTATTTCGAGCTGTAATTTAAAATGATGCAAGTAAATATAACTAATATCTTTGGTGCCATTTGAAACTTTTCTGGTTTACTTGTGTTTCTAGATTGCAGCAATAAATACTGCACAAACTAGTTTGCAGGTGCATTGGTTTGTGGTCTGACTTCTTTTCCCCTTGTTCCCTTAGGCATTAGTTGCCAGTTATCTATCGAAGGGTGATTATGGAACTGTGAAGGAAATTACACACTTCGTGTTGAAGGTACCTACTTTGCTTCTTCGGGTTTGATATATTAGAAACAGGTTGATTTGAAGTTCCATAGTGGGTGCTTCTTTTGGTTATGTTTATCTATTATATCCTACTTCTGAAATCGTGGTCCATAAATTGGTCTTCAGATTGGAGCATTCACTGGTWTTTCGTTAGCAGCAGTATTGGTTGCTTCTTTCAGTTCTATAGCACCTTTATTTACAAAGGACGTGGAAGTATTAGCAATCATTAGAACTGGTGTGCTGGTAAGTTCACTTCAATGATTTGCTTATGCWAATTATCTTGAGGATAGCTGGTTCTGCTTATTCCTTCTGATGTGAAATTGTTTAAATGTGCAGTTTGTCAGTGCCAGTCAACCTATTAATGCTCTTGCTTTTATATTTGATGGCCTCCATTATGGTGTTTCGGACTTTCCTTATGCTGCTGGTTCTATGGTAAACTAACACATATTTATTGAGATTCTGTTTGTGCACATGGAATAACTGTTGATGAATTTCTTGTGCATTACAGATGCTGGTTGGTGCAATATCTTCTGCATTTTTACTATATGCTCCAAGGATTTATGGTCTCCCAGGGGTTTGGTCTGGCTTGACTCTATTCATGGGATTACGGATGGTTGCTGGTTTTGTCAGGTAAATGGCTCGATGAGATAAAAATTCTCTGTTGCGTGTTATGTGGGGTACTTTAATTGGGACTMTTTTTTCATTTCATATTTTTATAACTACTGTGGTTAATCTTCTGCTTAGATCCAAGTATCATTTCATACTCTTAGTAAAGTTCGATCTGCTGTAAATTTCGTGGAGAATCTGGGGATTGATGTTCCTTTTGTTCTTCTATCTTTACTTCTWCTCCAGTTATGAATCTCATAAATGTTGGTGTTATTTACTGCTGTCATGTATAAGTGTCTATTTCTTTGAGTATGATTCTTTGTATTAAATGAACAGAAAGCTTAACACACTATAACTTAAGGAAATTAAGCTTYGAGAATCAAAGTATTTAAGGTTGAGAWTTCATTAAAGTTATGTTCAGAGGAGGAAGATGATGAAGTTATTACTTGTAACATCTGCTTCATTTTTTGGTGCTTTCCCTATGCTCATTTGTGGAGTGATTTCTGGCTTACAGAATAATGTCAAAAGAAAGTCCATGGTGGTTTCTGCATGGTGATGTGAAAAAAGCCAAGGTTAGTAACTTTTTGTGCTTTTGGTTGAGTATGCATTTCCAATTTCAAATTTCAGTGGCTTGGCATCGTGATAACTTTTTTGCTCCTTCCTTGTTGAACCTATTGCATTTTTATCTATGATAGTAAAAAGCAGCCCTTATTTGAGCCTTATCTTTGTTTAGATATGTTTTGCAAGAAACAYAAGGTACGATTACTAAAGATTTTAAGGATATACAAGATCAAAAAAGTATCTGTCTACAAGCAGGATGTTATCAACTGTTAATTGGTGATTCTTGAATTTGAAGTATCTGTATATTACAGTTGTTCACAGCTTGTCTCCTCCCGGATGTGAAAGTTTCAGCATTTCAGGAAGCTAGCTAGAACTTGTGATTACAAAAGTACGGGATAGACTTTCCTTATTTTAAGTTTTACTAAGATGAGATCTTTTCATTCTTCCTGCTTGCTGCTCACACAAAAGCTACAGTTCCCAGATTCTGAATTTTAAGTTGTGGTAGTGTTAATGTTTGAGGCTGCAAAACTGTAGAAGTCATGATGTAGCTTTTGATCTTACTACAGTGTCTTGGATCAAATTAACATAGGCATTCTTGTTTCCTTTGAAAGTTTTATTATCGTATTGTGTGTACAAACTAGTTCTTACTCGGTTCTTGCATCCAATTTTTGCAAGTTTGTTATTGTTTTCCGAATCTTTCTTGTTCTCCCTCGTGCGAGCCTAACTTAAAGTAAATTTCAGCTTGCTGGTTGAGAATCCTGTTTTGGGAATGATGAGGATTTGATTGCGCAATCCTGTGTGCTCTAGCAACTCTTGCACTGTGGCTGAGTCTCATCCTGCATCTCTCCTGCAAGGGTGAAACTGAAGAGTAGCAAGTTAGCTGCCTCGGGGAAAGTGATTTTCTGTTCTTGAGGCGGAGGCAGCGGAAGATATTTGGAGACGAGGGTTTGGGGTTTATTGTTGTATTGAAATMACAACGGATGGCCCCTTCTAAATTCACCCAATCTTCTCTTGATTTTTAAATTGTTGCAGAGCATATCCTTCATTTGATATGATACAAACTTTTCTTCTTTCTGAGCTGGGAAGAATCTGATCTTCCTTTCCAAACCGGTGCTTCCGACCCGCTGCCTGCAGCTCGCAGTGGCGACAGTAGTGGCGTGAAAAAAATGAATTGTACATTTTCATTAGGAGAAGTCTTTTGTGCAAATCTTGAAGTTACTCCGAATTGTGACATTCAAGAGTTAGCATAATCCATTGGCCCGTTAGGCAGAAACCAATCTGCTACAAACTCCTTTTCCTCTTGATATTCCAGCCCATGTCCTAGCAAAGCGGACATTGATCATATATGCAGTGCACATGGTCTTTTGTAGTATTCGCCTGAGTACTGCTTCGTATATCCATTCCGTGCTGCTATATCATTTTCCATTTCTCCATTGCTAGGTGGTTGAATGTGCCATCAAGAAGCTCTCCTAAACATCAGCTGCTCATCTCCTAGGTATATGCATGTGGAACTTTGAGAATCCAGTAACTGCTAGTTGTGGGATTCGTGGATGAATGCATTGCCTGATCATATTTTGAATTTAAGGCACCAAATTGTTTAGTGGCAGCCATACTGAGTTCAAGGGAGTTGTCGAATTATCTCATTTCAACAATGTTCTGGAATGTTGGCGACTCAAACATCTTTTAGCTTGTCAATGCCCCTGAATCCAGTGGAGAGTAAGATCGGATAATTTTCAAAGGCTCAAGATGGGCATCGATAAGGGTTCGTTCAGTTTGACGCTCTCTACTTTCCACTKTCTCGTAGAATCCTCAGGGACAATAGAGATCAAAGAAGAACTAACTTGCTTCAAGAAACTATGCTCTGGCGCCATATCGTTTTTCCTCCAGGCTAAACTACCTTTTTATGTGGTTTTCAACGATGAAAATTCCCATCCCCTCTCAGGTGATGAGAAACATATTGTTCACTMCTGTAATGAATACTGCTATATAATAATTTTTAGTACTTCGTACTAATTATCTGTGGTGCTTGGCTTCATGAGCAACAAAATCTCCAGAGAAGTACCAACCGGAGGTGAAAGCAAGGCTACCGGGAGACTGACCCATCGGCACGCTTATGGACTAGAATATCTGAGAACCGGTTTAGGTAGAGATAGGCGAATTCCCCAAGGTAATCGGGTAGATTACAGGGTTTAGCCTTGTAGAGTTGCCGTGCATGGATATTCATCACAAACAGAAGAACAAACGAAAGGAAATTTGACAAAAGCAATGAACGTATATATGCAGTTGAGCAGTTCCCAGCGCAGCCGAGCACTCCATTGAAACATTCATAGCTGATTTCTTGAATCCAACAACTGTGACTCCTCTCGGTAAATTCGGGCGCCGCAGCGTTGTCCATGTCAGAGTAGTCGATGCAGTAAATTACTTGCCATGAAAAGCTTCGGGGCCCTTACCAAGAGGGGAACTCTGGCGTATCTGCCACAKTAAACACAAAGGATCATGKAGTTTGTACGAGGCGGACCTGTGAATCAAACAGGTTCCCAATTCAAAATCGATGGGTGTTTGAGGAAAATTCTGGGGATGCTCGCTCGAAAGAGCTCTGGAGAGGAGGAAGAGAACAGAGGCATGATGCCATAAGCCCCCTACCTGCATGATTTACTTGGAAAGAGTTGGTTATTGTTCATTTAGAAACAAGAACCTAGAGTTTGGCATGCACACCTCGACGGGACGTCCTGAACCTCAGGAAATTTTAACTTCCCTCTGGGACTAAACGGCACACCTGTGTCCCCACTGCTTCCGCGATTGCATCTCAACCTCCGATGATCCTTCATACCCGAGGCTGAGGTGTTTGCCGCTAAATCTCACATGATGGAGCAAATCGAAATGAGTGGCATAGGCTTGAAGATGCTTCAAGATCTGCGAAGYCGTCCAAGGAATCCGTGAATTGTTAGTTTGGGAGTCTGCGACTTAGTGGTCTCCAAGGTCTTGGTCCAGACCTCCGCTACGCTGCTTGGAACAACATTCTGACATTGGATATCTACGACCAATTATGCATGAGGAAATGCGTAGGAAATCAAGAGACAAATTCACATGAGATGTTATAATTTATTTTGATTGTGCTCCATAACCCAACCACAGCGTCAGTTCCTATAGGATCGAGCGAGAGCTGAAGATGAAACCCAATAGGAAGATAACTGGGGCGCGTCGTCCCGAAGAACTCCTGTGCTTCAGTTGTCCATAAATCTAACGGTCGAGGCCTTTAAGCCCCACAAGAAAGTCATTTGAAGACATAGAACATGTCTGAGCTGAGAAGAGACGTCACTTCCAAAACGATCAACTGGGGGTGTATTTATAGGAGAATTTGATAAGCAATACGAGGATTAATGATCTGTAGCTGTAAGGCTTACAATGATTACATCTTGAAGTGAACAGGATAAATCATAGAATTTCCACCAGCTTTAAGAAGCAATGAACTCGATTCTGCWAAAAATAAACCTGGTATTGGTTGTTACCTTGACTGTTATTGTTATTGTAATTGAAGTAATTCCCAATCAGGAGATTAGCAAAAACATTATTTCAAAGAATAGCATATTCTCTGACGCGCAGCAGCAGAGAAGCGAAAGTAGAAAATCCAAAATTGATACAAGAGTCGTGTAAATCTTGGACAAGAATGACATTTGAAGAGGTGATATCCAAACTTCAATCTAGATTTGCAATCACGGCATCTACAATTTCTTGGGTGCTGCAGGATCCACCAAGATCTTTAGTCCTGTATCTACCATCAGCTATTACGCGCTTCACTGCAGTTTCTAGTCGATCAGCAAATGAAGGAAACTGCAAGTGTCTTAACATCATTGCAGATGAAAGAAGTAAYGCCACTGGATTTGCCTTCTTTTGCTCTACTAGGTTCTCATTTCCCACATTTCCAGCTGACGCACCTTGCTCAAAAATAGCATGATCAGCCCCAACATTCCCTATAAGAAGTTTAAACAACTGATCAGTCTCTCACCTGACCAARTGACTTTTGAATCCTCTTCGAATATTTTTTTTTAAAAAAAATTGTTAATCCAAAAAACAGGTGGAACCATAATATACTGCACCAGTTAAATGAGAGGTTAAGACAGACCTAGCCTCAACAGAATTCCGAGTCAAAAGAWAATTTTCCAAACAAATTTTTGAATAACAATACCTCCAGGCATAACGCCTGTGCCCCCAGCAATACCAGCTGCAGTATTTGCCACAAGGTTCCCYTAYAGATTTGGAGTGACCTACAAAATACAAATTTGAATGCACRCATTAARGACATCACAAGATGCAATGACCAATGACATGCAGAATATCCAGATCCCTGTAATTGTTGGAAAAGAAAATCATCTATTAGCTTTATTTAGTTGTCCCAATTATTAACTACATCATGAGATGCAATGACCAATGAGATGCAGAATATCCAGATCCTTGTAACTGTTGGAAAAACAATCTTCTATGAGCCTTACTTAGTTGTCCCAATTTTTACTGCAAAGCAAGGACAATGAAAATGCAACAGTGCATCAGTTCTTACTCCAAGGGCATCACCAGCAAAACAGCAGGACTATTCTCAGTTAAGCAAATTTAAGCAAATCTAAACCATATGAGGATTTTCAAGGTCAGCTAATCACAGGATCTACGTTATTATTCAAGTCGATTATGTTTCAGTACACCTTAGGACTACTTCAGCTGTGTGTRAAAAGTGGGAGACCCAAATTAATAGACTTTTAATCGAACTGTTCAATGCCAAGCTTAAGATRCAAATTTGAATAAGGATAAAAATTAAACAGATGGTTCAAAAATWAAAAAGTTACAAGGATTTCTTAAGCCAAAATCAAGTTCCACAGATATTACAAAATAGGGCAAGCTTAAAACTTGAGCTCCAGTTAAATTCAAATTGCTATCCAAGCAAGAATTAACCAAATTGAACATAAATCACATTAACGTGAACTCGGCTAGATTTGGTTTAAACTCTACAGAATAAGGTTCCTTTGCTCACATTAATCCATCCCCTTCCAGAATCTTCCCATTTCTCTCAAAAGATGAGTATTCTGACAAAGATTGCATATATTGCTAATAAGTCGCAAGCAATTTCATGAAACATCAATGTCAATATTAATTAACTTAACAAGTTTCCAAAGTCCCCGCTAAGAAATAATTAGACAGTAATCCTTCACACCCATGCAGCAGTTAAAGGATGACATTKGGCAAAGGTATCAGTGTCAATAGAAAGAGTTCACAACTCAGTCAGCTGACAATATAGCTGCAACCTCTTTTGAGTCCTATAGATAACAGACAGCCACAATAATGTGCATTATTCTGAAAAAGAATTCTTTCAGGCAGCAACTTAAAGATGAATATAGCAGAATGGATCAATGAAAGAAAACAAATGGAAAAATTAAAAACTGTGATGGTTCATACCATAACATCAAACTGCTCAGGCTTTGAAACAAGTTGCATACAGCAGTTGTCCACAATGATTTCGTTATATTTGATACTCGGATACTTATTASCAACCTCACGACAGGATTCCAAAAATAGACCATCAGCAAGTTTCATAATGTTCGCCTTGTGGACAGCAGTAACTTTCTTACGATTGTTGAGATATGCATACTCAAAAGCATACTTGGCAATACGTTCAGAGCAGAACTTTGTTATCACCTAGCAGAGTTGCTAAATGAGAAAGAGAATAGCCTCCAAAATAATAAACAGTTAGGTAGTGACCAAATTATGATTGATAGCTTGACATGTTATCAGAAGAAGTATCTAGGTATTGATGAAGTACAACTGATCAGAACCACTGGACAAATAAAAGCTAATAGTAGTTTCCTATAGACGCATCTGCAGTAACCAAGCATTTTCTCTACCTTTCACAGTCAGTATTTCCTATTCTCCTCATGGATAGGCAGGTGCCTGTGCCTCTCTTCCTTGGATTTGAGTGCATTATGTGTTTGTGTGTCTTAAGAGTACAGAATTTTTATGAGTTTCTTCCCCAATAACTAAACTTATTAAAGGTGCATTTTGACATCAGATAGTCAATCTTCAAGAATGTCACATTTAATTAGAAGTGATCAACATATTCAACTTCTACTGCAATTTTACCTAGAAAAAGATTCTGAGATCTAATTGTAACATGTAGTATGGACAAGAAATTTTCTAAAAGAAGAAAATAACGGATTGTGAATCAGCGAGGAAGATGTTGAGATATCCAAAACAAATCTAATCCAAGTATAGTTATCCCCAAATTCTCCTCCCATAAATGTTGTCAGCAGGGCTTCCTACCATACAAGTGGATCCCACTCCCATTTGGACTATCCTAAACTACTCAAGCGTGTACAATCAAGTTCTGATGAACGCAACCAAAAGGAAATTGGGAACCTAGTAATACTCCTCTACACACAATTGAGATGTTGGATTAAAAAAGTAGCGGAATATTAATTGAATTTTTACTACCTTAAGGCTTTCGACAACGCCAGGAACAACTTCGTGCTCAAGACCGGAGTACTCGCCTTCAGTATTCTCCCTAATCACGACGATATCAACGTTCTGGTGGCGGGTAGGGAGTCCCTGGAGATTAAAGCAGTGGACAAGGGAAGCATAGAGATCGAGTTCTTTCCTAAGCTGGACGTTGAGCGAGTGGACACCACCGCCCATTGGAGTTTTCAAGCCTCCTTTAATGCAGACCTTGTTCTTGCGGATCGAGTCGAGCAACTCCTGAGGCACGCTCTTCATATCGCCATGGACCTCGTATCTCTCAAAATAAACAGGAGCGTGCATTGCATCCATGACCTGTTCCACGGCGCCGGTAACCAAGGGTCCTATGCCATCACCAGGTATAAGGGTGACTGGCCGAGGAGCGCCGTCACCAGGCCGAGGCATATAGGTGACGGATCGGGTAGAGACTAGGCCTAGGAGGGGATGAGCATCATGCGCGGAGGAAACACGGTTGCTTGATAACACTTGCTTGAGGATTGGTAGGGTTCGTCTAGCCATTGGATTTCGGGGATCGGTCGACAAGAATCGATTCCGCTGCTGAGATAAATTAGGYTTTTGACTCCTTACTGAGATTTTATGAGGGAGGTTGTGGTGGTGGTGGTGGTGGTGGAAGAGAGTTTCAGACTACTACTGCGWGAGAAAGAGAGAGGCCATGAGAGCTGAAATGAGGTAGAGAGCTTTCTTACACAGAGGCTAGACCGCGAGAGGCCTCTTTCTTTTTTAATTACTAGTCTTAATTAATAGTAAAAGAACGGTGTAGTATTATTTTGAGTTTGACCTTGGTGGCGTGGAGGTATTGCTATGTTATTARGCCTAAGGTGATTTTGGACTTGTACGAACCGATCACCCAGTAGAAGAATCTTCAATCGTGATGATTAAATTTTAAGTTCGACCTCATTTTAATGTTAATTATTTGATATTTTTAAAATTATTTAACAAAATAAATTAAATTTAATTCAAATTATATTCYTAAAATATTTAATCATTATTCGAATAAAAAATTAATTTAAATTTTTTAAATTCATTTTTAAAATTCATTTATTAACTATATCAAATCGMTAAACCTCATTTTATTTTAAAAATTCAATTCCCAATCGCACTGATACATTATTAGCTATTCTATATGACTATGTGAGAGTCACTTGAACAAATTTCTTGCTATCTGGTCATCTTTGAAGCGGTTTCAAGTAGGTCAATTGTAAATTTCATATTAAATAATTATTTAAAAAAAGAAATGCTTACTGGACCAAAATGCTGCATAAGAACGCAATAAGGTAATTCAATTTAATTTCCCTGAGTGGTTCGCGAGGCTCTGATATTGAACTTGAGCATCAATCATGCCCATCAAAAGTGAGTACCTCGATCGCTAAAAACCATGATGTCCTAAACTACCACGATGAATTGCAASAAAACTATGTTTTTGCCCGCATCGTAGCTCAAATTATAAAGCCGAACAAGAGCAGTAAAACAATGCCAACTAAATTAATACGTGAACATTCTGCATATACACATATCCACAAACGTCCAGAACAGTATGAGTCAAAGATGAATGACCACTGACAACCCAAAATAACATTCCTCAAAAGAAAGGAAGACGGAAAGATGGACACAAAAGAAACTGAATAGTATAACCAAGTGAGTAATGCACATGAACTTCCTTGCTCATCTAGATTAGCTTAATTGTTTTTATGAGATCTCAAATTATGCAAAATCTCTACATTACTGCTTTTAAAGGATAATGATGTGTGTAGAAGCATGCTTTCTGCTCAAGTCTTCACTCTAGAACCAGATATCTCTATTCACTGAAGGAGCACTGAGCTAATACATGCACATCTTGCACTACATTTTATAGATCAAATTGCTATTGAGCTTCAGTGTATAAATGAGTAACCAGAACCCATTTTATTCAAATCAAAGTAGAAACACACAGAAGTGCATCAATGCTCCAAAAGATTTTATATCAATCTGATTATAATTTCAACATCTGTTTATCAGGACATGAAATACAGAMAGAGAAAAACTTAAAGAAAAGAAAGGCCGAAATATTCTAACTTGGAGGGTCTCAAAAAATAATTACTTAATCCCAAAACCTACTATCTTCACAGTCAACAATTTGGAAGTGCACACTATATTCTTCGAATCAGTTCTCTGACAACAGCTCCAAGRACCGGAGATGATTCCTTGRTGTGAGTCCTCTACAAGGTAAAAGATCACCATGTATAAAACAGAAAGAGTTTTCTCAAAGGATTGTACATTAAAGCTTTGCAGGATCTCAATGTGCTGGGGAAACAACGGTGCTTCCTAATCCCATTTTATGCCCCAGCAAGGCAAGCTGCTCAACAAACTCACCCCCACTTAGAATTTCTGTGGTTCCGTAAATAATATGCTTGGCCAGCTGGTGGCGGTGAGCAAGCATCTGCAAACTTCCATACTCCACATAATTTCCCCCACCAATCATAAAGACAATAGCTTCTTTAAATGGTCCTCTTAGATGGTTGCTATTTGACCCTGAGCTTGACTTAGGAGCACGTGGATCAAAAACAAGATAAGATTCAATTTCAGGATTTGGTTTTCCCTCCATTAATGCTTCAACTGTTCTTGATAAAGCCAACTGGTGATCATTAGACAACAGATTTTTTACTCCAGCAGTTACAGCACTAATTGACTGCCCATAGAGTTTCTCAGCCCAATCAACAATGTTGCTCCTGCTTGCAGAATTGGCTGATTGCAATGAAAKATTTAAAGATTTTATCTTTTTGACATACTGAAATGCGCTAGTATCAACCTCACACTCCCTCAGCGCTGCTTCAACCATTTCAACTTCTGACTGAGGAACACTTTCAGTAGAAATTAGATACATTATAGCAAATCGCAGCTTATCAGTCTTGGACCCCTTTCCTTTGAGCACTGCTAGAAGCTCATTACGGTCAATGCCACCTCTGACCATCATATCACTTTCTTTTTTGGCATACGAGTCTAGAGACCTCTCCTTGATCTCACCTAACAATGCAGTAGCAATATTTGTGTGCTTATCAATCACATTTTTCCGCTCAGTCAACTCAGGAAGGGAATTCACTGCATTCATCAAATGCTTAGTATTGCCATCAAAGTCCACTTCACCACTTCCCCCAGTCTTCCTATTCACTTCCTCAACATCCTTCTTGTACTTATTCAATTGAGTCTCGATCTCAACTGCTACATCGGGGAACTCCAAAGATCCATTTGCCACCCAGAAGGGGTCTGATCTATCCAGTTCAAATGATTTCATCCCACCCTTCTCAGCTTGCACATTCAACCTGTTCAATCTCAATCCAAGCACATCATGAACTAATGGCCTATACCTGAAATCATGCTGTATAGCCACTGACAACTCAAAATTCCTATCGAATAAGCACAAAACAGGCCTCTGAAAAGAGCTAGCGAAGTTCCCACCTTCAGTGAACAAATTATTCTTGGCCAACAAATGGTCCTGCAACRGTTGATCCAACCGTGACGCCACCATCTCTGCAGGGCCACCCCGTGGGCACCTAATAATGGGAACAACGGCAAGCGTGGCCAACACACAGAACAAACCACCTACAATTTTCTCAATGATCTCCTCGATTTCCTTATCCCCAGCTGAGGGATCATTTAACTGAACAAAACAACTCTTATTGGCAAGCGAAAACAAATTATCCTCTAAGGTCACAAACTCTATATATTGGTCGTGCACTTTAGAAATTCTCTGAATCGAATCGGAATTAACCGTACCTGAGGCAAGATCTTCAAGCAACGGCCTCGGAATGGAGGAAGAGAAGTTTAAGTGAAACGAATCGTAGAGAGACTTGGAGGCGTCAGAAATGATGCGCTGGATATTAGATTTAGTGGCCTGGACGAAGTAGACGGCTGGAACGTCGGCGACGGGCTTGCGTTCCTTGTCGATGAGGAAGTAAAGGGTGACACCATGCTTGCGGAGGTCCTTAACGTGGATCAATGGAGAGAGAATGTCTTGGCAGAAGCGATCGTAGATCAAGATCTTGTAAACCTCCTCATTTGCAGTTCCCCCGCCGCTAGGGTTCAGCGGTTGATTCAGATTCAACATTCGAACTATGCATTCTGTATTCACAATAAGAAATCAGAAACTAAATCACAATTCGCAGTTTTAAGTATAGAAACTATAAAAAACTATAAAATTAAGATCTAGAACGAGAAGAAAATTACCGGTCTGCTTTTGCCGGAGATTGA
>MEJB01000006.1:4359215-4405136 GCA_001752375.1 Rhazya stricta
CTTCTAATAGATTACTGGAAGAGCTTGAGATGGGTAATGATACTGCCAAAATATTACTACAGTGAGAGTGAGAGTAAGAGTGATGGGAAGTAGGCACTTCTTGAAGAACCGGTATTGGGTGCTGAGACATGGCAAGAGTATTCCAAATGAGAAGGGTCTTATTGTTTCTTCTCTAGTATGTCCAGCAGTGGTTTTWGTACTTCGCTTAATTTTTTAGAACATATCGCAGTGMTGGTTAGGTGATAAGAGACTTGTGTTCTCAACAGGAAAATGGCACGCTTGAAGAGTACAAATTAGCTCCTGAAGGTGTTGATCAAGCCCGTTTGTCCGGTGAGGCATTCCGAAGGGTAAYTGTTCTCGTGTTATTCAAGAAATTACTGAGTTTGCCTTCTCATACTTGGTTTTACGATTTGCTTTATTTCATCATCTATGATGCACCATTATGAAAGCCAGAATTTTGGGTGGGGCGCAGTGCAAAAATCACTTACATTTTGAATTTCCGAGGTTCTTGTTTACTGTTTTATGATCTTTGTTTAATATTCCTACAAGAATTGTGGGAAAAAAATGTGAAGTCGTAATGAACCCTATTTAGGAGAGTAGTTTTTTTATCTAGCCTTCTTGAATACCTCTGGTCGTCTGCCTTTAATTTTTAACACAAGCATGAATGAGGCAAGGGGCAGGTATTTGAAATCAAGAATTACTACCGAGGTTTAGCATGTGTAAGGTTTTATTAGGATACAAAAGCTGAAATTTGCTCTTGTATTGATTTACCATATGCTTCTAGTTTCTCCAGCTGTATACATTTGAAGAATGACCAAATCTGTAAATATAACCAGCTATATTCATGTGTGTGCAGGTACTAGAAGAAAATAAGATACTGCTAGAAAATGTACGAATCTGCTACTCACCCTTCTCAAGAACCAGTCACACTGCAAAAGTAGTTGCTTCTGTTCTGGATCTTCCATTTGACGGACCACAGTGTAAGGTAAGAAATCTATTCTGGATTATTAAGCTGGGGATAGCTTGGGACTTGAGGCATTCAAATAGYGAGATGAACCACCAGACRGTCACTTGATGCCTTAAGTCTTTAGTTATGTGGACATACAGAGCTGAATTACCATTCCAGCGATTTGGAAAATAAACTTATATTTTGTCTTTGTTATAGAAGTAATTTTATTCTAGTCCATATCACCCAAATGAAATGTCAAAGGAGGGGATGGATGAAGAAAAAGAGGAGATAGGATTGAGAGACCTAAATGACCATCACATTTGAATTATAACAGCGGCGGATATCCACATTTTATTTTATTTGATGTGTTTGTATAATTCTGTACTTCTTCTCATTTCCCATTCATCTTTATCTAAAACTGTTACTTGGCTGAACAGATTATTCCTGAGCTTAGGGAGCGTTTCTTTGGACCTGGTTATGAACTTCTGTCACATGATAAAGTAAGCACAGTTTTGAGAAATAACAGCCTAGCATCCTAAATTTGATCTGCTCTTCTACTAATGTGCTCAAGTTATCAATTTCTTCACTTGGAGATGTGCAATCTCAAGTATATAAACATAAGTGCATGTGTGTATTTACTATCTTTTACATTTTTATTGACAGTACTCTGAGATATGGGCATTGGATGAGAAAGATCCGTTTCTGCCACCTGAAGGTGGAGAAAGTGTTGCAGATGTTGTTTCTAGACTCACAAAGGCTTTGGTTGACATGGAATCGGAGTTTCATGAGTAATACAATGTTTTTTCATCTTTGGTTCTAATTGTGATGAATACTTGTCTCTTTTCCAAATTATGCTCCCACATCTTTGAGGTAGTGACAAATATCATTTGGATGAACTTCTCTCCGAAATTTTAGTGCGTAATTCTTAAGATAACACATTTTCACCAGCAAGCAAACTTTCCTCCTTTCCAGTGTCCAGTGGCTGTGCTCTAGCAAGAATGAGAAAAAGCTTTTTGCTCTTAATTTGATGATGTCATATTCCTGACTATAACAGCTTTGAAGTCAACTAACAATACCAAAAGATTCTCCCTGATCTTCTTTGTTCCTTTCAATCTGTGACATTTGGCCTCGTATCACTTAACTGGATCTTGACTGATATTAAAATCTGATAGTCAAAGAGATTGAGATATCTGATACCTCATTTAGAATTTAAATGCAGTAACCAACTTAGCCATACTCTTGAGTCTGTTGTGTTCAACAGGATAGTTTCTCTCTGAAATACATGCTAGTAATTCTGGGGCAAACTTTTTTATATAGCAAGTTCTTATTAATGGTACACAAGGCATTTGACCACCTACTTTGGAAGCAGTTTCTTTTTCCATGGTCATATTGTGCTTATTTGATGCTATTGTTGTAGAATCTGCAACTTAATGCAGACTTTTCTCATCAAATTACTTCAATATAGTTTTCACTTCTCTTGAATATCTTTTTGCTGTCTCCAAATATGTACTCTTCTGTGTAAGCACTACTGACCATAGATGTGCTCAAGATTCCAGTCAATCCCGCCACTGAAGTTTCTGAAATAATTTATGCACATAATCAGGGATAGAGTAGATCTTATTGCTTTATGAGTGAAGTGGCTGGRGTAGGTAACTTTAGACATATTCTTGGCTTATTGTTTTTGTGGTTCACAAAATGACCTCTTCTTTGTGTTTGACCTCAAAAATACTAAAGCAACAGAAATGATCTTCATTTGACATGTTTAATCCAAAACTTAATCTTCCGGCTCACTGCTTGATAAACTTGATTTTACAAAATTCTAGTTCTTTGACAGCTTGTAGAAGGATGGCACCGAATCTCTTATCCTGTTAGAATCTATTGAGCCATGCTGCCAAATTCACACTTATCTGATGATCTTATAATTTTTAGCTTCATTCCTCTAATTATGATGTGAACTTATTCCTGAATTTCTATAGTTCATCAATGAAATGCTTGAGATGACTGGTTCAATCATAATGCTTCTCTATCGCAGATGCACAGTGTTGATTGTCAGCCATGGCGACCCCCTACAAATTCTCCAGACAGTACTCAAAGCAGCCAACGAACTTGTAACAGCAACCAATAATCTGAACCTGGAATCAAGATTACAAGCAGTCAACATTCGATCTGTTCTCTCAAGGCATCGAGAACATGCACTGCTCACTGGAGAACTTCGTTCAGCTCTATAATGGCTTTATCTAGTGCCTAATTCCCATTCTCTTCCATCATTGTAATGCCTCTTAGAAATGTTTTAATTTTACACAAGGGGCATTCTCAGTGTGAATGGCCACCAATAAGGGCATATATCCAGTTATCTCTCATTGACAGTATTGATTCCCAACCCTGTAATAACACACAGAAAACCTGCAGTGCCAATGATTTGGCTGAGACTAAGAGCACAGGCCTTGAATGGAAGTTGGTATATGCATATTTTGTTAGATTTGATCCAATTACTATGAAGTTGTTAAATGGAACCAAGAAAATATATAATTTTGTTATTTTCATTTTGCATTAATTAGCAAGACAATGAATTTTTTGACAAATGCACACCTTTGGTAATCATAGTACTATTCCAGAGAACTTTAGTACACTATGTTTAATTTCTTTAATATAWTTTTTTCTTTATGAAGTTAAGAATATATTTATGGCTCTATAAAATAGCTAGTACAAAAATAGATAGAATTTGAAGTTAATACATATACCTGCCGTACACAAAAGYTATATTTATAAAATAAAAAAGTAAAATTTGATTATTTGGCATATAAAATAAAATGAGAGCTTAAGAAAAAAGTAGGGGAGCAAAAGAAAGGGTGATGGGGTCTTAAAGAGACGCGATATCTTGGTGGCATGTATAAAAACTCGTTAACCTCGACTTGGCGGCGGTTTGTCAACTGCAGTTCCACTAATGGAGAACACGGCGGTCCTCAGAGAATGGTTCGACCGAGTTGACTCGGAAAAGAAGGGCAGCATCACTGCATCTCAGCTCAAGGTTTTATTTGTTTGTTCATTTGCTATTGGAGTATTACTTGTTAAATGGAAAATATAACTGTTGCCGAGTTGAATCGCCATTTCCACTCTGTTAAACGGAAAATTTTCGTGATCAGAGTGCCTTTGCTGTGGGAAACCTAGAATTTCCTCACTCTGTGGTCCAGCAGATGGTCAGGTTCGATTATATACAAGAAGAAAAGGAAGAAATGCTTACTTATGATCCTGGCAATTAGTTCATTTTTTTGATTGAGAGTTGTTGATATTCAGGATGTACGATTTCGACAGGAATGGAACTATGAGTTTTGATGGTACTCTATTCTTGTGCTTTTAAGTTAATCATTCCATAAGTTGTTGAAAGTGGGCTTAGCTTATCAAAGTTTACCAGCACTTTTGCGGCTTCCTATATGTATGATAACACTCTTMATTGCGTGTCATTTCCTTCTTAGTTTCACTTCCTTTGAAGGCATAATCTGTCTAAAGTCCTTCACTGTTGAAAGGGCTGCATGCYTTTCCTTCTTGTTGATTCTACTATTCCAGTTTTCAGTGTATTTAGCTGATGAACTCTTGAAAGTTGTCAGTGTTTTAAAAATTCAAAATTCCTAAATTAAGTACATATGCAGCTTCATTACCTTCTGTAGACTTGAACTCTTAGAAGAACTTATAGCACTGAATTTACTTTCAAAAGAAAATAAAAAAATATTGTTTTGTTGAGGCCAACAGCAATGGTAAATGTCCCCTGCTTTAAYCAGTAAACTATGGCTAAATGTCTCAGGCTAAATGCAATCAACTCATCTTCCATTACATTATGAATTTCTAGCTTTTTCAGGTCATTATGCTGTCAGCTTCCCTTGCATATTAAACCTTTTTTTTCCCTGACTGGACTAGTGTTTTGTTAGCTGATTTGTGGATGTTACTTATTCACTGTACTTTGTCTTGATTCTTCAGAATTTGCTGCATTGAACAAGTTTCTACTGATGGTGAGTATCATTCTCCGATGTGCTGTTCTAGTCAATGTGGAACTTGAARCAAGTATTTCTCCAGTCAAAGCATTTCTGTTAGGCTTCCTTTGCGATGCTTTATAATTTTTGTTAGTCTAACATGTAAAAAGTTRTCTGAATCTGTGCTGCAATTAGTCACGCTTGTCTGTCTTTTGAATTTATTGTTTTGGTATTCCAGATATTTGCATGAAAGTTCACCATATATTAATAGATATTTAATTCAAAGAAATGGATAAGGTGTATCTTGGAATTGAACTCTGTCTATTCACCTTTTCAGTGTAGAATAGATCTTAATGAAGCTGTATTTGCTTAAGTCTTTAAAAGATGCTGTTTACTCTTTCAGCTTCTAATTTTCAGTCCTACAGATTCTCTTTTCACCAGAAGTAGGCAAAGTAGGATTTATCTTACCCAACTCWGTTTTATATATTGTTTGACTTTGTTGTAGGTTCAACAAGCCTTCTCAGACTTGGAGAGGTGAATATTCATCTAAAAGAATTAATAATCCACAGTTCCATCTTTACTGCATCAAAAGTTGCATCGTGGTGAAATTCGTTTTTCTTTTTAATTTCCTTTGTTCTTTTATGCAGGGTATACTTGAAGAATGCATGCTTTATAATCTTTGTTCTTTTCAATTTCCTTCTAATCATGGACTACTATTATGAGTTATTTCCATGATTCAGAAAGTTTCAGCTGAAATTCATGCACTTGTAATTATCCTATAAGGTATTGGATGAGGCTTGTGAGATGATGTGCTGGGAGTTGATTGGAACATTGCATGAGTCTCTCCTTCTCCACTTTCCTTAGGAAAGAACATCTATGAGATGACTTGTACTGGTTGCATCTAAATGGAATGGGAATACTGAACAATCCATCTCATATTATGTGCTATTTACTTCATCCTTTGCATTTTTTATTTTATATACAGAATTTATTTTGGGATTGAGAGTTGAAAAGTGACATGAGGTCCTCAGAGCATCTGGATACTTAGATTGAAGTTAAATATGTTAAACATCTGAATTATCTTTGGAATCCCTTGCATGTGAACATGATAGTTTGGATTTCTACTTTGTAAAGTTATGATCTCATTAGAGGTTAAGTACAGATGAATGATTTCTCCATTCATTGACAGGGGCCGTGGATTTATTGTTCTAGATGATGTTTACAAGGTAAGAGTTTCGCCTTTGTAAAAAGATCAATGGTTCTGATTTTATTCATTCTAGTAATACACTTTCAAACTTAGTTTATCTCTTTCTTAAACTTATTGTAGGAACTTCTACTACTTATTTTCTTCCAGGCATCTGGAAATACTATTAACATCTCAAAGGCTTAACTGATTACTTTCACCTTTTAACTTTCAAATAATGATTCCAGGGATTGGTGAAAATTGGAGTGTCCCTTGACTCTCCCGCATTCTATACTGTCTGTGAGGTATGTAAGTACTGGTATTAGATCGACTGATTTTAGTTCCTTTTGAAAATTTTAAATTTAATTTGAATCAGAAATTTGGATATTCTGCTAGTCAGTCGCGGGAGCAGACTTTAAAAATCAGTGGGGCATATAGAGTATTTCATATAGAGACATTTCATTACAATTGTTCCTTATGCGTCTTCATACTTTGGGTAGTAGTTAAAGCTTTCGAGTTGCTTGACTAATTACTACAGTGTGCAACTGTTTGGCCCTAACAAAGGGTTCTAGTATATCTCAAATTATGTCCATAGGAGTTCTTCTATCATTGTTTGCCTAATTTTCATTGTTTGAATGACTATCTAAATTCGAGAAGAGAAATTTTCGTCTCTAGGGCAACCCTAGGAAGAGCTGARAAGGGATTTTATTATGTCTTCTTCTTTAGTTGAAGTTCAGTCTTCTAAGGAGTGAGAGAGAGTTTGAGAAAGAGGAAGAAGTCTGTATAGACCAAACCTAAACTTAAAAAAGAAAACTTATAAAAGTTTCCTGGGGCATGTGCCCCAGTATGCCTCACCCTGTGTCCGTCAGTGCTGCTAGTGTTGGGTACAGGCAAAGCTCTTCAATGTGCACAAACCATTGATAATACTATAGGTTCCATAAAGCTGTTGACCATGTATATTGGGAAAATCATCTCGTATGGAAAACTTTGAAACTCTAGTATGACTAAAATTCTTACTACTTTTTTCTTATTTAGCATGTCACTCTTTAGGATTGCTGATGATATCGTGCTTAATGTGCTCTAGATGATGTTTTCCCTTTTGGTTGTTTTTCAGAGTTTTGATCAGAATGGGAACGGAAGATTCAGACTGGATGTTTTCATCTCACTTTGTATATTTGTACAGTCAGCAAGGTAACTACATCGAACATCATGAATGAAAAGGAAATTGTCTTGTTTGATAAGTAAAAAATGCACTGTGCCAAGGTCACCCATCTCTGATGAATTCATTGAACTATAAGAGCGTCACACTGGATCCTTAAATTGCTATGTCATTTTGTTTTCTGACTCATTATGAAAGCTATTAAAAGATCGCCTTTGGTAGCTCATTCGTTGTTACATCCAATCATTTGACTGTCTTCCTTGTCCTTAATTTATACCTTTATAAATCTGGCTCCATATACAAATTCCTTTATTCCAGAGTCTTTTCTGTTCTTTGATATGTTTGTATGCTATTTATGAACCTTACAGAGATTTAAAGGTTAAATTTGTAGCACGTAGACTAATTTGTCAAGGGGTGCGAATCCAATTATTGTTTTTTGTTCATTCCCAACATCAGAGTTTTAGTGGTATTACTCATATTTGTGCCAAATTAAAGAAACAAAAAAAAAAGAAAAAAAGAAATTCTTCTATTTGTTCAATGAATTCTTACTCTCTTCTTATGCATTGCAGGAACCTATTTAATTCATTTGATACAGGCAAGCAAGGAAGAGTGACTCTTGATCTGAACCAGTTTATTTACTGCAGTGAGTGCATATACTGGATTCCGTTTCTTAATTTGCTTTCTTCCATTTCTCACATCAAGTAGAATGACAAAACTGACAATTTGGCTCCCCACTCCGCAAGTAAATATTTAAATTTTGTGGKGTAGAAAATCTTGGGAAATGTTTAAACTTCGATTGCTGTTTTCTTCATTTTGGTTTCTACTGCAAATTACTGGTCTTTTGGTTCCGTTTAATGTCTTCGTTTTTTGAGAAAAATGCTTTTCCTCATGCTCCATCTTTCTCTCAGTTTCCTTACGTTCGGTTTTGTTCTTCCATGCAGCTMCCAGTTGCAGAATATGATATGATTTACGAAGCACAAGCTCTCSTTGTTGTGTAATTATGAGCTGCAATCGAGACAATTCGAGCCATGCTTATGATAGTATTTCCACTTGCATTGTCCTTGTTTTCAGTGTATTACTTTTCTCATTAGAGCACAAACCTCTGAGTTCATTGCCCATTAAGGGAGTATGTAGATAGGAATGTAACTTCTTTGTTGGATTGAACTTCTATACGAGCTTTTTTATTCAAGCATTTGCTGAACAAATTCAGAAGCTCCTGTTTCCTTTTAAACTTGCATTTGATGAGAGTCTTGAATGGCCTCTATTGGCTCTGCAGAAATTGAGCATCGCCTCATTCTTGACGTATGTTCCTCCTTTCCCATATCAGATTCTTCATGGATAACAAAGAAACTGATTGTTCTCGGTCATGCTTACAGGCGMAAGTCACTTCTATGAGGCTGAAAATGTGAAGCAACTTGAGGTGAAGTAATCTGTCGTAAGAAATATAACTTGTCAAAATGATTTTGGCTAATATGGTTTTATTTAATCAATTAATTCATTAAGCATCTTTCATAACTTATCTCATCAGTCATCACAGCAAAACGGAGGTTGCCAGTTGATCTGTGGCCTCCGAGGCTTCTATCATCAGTTTCGCCTGAAAGGAGCCGAAATTTAATAGTAATAACTCGATTACCATATACGAAATCCGTGAATGGTAATCAATAGATATACTGAKCTAGATAGATGCACCTTCGATGAAAAGAAAACTACCTCATACTCCCATAATAGAGTTCTAATGGCATTGCATGCACCACATTTTGAACATCAAGAACCTGGGACACGGTCTGACATACCAAATTCTCCTTATCACCGAGGATTTGCAACTCCGACCAATCTGAAGTGTCTTGCTTGCCCCATTAAGCRAGTTACTTGAAGATTGCCATCGTAGCAATATCAAAATTATGCCCAATATGGTTCACTTATCCATAAGGAGAACTCTGTAGACTGAAGGGATGACGAAGGTAAGATGTTAAGGAGTAAAATATCATAGAAGGCAGCATCCGAGCATGATGGATATGTCTTGGTAGTGAGTCCTTGGGAAAATTTGTGAATCCTTCTAAGAAGGGCGTTTCCTGCATTGCCATTATTAGGAGAATTTCCAAGTCCCTAAGTTCATCCACATTTGCTTTTGTCAAAAATTCAATACCAAAGATCATAATCAAACTCGAAAAATGATCTTCTTTTCATTCTTTAACTGCAGTGAAAAACTTCGTTTAGTTTTATCCCTTTGCTTCACTTAATGCATGATGACGCAGATCCATAAATAGTAAATACCTGGCTTAGCCAGACCATGTTTATATGAAGGTATATTCCAGATGCCAATAGCATAGCTTGCAACCGACGTCTGCATCTACCAATAGTCCCCACAAGAGCAAAGACCACCCTGAAAATGATGATAGCGAATTGGGTCCCTTATTACTATGCTACGATTCTCCATTTTTGCCAAGAGTTTGGCAAAGACATGGCAGTCTCCACAAATCCTGAGGTTTTTCTGAATCCTAATTGTTTGCRCGCTTGATAAGCTCATCATCCCAAATGCAATTGTTACTTTCTCACTGTGGTATACAAGTGAGTCTTCCATCTGTTCCCCTTCAAGATCTTGCAAGACAAAATTTGTGTCAGGAACATAACCCACTTCCTTTAATCTCCGGATTATCTGTTTCAGCTTCCTCTTGATATAACTTGTTTGTGGATGGGAATTGTCTCCCAATGTAAATGTATGGATACATTTATTTACTTCAATCCAGCTACATCCTGGTTCTTTCTTTATTCCTCTATGACTCATTGCATTTCTCACCTTTGAAACCTCTTGCCATCTTTGAGATCTAGCATAGATATTAGACAGTAGAATGTAAGTTCCAGCATCATAGGGATCATGTTTTATAATTTGGTTGGCAGCATAGGCAGCAAGATCCATGTTGCGGTGAACTCTGCAAGCTCCAAGCAGTGCTCTCCATGTCACAGCATCAGGCTCACATTCCATTTCATGWATCAGTTTTACTGCTTCATCAAGCTTTCCAGCTCTACCAAGAAGATCAACCATACAACCATAGTGCTCTCTTCCTGGATTAATGCCAAAAAGCTTCCTCATTGCGCGGAAGTAATACTGCCCCTCTTCTACAAACCCAGCATGGCTGCAAGCAAAGAGAACCCCTAAAATGGTGATATAATTTGGTTTAGTACCCAAATCTTTCATTTTCTCAAACAAGTCCAGAGCTTTCCTGCTGAAGCCATTCTGAGCCATGCCCATTATCATGGTGCTCCAAGATATTACATCCTTCTCCAACATGTGAGTGAAAATACAATTAGCATCATCCAAATGGCCACACTTGCAATACATGTCCAGGAGGGCATTGTTCAGAATCAAGTCATGATCATACTTAAGAATATGGACATGAACTTGTCTCCCCATTTCCAAGAGTGCTAATCCTGTACAAGCCCTCAGAACACTTGTAAGGGTTGACTGATCAGCCACGAAACCTGCTCCCTTCATTCTTTTATAGAGATGCAAAGCTATATCACTTTCACTATTCTGTGCAAACCCGCCAATGATTGAATTCCAGACAACAAGATCTCCTGTTACCATCTCATTGAAGACGCGCAGGGCATTATCTGATTCACCCCATCTGGAATAAACATCGATTAAAGAACTTCTTACATAAACATCAGATTCCAACCCAACCTTTATTATGCTACAATGAATTGGCCGAAGGATATTAAGACCATGACATGCCCTCAGAACCGKGGAGTAGGTATACATATTGGGCATGACTCCATCTCTGAGCATTAGCACTAAAAACTCCAAAGCCTTGRATTTGAGCTCCGAATCGGATGCATAGGCCGAAATCATCGTGGTCCAAGCAACAACATTTCTTTCAGGCATTTGGTCAAACAAAGCCTGTGCTTSTCGAAGGAGTCCAAATTTGACGTACATGTTCAGGAGATTATTAATGAGGAAAGTTTTTGGCTCGTAGCCTTCGGAGAATACGTGTCTGTGGACTCTTTTTCCATGAGCGATGGCTCTGGAAGCAATGCAGCTTTTGATGAGCTCAGAGTAAGTGACGGAATCGGCAAATACCTTGCGGTTTTGCATAGCGTTTAAAGTCTTCATGGCTCCTGGGAGATCTCTCTGATAGCATTGGGCCATGAAATGATCGATTAAATTACGATCTGATAAAGCATAGAGTTCGTAATGCTTGGTTSTTAGGGAAGAAAATAAGCGGCTTGACATTAATCTTCCTCTAACTCCCATTCTCAACAGTGGCATCGACATACTCCACCGAAACCGAGAAGCCAATTTCTTCGTACCTTAGTGCTTCCATGGATGGCATGGGTTCTCATTCAGCTTTATTCTTTTGCAGAGAACTCTTGCCGAGGTAGATGTAGCCATGGAGGGAGCTTGTAATTCTGTACCTGTTTGTTTCTCCCAGTTGGCGGGAGAGAGAACCTGGGTCAGATTTCTTGATGGGCTTCCTTCTATTTCTATAACTCAAATCTATAACTSAGTCATGAAAGGAAGGAGTATCTGTGCTCCGSCCCAAGACAAGAGAAAATCGGAGAAAGAGAAAGACCGGWAAAAAGAAAGCTCCCATCTTTCTTTTCTTTTATTTTTTATTTACGAAGAACAAAAAAGAATTATTGCCTTAATACCAACTCAAAGAAATTAATGTATCAACTTAATGGACAAAAATATTCTTTACAGACTAAAATATATACAATACTTGTATTTATTTTTATTTTCTAAAAAGTTTATTTAAAAAAGTATGTATACTAAATAACAAAATTTCACTTTTTTACTTTTTTTATTTTTAGCTCTCAAGACACACGTCCTTTTTAATATAAATAAAATAATAAATCATTAAGTTAGAATATTTATCTCATAATAAAAGAATTTACATTATAAAGTACAAAAGTTATATAAGAAGTGCAACATAAATTGAAGAAATTATATGATCCTAAATTATAAGAGTATTAGTGAAGGCGTCTAAATGTCATTTTATATTCTAAACTAACAAGAAAAGAAAAAATAAATTTTTCCCTCACCTTCAACTTCATCTTCTATGTCTTTATCCAGGTGTAACTCCGATCCAACACCATCCCCTGCACACAACCGCTGAGTTTGCACAAAGACTCGTCTACCGCTATAGGTTTCCATTCCATCCTTTTGTTTTCGCGGTGCTCACTGAAAGGAGGACTTCTAGAAACTGCAACAGCCATCTGAGTCTGAACAGGGAAGACAGGAAAAACGGTTCTCACAATCAGCGGCAGAGAAAGTAAAAAAATAAAGAAAAAAGAAAAAATGAAGATTATATTCATCTTCTTCGTCTTTATCCAGATGTGAACCAAGAAGGCAATCCCCAATCTTCATCATCGTTGCTATCATCCATGGCAGAGAAGATTGAATCAATTTTGATAAAATATATACTTCTTTTTTCTTCAATGCTGTTAAAAGCTCTCTCAGAATTATTTGKGTTAAGAAGGAATAATTTTTTTCGGGTAAATTTCTTGACTATATGACTAATTTGACTGCTTGGAGAAAATACGATGAATTTAATGCTTTATGATAATAAATATTAATTATGTATGTCGAATTAATATTATTTTATATATATTTAAAAATATTTATTTAKTATAATTTATAAATAAAAAAATGTGATAAAAAAATATACCATGCACATTATTTCGTATTTAAAAAATAATTAACTACACATAAAAATATATGATAGAAAATGTACATGACTTAATATAAATAAAAATGTAAATTTTCAAAAGACAATAAAAACTCAGTCTTTACCGTTCATTCACAGGATCTAAACATAGCGTTAGATTCCCACGASTCTAACACAGCATATGTTCGTAAACAGTGTATACTGCMAACTGTGSGTAGCAGAGTTCCCGGACTCTACCTCGGTGCTCAACGCTTTCAGGTCTCAACTCACTGGTCGCTACCAACTRCAGCGCAAAACGCCCGTAAATCGAAAGGCTGCGGTAACAGCTTGTGATATCCTTTGATTACTGCGTTTAGTTTTAGCTTCAGTATYCACTCTTCAAAACTGTTCTCGAAGTTATAAATAGCAAATTGCTGCAATCACTGGTGTTCAWACTCCGGTATAGGTCATTTTCGATTGCCGTTGATGGTCTTAATTGGTATTCTTTTCTGGGCAAACGATACAGCTTAAAGTTCACTTAGTATTGCTTAATTAAAAAGTGTTATTAGTGCTTTGTTTTCGTAGTTGAAGTATCTATAGATTGGAAACGACACAACTGATTGCATAACTGTTGGTCGGCTAACTTAATAGTAGAACTCATGGAACAGATGAGCTACCTACCTTCCCATATTAGATCGTAGTTTTATTATTTGTTCTGATATGCATGCTTTTCCGGTGGCTGTATAGCGATGATTCATGACTATCAATTTTTCTAATGGCATTTTGTTGATCTATTTGGCTCCTCTTGTAATTACTAAAATCAATAATTTGATTTTGTTTTGYTAGTCTGTACTTTTATTTCTCAGGTATGACTGCTAGAAATCACTCTTACCTTCATCATCATACCCGTGACTTCCCCTATGTCTACCTCTTTCTTGTAGTATTATTAGTTACTGTGAGAACCACCAAATCCGATGACCCGACATTGATTATATCAAGATTCCAGCAATACCTCCAAATAAACACTGCCCAACCAGACCCTAATTATCATGAAGCAGTTGACTTTCTAATATCCCAGGCCGAGTCTCTCAAACTTGAATCTGAAACTCTTGAATTTGTTGAAGGAAAACRTCTTGTCCTGCTCAAGTGGGCAGGAAAAGATCCAAGCCTTCCAGCAATACTTCTCAATTCCCACACTGATGTAGTCCCAGTTGAGCAGGAGAAGTGGTCCCACTCACCTTTTGAAGCCCACCTTGATTCCACCTCTGGGAATATATATGCCAGAGGCTCTCAGGACATGAAGTGTGTTGGAATGCAGTACCTTGAGGCCATTCGCAAGCTCAAGACTTCTGGTTTCCAGCCTGTCCGAACAGTTTACCTCTCTTTTGTTCCTGATGAGGAAATTGGTGGACATACTGGTGCTGAGAAGTTTGCCGATTCAGAGATTTTCAAGAAAATGAATGTTGGCATTGTGCTTGATGAAGGTTTGGCTTCACCTGATGAACATTTCAGGGTATTCTATGGAGAGAGYTCTGCTTGGTGGTTAGTGATTAAAGCAACTGGTGCTCCTGGACATGGGGCAAAACTATATGATAATAGTGCTATGGAGAATCTCCTTAAGAGCATTGAGAGTATCAGGAGGTTTAGAGCTGCTCAATTTGATTTGGTCAAGTCTGGCGCTAGAGCTGAAGGAGAAGTTATATCTGTTAATATGGTCTTTCTGAAAGCTGGCACTCCTTCTCCCACTGTACGTTGGAATTTTTACCCTCTTTGCTTTCCTCATTCTTCATTGTTSTTGTTTATTCTCCGCACGACATTTTTTTAAGGATGGCAATTTTTGTGATTTTCATGATTTATGTCTAGTTGTGTCATCTAATATATTTTAGCATTTATCATTCTAGGATTGTATAACTTTATATCAGAGTACTCATGTTCTTTAGCTTGTGCCAGTCCTTATTTCCACTACTGTCAATTTTTTTAAACTGTTAAAGTAATATAGTTGTCCATTTCACGGTGAGAAGATGACTTCATCAAAATGGTGACAAAAAGGATGAGATCTTCAACACATAGGAAACTTTTCTAAGCCCATAGCAAGTTGCCRTAAATATTCCTGAGTATTACTCTATTAAGTCAGGAAATATCCAACTATGGAAAAGAAAATTTAGTTAGAATATTTATTTAGTCCATCATTTGGCCTAAAGCCATTTAGCTTAAACCCTGACTTGGAGTGAGTTAGATTGTGTACAAAGTGGCATTAACCATGATGATGTACACAGAGTTTGAGTGATTTATGTTCTTAGGTCTCTTCTTCTTTGGCAGGGATTTGTTATGAATCTACAGCCATCTGAAGCTCAAGCAGGATTTGATGTCCGAGTCCCACCAACTGCAGATCCAGCATCCCTAGAGAGAAGAATTTCTGAGGAATGGGCACCTACTTCACGCAACATGACTTTTGAGGTAATCTGACATTTGTGCTACTTTCCTCTGTCCTGTTTGCTTCTAGTGAACGGTCCTGAACCCATAAGAGGGTCAGTTGTAATAAGTGATGTAAGCTTTCTTTCTCTTTCCTTTTCTTGCCGTTTGATCTTCATCAAAGATCAAACTTTTTGCTAGATGGTCCAAACTAAGAAGGGCTGAATTTGAACTAGTTCTTTAAATAATTATATTTTTCTCTCAAGACCTTGAAGGTTTTCATGGTTTTCGCACAGATTTTTCATGGTCTACTCTTTGAGCTTATGCTTTCATCTCTTCTGCAAAATTCTAGCTTCATATTACAYATAACAAGGTATTCTTCATGCATGGAGACCTAAAATTAGATAATGCACTGCTGTGATCTGTACCCATTGGTTTTAACGCCTGACCAACATATATGTCCGGAAGAGAAATTCATATGGAATACTTGTTTGGTTGCAGCACTAATGTCTGGATCATTTAATTCAGTGGTTACTGTGACTTATTGGATAAAATTTGAAAAAGAAAAGAACTTGTAATGGTGCATAGTACTGCCAAAACAATTGGGGAATATGAAATTATCTTTTGTTTTGGTAATATGTTATTTCACTTTTGTGTCTGTAATAACTTGAGGACATATAAATATCCTGATACAAAAAGCTCCCTGTTTGTGGCCATGCTTGTAGCTGGGACAGTTCAAGCAGAAGGGTTCTGTGTATGACCAGTTTGGGAGGCCAGCCTTGACAGCTTCTGATGGTTCCAATCCTTGGWGGGCACTCCTAGAGGAAGCTATCAAGAATGCTCGTGGAAAACTTGGAGAGCCCGAAATATTTCCTGCCTCAACAGATGCTCGCTACTTCAGGCAGCTAGGGTTGCCAGCAATTGGTTTTTCTCCAATGGCAAATACTCCGATTCTACTTCATGACCACAATGAGGTGTGTTTTGCATCTTATATGATGGCTGGTAGTCCCATTGGACAGACATGTTCCCATTTACACAAACTAGTTTTTGCTATTACTGYAAGTCTGCCGTTTTGAATTGTTTGCATGATCAGATCATGTTGATGTCGCTGTTTCTAAAACAAAAAAGGAAAAAGGGGGGAAAAAAAAAAAAAAAGCAAATCCAAATGCATGTGCTACATTGCAAATGAGGAAAAACAGAAACCATGAATGAAGAATGCTGAGAAAAGTTGTATTTGCAGAGACTTGTGTCTTCTGTTCGTGTTCCCCCTAATCTTTGGTAAACCTTGGGTTTTTCCTTTCTTTCTCTTGGGTTTCTTTCTTTTTTTTTTTTTTTGTTTTGTGTTTTTTTTTTTTTTTTTTTTGGGGGGCCGGCAGGGTGAGGTGGGGCGTTGGGAGATAGGAGAGGTGTGTCTTTTGAATCTTTTTCCAGTGTGCATTGGAGATGACTTTAGGTGTGAACATAAATGTAAGCATTGGACGCGGACATCTGAAGGGCTCATTAACAAAGAAATGCAGGAGGATGTTTTCAAACATTTTCAAGGGGGACAGTGGTGAGAGGGTGAACAAGTGATCCTATTTGTCGCTTTGCTTATTCCATTTGTATGGGTAGATATCTATGTATCTGATATGTCAGTGTAATTATGTCTCAGACTCTTGTCCAAGAGTTTCCCCAGATTATTAATATTTAAGAGATGCAACGTGGTCACAATGCCATAGCTATCGAATGTGTAATTAGGTGCGTTGTGTATAGCGGATGTTGTTTTTCTGTCCAAGTGCCCGGTGGTAATGGCTTAGTTTTCAATTTATTGTTAGACTTTCATGTTGCATTGAGCAATCATAGTAGTGATTCTAAGTGGAATTCTCCCTTTTTTTTTTTTTTTTTGGGGCAGTTCCTGAACAAGGATGAGTATCTCAAAGGGATTGACATTTACGAGTCAATAATCAAAGTCTTCGCCTCTTTTGATGAGCATGTGAGAGATGATGCTTCCAGAGCAGAGTTATGAGAAACAGGCAATCTTCTTTCGGCTGCAAGAAGAAATAATTGGTATCCACTTCTACATCAATGTAAGAACCTATGGTCGCATTTTTAATCATCATTATTCTGTATCAGAAAGAACAGCATTGAGTTAAATGAAGTGATCTCGGAGAGGTTGATTTGCTACAMTTTCTGGACTTTATCTTCTTAATTTGATAATGGCGAGCATCCTAGTTTTGTTTTACAGCATACTATTATCTAGAATGCTCAAGCTTTTGTCTAAATGATTGCCTGTAGAAATCAAAGTCAGTTGTTGGTRGTAAATGATTTACCTTACCCCCCAAAAACAAAAGAATAAATTCTTGAAGTTGAGCTTTTAGATAATGAATGTGAAAATRCTCTTTTAAACTTGGCTGTKGATGGTTATGCTCTTCTAATAGGAGATGTTTGCTTTTGCTTGGTCAACACGGTTGACCTGCGAGGATCGCATTCCACCGTGGAATTTTTGTTAGACCATCTCCAATATTAATTTTGTAAAATCTTTGCCAGTCTCATCTCAGTAATTATATTTTCAATTTAATATTTGAACTGATGTGGAAACAATCTCAAGCATAATACTTAGTCTTAGAAAGGCTGTTTAATAACAGTATTTTGAGATAATTATTGAGTTTAAAAGTTTTTTTCATAATATTTAGAGATAATATTTTATTATATTATTTTAAGAAAATAAATATCACATAGGTAAATCACATTATGTTTTAAAATTAATTTATAAATTTTGATTTTTTATTAGACATTGACTCAGTAATGAATTAATATTTCATATATTAATTATTATTAGTCAAAATTCATTTAATGTTAACACTTTAACATTTSAAATGATCGATGAATTATTCATTTCCTTTTGTCCATTGCTAAGTTGTGGTCTTAGTACTTTATGGATWATGTCGTCAGCTAACAAACTCGAAAGCAGCTCCTAGTATTTATGGACATTGTCTGGTGCGTTGTGTCGGCTGTTTGGTCTTGGACCGCCTTTGCTATTTCTCCTATTTAACCACTATATATCTACAATTATTGAATCTATTAAACACAAAAACCAAAAATTTAACATATCCTTTCCAGCATAATATGTTACCTTAAAATTGTGGCATTTTTTCATCCTTGGTTTTAATTATATTATAAAAATAAATGTTTATCTCGTAAACTTATTGTGGCTAAATAAGTATTATTTTTAATTAAAGTATGAAAATAATAAACTCTTCGAAGTAATCAATTGGATATGAATATATCAAAAAAAAAAAAGCTAAACAAATTCTTAATTGTCAGATTTTAAAATTACAATTAAAATCAAACTTGAAAATCGAATTCCACTAATAGKGGTGGGTCCCTTTGGGGTCTGCTTACAGAAACGCTATCAGTCCAATGTCGAAGGAAATGATGCTGCCGAACATCTATTGATGACAATCATTCATCCTATCTAAAATCAAAACGGTTCCATTGCTAGATTTTTTTGTCCGTATCAAAATGCATTATTTATTATTACRATCTCTGTTGCATAATATATATAATTTTAAGTCATTCTAGAATAATAAGAAATAACATTCAAATCTTATTTCTATTTTTATTGCTTGAAAATTGATTTGTTYGACTCGTTTTTGTATTTTTTAAGGTACATCAAATGAGATTAAGAGTTTATTTAGAGTTAAAAAAGAGAGGGGAAAATGAAAATTATTTAATCTCGGATTTAGAAAAAAATTWAAAAAGATAGATAAAGGGTATATTGAGAATTTCASGTAAAAAATATTCTTGTATTACACAATATTAATCGGTGTGCATATGTTTGAAAATGATCTATATTATGAATGGCACTAATATTTATTATATTTGACTACTAATTTATTTATTTTTTATTTGTTAAGAGACTTTGAATGGGGTTGAAATTCTTAAAGGGAGAAAATAAGGTGATAAAGAGGATTGAAAATCTTTTAGTACACTTTCTTAATAGCGAGGAAAGAAAAGTTGTATAGTGGGTATGTTTTAACTTGTTGGCAATCAAAAGTTATACCCAATCAAATAATATCCATCAATTTGTAACTTGTTGACTTCTGTATTTATGCATTTACTTTGTATTTATTCAAATAATAAGTTATGATTTGATTTTTATATTCTCCGTGGCTTTATATTATTAGATTGAATATAACTTTTTGACAGCTAACAAGTTAAGAACAATTGACCATAAAGTTACACAGTAGGAAAAATAATATTASAAGATTTGGAGTGAGATAAGAGAGAGGAGGAAAGGAGATGAAATAATCTTAAACCAKGAGAAAGAAAAAGTGAGAGAGGGAAGAATTTAAAATAGTTTTTAAAGCTTCGTTCAATAATGAAGTATGAAAATATTTTAATTTGTAACGAATGAATTTTAGTAATGAATTTCTTTTTTTATTATTGAACATTCGATACTTTCGTATCCTGAGATTAATTTAAATCTAAACTCGAATTACATTTCAGGAGTCTGACTCTCCTTAACATCATTTGTTGCATTCTTTGCCAGTATTTTAAATGTTTTTAGATCATAATTATAATTATTTTSTATGATAAAATAAAGCCAGTAAAGATAACTAATTAAAATAAATTAATTGTATAAAATATTGTAAAAGAATGTAATTGAGGTGTAATAAGATTCGAAAATGCGTTAGAAGATCCATAGAGGGACCCAGAGAAACCAATAAAAAGACAAAGCCCCATGTGAACGCCCGTCGATTTGTCCAAAGGAAAACGCGTGGTACGACTGTTTCTGACATCTCRTTCCTTCGCTTTTGCCCTTTTGGGAAATACCACGAAACGCGCCACCATTAAAGACATTTTTCCTTAAAAGCGAAAAACATTAAAAAATCGACCCAGAAAAATCCATGACAAATCGCTCGACAGCAACGCAAGTAGCAGTCAATTCATTCCCCCTTCCCACTAACCACCACTAGCAAGGAGTAGCAGCATTAGAAGCATCTTCCTCCCCTCCATCATCATGCATTAATTCCAAGTTCCAACTAGTAGCTTTCACTTTTTTCTCTTTTTCAATTTTGAGTCTCTGCTTATCCAAGAAATTTCCAGCCTCCATCATTGGCCCAGCAAGGATTAAGGGGAAAAAAAGGAAAATCTTGAAGGGAGGAACTGGTGATAATTCATGGCGGGAGAAGGAGAGGAAAGGGAAGATATGATGGTGACTACAGTGGAGGATGGAAGGATGAATGTGGTCCAAGAATTGTTGCAAGTGATGGAGACTGTGGAATCATTTGTCAATTTTAGAAGGACTCAGAGAAAAGAGTGTTTGAACCTTGTGAGGAGGTTGAAGCTGTTGGTGCCGCTTCTGGAAGAGATTAGGGAGCTCAGCTTCTCCATTCCCGGCGAGGCATTTAGCTTCGTGCTCAATCTCAAGAAAGCTTTACTTTCTGCTAAGAAACTGCTCAAGCAATGTAATTACGGAAGCAAGATTTATCTGGTCAGTGCCATACTTTCTCTCTCTGTCTCTGTCTCTCTCCCTGTACCTGTATAATATAGATTCTGCACGCTTTGGGAACCGGCTTTTTGTTTACTATTGATTTAAATGATCACATTCAGGCTCTTGAGAGCGAGGCGATCATGAGTAGATTTCATGCTGTTTATGACAAATTAAATAGAGCCCTGGAAGAGATACCTTATGAAGAGCTTGGTATTTCTGAAGAAGTGAAGGAGCAAGTAATGCTTCCTGTTCATGTTCATGTTTTTCTTTCATACTTCTGTAAGTTATTTAGGAAGTTCAGTAGATGCTGATTAGATATCTGGATGAATTTTTACTGCTATACTCTGCTAATAAAAAATCATTGCGCCGTTGATTACCATGGAAAGATTTCATGATGTAAATGGATCTCAGGTTTGATTACCATGGACATTGCATGGAGCTGCAAGGTCATGTGTGCTCAAATCTAAATCCTTCGGKGATCTCATAGTGGCCGGAACRTTGTAAAACTATATTTGCCTTTTAGATGAATTTGATGATTCCTGCGATCCTCGAAGCGTGATAGTTCATGTRATTTTAACTTTTAATTCCTGATTAACCATCGAAATTAGTTTATAGATAAGTATGATTGTTGCTCCGAAGTCATCAGTTTAAACTTAGATGAATGTCTGAAAGATCTTGCTAGCTACTGTGAGCAACAATTGGAGGTTATCATATTGGGAGACAGTAATTCATACCTTGATAAACATGGTGTTTAATCTATGCCGTTAAAGAATGACCGTGTAGGCGTGGGTTTTGGGGGATGAATACATATCAAGCAGTGATATATCTGCATGCTCGTGTATAAATTGTGTTGTAGAAGCCATGTATCATCTGCATCTTGGTGGGTCCAAAACCATATGAAACTGTGTAACACATTTACATGTTTGAGCTCGTGCAACAGTATGAGCTTTTTCATTTTGACAAAGAGATCTTGAATTACTGGAAATGTCCTGTTGAAGGTTTTCAATTTCATAGTTATAAGCAGGAATTCTGGAGTTCTCTTTATGCTCATGATCTTTCTGTCTCTATTCTATCTGTGGGCATCCTCAGGTCGAGTTACTGAGTATGCAGCTTTACAGAGCCAAAAGCAGAACAGAAACACAAGATATAGAGCTAGCAATGGATATGATGATTGTATTTTCTACGAATGACGAGCGTACAGCAGATGACGCAATATTTGAAAGATTAGCAAAGAAATTGGAGCTACATACAATAGCAGAACTAAGAACTGAGACAATGGCAGTTAAAAAACTTCTTAAAAACCGAAGTTTGCAGAATGGAGAGAGTATCCAGCAAATTGTAGATCTCCTTGMCAAGTTCAAACAAATTGCTGGAATTGAGGAAACTAGTGTGCTCGATGGGCCAGAGTCATCCAAATGTTTGCCAAAGTGCCAGTCTTTCCAAGTCCCTCATGAATTCCTCTGTCCAATAACTCTGGAGATAATGACAGATCCAGTTATTGTTGCTACTGGACAGGTAATTCTGAAAATAAACAGTTCAGCAAATGAAGTTGTCTCTTGCAGAAATTTGTCAGTCTGAGACTATCAAATTTCTTGCCCCTTTGTCTTGAAATTTTGCGGCACTGCTACTATAGAATGAGATACAAAATCGTTTTTAATTGCGATCAATACTTGGCTTCTTGAATTCTCTAGAATAACCACAAAGTGTTCAGTTAAACTTTTAAGTTTGGTGTCCTTCATTTGAGTTTCTCCTCTGTCATGTGTATAAATTAATCTCTTCATATTTTTCCAGACCTACGAAAGAGAGAGCATAAAAAAGTGGTTGAATTCAAATCATCATACCTGCCCGAAGACTGGACAAACATTAAGTCACTTAACCCTTGCTCCGAACTTTGCACTCCGCAACCTAATCCTGCAATGGTGTGAAAAGAATAACTTTGATCTGCCAAGAAAAGATGTTAGTGATGGCTCTGAAAGCTTGTCCTCTGCACTCATAGAGGAGATTGCATCCTTGGTCCAAAATTTATCCTCTCCTCAGCTGGACATAAGGAGGGATGCTGTTGTTAAGATTCGCGTGCTTTCCAAAGAGAATCCTGACAACCGAATTATGATTGCTAATTGTGGAGGAATCCCCCCTTTGGTTCAGCTGTTGTCATACCGAGATCTGAAAATCCAAGAACATGCCGTTACTGCTCTTTTGAACTTGTCAATTGACGAGGCAAACAAAAGACTCATAGCTAGAGAAGGAGCTATTCCTGCTGTTATAGACATTCTGCAAACAGGAACAGATGAGGCTAGGGAAAACTCTGCTGCAGCCTTATTCAGTCTATCTGTGCTTGATGAGAACAAAGTGATGGTAGGTTGTTTAAATGGAATTCCTCCTTTAGTGGGTCTTTTGCGAACTGGTACAGCTAGAGGTAAGAAGGATGCTGCAACTGCACTCTTTAACTTGACACTTCACCAAGCAAACAAATCCAGGGCCATCAAAGCAGGTATAATACCAGCATTACTTAATTTACTGGAAGATAAGTACTTGGGAATGGTAGACGAAGCCCTCTCAATCTTGTTACTGTTAGCTTCCCATCCTGAAGGGAGAAATGAAATTGGCCAGCTATCATTTATCCAAACTTTGGTCGAAATAATGAAAGACGGAACTCCAAAAAACAAAGAATGTGCTACAGCAGTTCTTCTGGAGTTGGGTTCAAACAATTCTTCCTTCATATTGGCTGCACTGCAATATGGTGTTTATGATCATCTAGTAGAGATAACAAGATCTGGAACAACCCGAGCACAAAGGAAAGCAAATTCCCTCCTGCAACAGATGATCAAATGCGAACAAATTCCACAAGTTGTGCAAAAATGAGTTTTGGCTCCTAGATTTACTTCTTTTTTTTCTTTTGCGTCTTCGTTGTTTCCTTGTTCTATGGCTCTGTATAGTTACTTACAATGTGGCACCCCCCTATGAAATTTTAGTGCAAAGGAGGTGATGTTAAGGGTAATGATACATCGATATTTCCATGTACTTGGCAWCTGTAATAGGGTTGTAATATTTGAATGAAGGTATGGTCCTCTAAATTGTGCTCTGTGGTCAGCTTCTGTTTTGTTATTTCAAGTTTGCATCCAAAACAATTCCTGGAGTTGATTTTAGAATGAAAAATATATCGAAAATTTCTGGTATTAACGGGCTGTTCTTCTAAACTTAAAAATTGGTAAAATATCAATTGATTTCAAGCATAGGAGAATCACTCGTATATATTTTCTTTTCCTCTTATCTCTAGCTCAAGCATGTCTTTAGAATTATACTGTATGCGAAAGCATGAAAWGAACTTGAATGTAAAGGTTGACAAGAATCATCAAGGATAAGCCATATTATTTCGTTCCTCTTTTTAACTCTTATTCTGCTTTTGACTTCTCTAGGAGTAAGTCAGGCAAATGTTTATTTTTTAATATTGTTTTCTAGTTTGTAGCACTAAGTTAGATAAATAGTTATTCCATAACATTCTATGAATATCTTCCTTTTATGGCTATTTAAGCCACGACACTAGAAATTCTTAGGTTTGCATTATTAAATTATTACATGGTATCAGAGCTTAATCCTTAGTCCAACTAAACAGTTTTTTACCAATGTCGTGATGTCAACCGACTCCAACACCGTTCCCAATCGTAATGAATGCACCAAAGCCCTCATCATGGTCAATGTCAATTCTGTGTCCAGCTTACCGCATCCAATTATTTACTCTGAAAAGCTCAATTTGAAGCTCTCCTGATTGGTTACGACTTTCATCATTTTGTTGATGACACAAGTACCAACCRCTTRGCCACAGTCACCAATGATGCAGGACAAACCACTACCAATCCYCCTCTGATACTTAGATTTGGCAAGATAAGCTTTTGTTTGATGAATTGGCCGGAACTCTTTCTTCCACCCTTGGCCCGCTCATCACTCGAGTCTCTACCTCTAAAGAGGCTTGGGACATCCTAGCCAACACCTATACTCTCCTCTTCCGCGATCATGTTAAGCAACTTAAGTTCGAACTCAAATACCTCACCAAAGATTCCATCCTTATCTCAGAATATCTTCAAAAAAATCAAGAGCATCACTAATGAGCTCACCATGTTAGGTACCATCGTCCCTCTTGAAGATGTTACTGACAAGATCATTGACGATCTTGACTCCCGTTACCAATCCGTTGTAGATGCAGTCCATGCTAGAGACATTCTAATATCATTCGAGGAGTTACATGAAAAATTTATCAACAAAGAACTTGCCATTCAAACCACCGAAGCCGCCCTCWCACCCACCTTTCCGACCAGCACCAACCCGGCCTATGCCCTCACTACCTACAACCACCGTACGTACCACCAATACTGACCCACCAACCAAAACCAAGCTCCAAACCGAAACCCAAAAACCCCCTTTAAGGGCCGATGCTAATGGTATAACCTCACCGGTCATACCCTTCCTACTGTCCCACCTTTAAGGATCTTCACCATGCTATTTGTATTTCGAGTCCTCCTCACCCCACCACCCAGCCACCATAAGTAAACGTTGTTGCTGCCGCCACCTCTGATCAAGCTGCCGCACCTCCCTCTTAGCTCATTGACAGTGGAGCCTCCCACTACGTCACCACCGACCTTGCTAACCTCTCTCTACTATCCCTAAGATGGAACTAATGAAATCGTTATAGGCAATGGCATGGGGCTTGCTATTTCTCACACTGGTTCAGCTTACTGCTCATCCTCTACCAAATTTTTTTTTTCTCTTTCTAATGTTCTTTGTGTCCCATCTATGCATAAAAATGTCATTTCTATCTCTAAAGTTTGTCTTGATAACAATGCCAATGTTGAATTCTCACCCTCTTCTTTTTGTAAGGGATCTTCAAACGGGGCACCACTTCTAACCGGATCAACTAAAGARGGAATATATCAATGTCCCAAGTCTGGTGCATTGCCTCAAGCCTATGTCACCACCAATAAAATTACTGATCTGCATCATGATTTTGGTCATCCTTCTTTTCCTATTTTAAAGAAATTAATGCCTTTTTTAGATATTTCTACTACTAAGGATTTGTCTTGTCATTCTCGCTACGTTAATAAAAGTCATAAACTTCCCTTTGATGACTCTTCTATTATCATTATTATCCATCTTGAAGTCATTTTCAGTAATCTACGATCTTCCTCCATTTATTCTATTGATCGCTATAAGTATTATATTATTTTTGTTGATCACTTCACAAAGTACATATGGCTTTACCCAATTAAACGCCTGCCAACATTTTTATTCGTTTCAAAGTACTCATTGGAAAAAAAAAAATGAAAAACCCATCCTCACTCTCAATTCTAATAATGGTAGTGAGTTCCAAAATTTAGTCTTCTTTCTAGCTACTAATGGCATYACTTACTTTACTTCACTCTCCATACACCAAAGCACAACGGCTATGTGTAGCGTTGTCATCTCCATATTGTAGAAACACGCTTTTCTCTTCTATGCTTGTATGCACCTTACTTATTCGCCTAACACCTTCCAAATTGCGGTCTATCTTATTAATCGCATGCCTACYCCCACCCTTAATAATGACTCCCCATASTCTAAACTTTGGTGCCACCCAAAAGTATACTCACTTTCAAAACTTTGGTTGTTTATGCTATCCTTAGCTTCGTTTATACACATRTCATAAATTTGATCGACGCTCCATTACTTATCTTTTCATAGGTTACTCTCCAACTCAATATGCCTATTTATGTCTTGATCCTACCTCTAATCGCATGTACTCTTCTAGACATGTGTGATTTGTTGAAAATATACTCTTTTACAAGTCTCACCTCCCCGTCCTCATCTCAAGACCTTGCCCCATAGCTACTCATGATGTGCACTGAATCTCCTACTACTTGCTYCTATCCCCACCGTAATGCACGCCCAACTCCAGCCCTCACCACCCCTTCCCTTGCTCCACAATCCARTAGCACCACCTAACTCCCCTCCCTCCGCACCCCCTGCTATAGAATCTCCCAGCCTTGCCTTTTCTGTTGACACTGCCACTCACCCACCCCAGCGCCCTATTCCAACCATCCCCACCGAACTAGGGCCTCAAATAACATTTTTAAACCCTTTCAAAAACTGATCTTGTCTGCTCAATTATCCTAAACCTAACCAGCTTTCCTCAAACAAGCATTGGCTGACCAGAAGTGGCAATAAGCCATGTCCATACAACACCGAGCTCTCATTGCTAACAGAACGTGAGAACTCGTTCCCTCCTCTCCTTCTCAAAACATTGTCGGGTGTAAGTGGGGAGTTGGAGAAGGCGTGGAGTTGCAATGTATGTTTAGGCCATGATCAAGAGTACCATTTAAATAGCGCAAGAGTCGTTTTAAGTCTTGCCAATGAGTAATAGTAGGCCGGTGCATGAATTGGGACAATTTGTTGACAGCAAACCCAATACTGAGCCTGGTGAGAGCTAGATATTGAAGACTTTCAACTAGRGTAAGATAGTAAGGGGGATTGTCAAGTTGAGAACCCGAACCAAGAGTAAGTTTCACATTAGCTTCCATGGGAGTTGTGACTGTTAAGCATCCGACATTTTTACACGAGCAAGAAGATCAATGGTGTATTTTCATTGACTTAAAAATAAACCATGAGCACATGTTTGAACTTCAACTTGCAAAAAGTAGGATAGATGACCAAGGTCCTTGAAAGAGAACTGACGAGAGAGAGTAGAGATGAGGGCCAAAACCAAGGTGGAGTAAGACCCTGTAACAATGATGTCGTCAACATATACTAGGACATAAATAGGATTAGTACCTTTTTGGAGGAATAGGGATGTATCGGGCACCGAGTTGATAAAACCGACACTTAGAAGATAGTTGTGGAGTTCAGTATACCAAGTACAAGGTGCTTGCTCGAGATCATAAATAGCCTTGCTGCGGCGGCACACATCAYTAGGATGCTCGGGATCAACAAATCTCAGAGGTTGAGTCATGTAGACATCATTGGACAAAGTACCCTGCAAAAATATATCATTAATATCAAGTTGTTGTAGGGTTCAGCCAGTAACAAGACTGAGAAGTAGGCACACAATAGTGAGTTTTGATAATGGGGCTAAAAGTTTCATTCTAATCAAGCCTAGGACGTTGGTGAAACCCCAAAGCTATAAGGCAAGCTTAGTGTTTTTTAKTGGTGCCGTCTAGATTATACTTGGTGCAGAAAACCTTGGGCCAACGATAAGGATGATTTTATTTCAACCGGGGCATACATTGTCAATCTASGTCGTAATCCAATTTCATGGAGTTCAAAGAAACAATGCTCCGTGGCTRGTTTGTCTACCGAAGCTGAATGCCAACCTATTGCACAGGATACTACCGGGCTTACTTGTCTTGGAAATATCTTACTTGAACTTYGCATCACATGCACTGCCACGCCTACTATATATTGTGATAACATTGGTGTTGCTAATTTTAAGTGCTTATCATGTTTTTCGCTCCGTACTACTTTATTCGGAAAAAGTCCCAACCGGTGCACTCCACGTCACTCGAGTGGTGAAATGATGATCAACTAACTGATGCTTTGACTAAGCTGCTCGCTTGTTCTTCACATGCTACTTTCCAAGATCGGCCATTCATCTTGCAAGGCATGACAAGAATCATCAAGGATAAGTCATATCCCTTGATTCTCTCCATCTACAAGTTTGTATATTATTAGTTGTACAAAATTATTTCCTTCCTCTTTTAACTCTTATTWTGTTATTGACCTTGATTATAGGAGTAAGTTAGGCAAAGGTATATATTTTTGTAATATTTTTTTTTCTAGTTTGTATTATAGCACTAAGTTAGACAAACACTTARTCTGTAATATTCTATGAATATCTTCCTTGTATGGCTATTTAAGCCATGCCACTTTAATGAAATTCTTAGGTTTGCATTATCAAATTACTACAAAGGTCAGATAGTACAATCACATCTCCCTATAGTTTTCTTGTCCAGTAAAGTTATAGTTASTTGATTTTTATTATTCACTCTTATATTTTAGTACATTTATCTCGGTTAAAAAAGTTTTATTTATTAATTTTTACTATTTYTTTTTATATTTTAGGCTTTATTTGAATTAGACTWTCGGGCAAGGAGAGAAAAGTCGGGGAGGTGTGAAATTGAAAGATTTAAATTTTAAATTTATTTTTAGAGTTAAAGAATTTTTTTGAGTTAAGAAACCACTTGAATTAGAAAAATTATAAAATGAATATTTTTCTTTAAAAAATCACTTTTCTACATAATTTAAATTTAAATAAAARATGATTTTGTTTAATTAATCATGCAAAATACAGCTGGAAGAAAATGTATATCAGTCCAAAGAATAACGATTAATCGATTAATYTCATTTGAATAATCGATTATTCTAATATTTATGAAGAAGAAATTCAACCATTCTTCAACTCTTAAGTCGATTACCTCACGCGAACAGTGATTACGATTAATTCAATAATCGATTAACTATATCCAAATAATRAATTAATTATATTCCATTAATCAATTACGATTACTGCAGTTAATCAGTTTAAATTTTACTGTTTAAATTTTATGAATAAAAGGAAAATGTTACTGTAAATTTTTTATTAGTGATAATTGGAGAAAAATTTTCTTGATTTGAGGGTAATATTTTTGGATTGAAAGTGTATAATAAATGACGTTTTAAACTGAGGATAAAATTTTTTTTATTAAAAGTGTAAAATAAATGATATTTGAATTAAAATATAATCCATATAGAGCCTTAGTATGTCAGGAAAAAATTGTCTCGATGCATTAGAAGTAGAAAGAATTAATTATTGTTTGGATGAAATGTGAAAGCAAATGATGCTTTTAACCTAAGAAGATAAAATTGTGTGCAAGTAAGGCTTCATCTCGATTTTGCCTTTGTTCTCTATAATTCCATTCGTTCCCTGTTTTATTTGAATGACAATTCTGTCCCCCGGAACCAAACCGGGGAATAATGCGGAAATATCAAACCGGAGAACATGTACGTATATAGTCTCTGGTTCAATTGGCCCTTTAGTTATGCAAGGAGCAGGCAGCAGCGTCCATCCCCCTCTACGTGATCTCCACCTTCCCCGATTTGACCTTTCCTTAAATCGGTAAATGTCCCCCAAATCTCCAATTAATTTTTTGCTTTCTTTATGGATGCCATTTAATTCCATATAAAAATATATTTAGAGAGTAAAATACCTGGCCGTATTTCTTTCTGTATAATCAGTGGTAACGTTCAATTCTACTCTGTGATTATTCTTAGGGTAGGGTTTTTCTGCTCAACTGTAAGAAACTTGTTCCGCTGATTATATTCGAAATGGGCGAAGAGGGCGAGTCAGTTCAGTCCGCCGTGAGCGTCGCCGCCAGTGAAGAGGTTAATTTGAACATAAGGTGCTCTAACGGCTCGAAATTTTCTGTGCGTACGAGCCTGCAATTGAGCGTTGCGGATTTCAAGGGTGTTCTTGCTCGGAATTTCGACGTCCCAGCTGAACAGCAGAGGTTGATATATAAAGGTCGTATCCTGAAGGACGATCAATCCCTAGATAGCTATGGTAGGTTTCTGTTATGTTGGATTTGCCGTGTACTTCTTTTAGATSTCTTCCTTGGATTTAATAATTTCTGTGACTACATTTCCTTTCTAAAAGGAATTTAGTATAAGAATCTTAAATGTTGATAAGCTTATTTGTTTTATTGGAAACGTGAGCTTGAATTCCGAGTAACGCACTGATAGTTATCTGAATTTGAAGTTCAGATATTATTTTTGGACCAATTCTCTCAGTTCATAATGTGCTTGAGGTTGGTGCTTATTGGTCACAGTTCTAGTGCTATACTCTATAATCTAGTCCTTTTACCCCTAAGGCTCAGAATTATGAGCTGCAATGAAGGGCGAGAGTTGTCAATGTTGGAGGTGAAAGGCCTTTTGCAATTTTGTTTTTGGAAATCTTGTCCTGCCACGAGTTGAAAAAGGAAAAAGGAACATCAGCCACTTGTCAAACTACCAAGAGTAAAAAGCTTTTGTATGTTCCCCAGGGACTTTGAACATTGTATGCTATACAATGAATGTGCTTGATTAAGTTTATACAATTCAATGAGTGGTCTGCTCGCATCTTAGATTAAAATCTTCAATATGTTATGAACACCTATTCTCTATCTTTTGTCCCATCTATGAGCCTCCTCTGGCTAAAAGTTCAAACCTTTTCTTTGCTGCAGCTAGCTAAAACCCTTTCATCAGCCTCACATGGTGGGGTTATCGGGAGGAATTTTTTTGTAGGAAATGTATCATTCCGTGAATAACAATAACTAGATGCCAAGGATGCTCATGGAGCCCGTAGCATGGAACATTCCTGATTAATGTGCTTACAATTTTGTGAATTGTTACTTATAGTTAACATTTAAGGAGCTACTATTAATGAAACGTAAACGGGGATGGGGCTCCAATCAAAGAAAGTTCCCTTCCTCTTGCCTAACGATGTAGATTTGGAAGTTTCCATGTTGTGCTTAACCATATTCTGATGGCTAACCTTTGAATTTGGACATGGAATTTGAATTGATATGTGTCTGTGTTCTAGTGCTTATCATGGTCCTATGCCCCATACTTATTGTTATTCTACTCTGCTGGGATTTCATATCTTGCAATGCCACTTAAAGGTTTTATGGAATGAAGAGCATGACATTTGTCTGGTTTCTTTCATACCCGTGAAGGTCTGCAGGCTGACCACACAGTTCACATGGTACGTGCTTCTGCACCACCTGCACCACCTGGATCAAAACCTCTTGCTGACACACCTGACACAGGAAATTCCACTACCAGTCCAGCTGTTTCACAAGGAGTTGGTTCTGGAGAAAGAGGGGGTGTTGGAGGTGCTGGTCTTGGGGCATCCCTCTTCCCGGGGCTTGGTTTTGATCCACTGGGTAGGGGTGGAACCTCTGGTTTACTTGGAGCTGGTCTTCCTGATTTTGAGCAAGTCCAGCGACAGTTTACTCAGGATCCGAACATGATGAGAGAATTTATGAATATGCCAGCCATTCAGAACTTAATGAATAATCCTGAATTAATGAGAGGCTTGATTATGAACAATCCTCAAATGCGTGAGATTATTGATCGGAATCCTGAACTTGGTCACATACTCAATGATCCTGGCATTCTTCGACAGACTTTGGAGGCTGCAAGGAACCCAGAGCTTATGCGGGAGATGATGCGGAACACTGACAGGGCAATGAGTAACATAGAATCTTCTCCCGAGGGCTTCAACATGCTCAGGCGCATGTATGAAAATGTACAGGAACCTTTTCTGAATGCAACGACAAGTGGTGGCAGCACTGGGAATGATCCAGCGTTGAGTCCTTTTGCAGCTCTCCTGGGGAACCAGGGTGGCGGTGGCAGCCCAACCAGGGAAGGATCCAACACCACCTCAACTACTGGAACTGAAACAATATCAAGGACAGCTGCTCCAAATCGCAATCCACTTCCAAACCCTTGGAGCAGCTCTGGTAACTTTAAATTGTTTTGAACTTAAACTTTGAAGCATCTGTCTTCTGTAATTTCTATTGTCATTTTATTTGATCTGGCGGAGCGGGTTATAAGAAATAATTTCTGTGCTTTTGTAATTGGAGTTTCTAGACCATCAGTAGGTTTATGTTGGCTCTTTCTTTTCCCTTTTTCTTATCTCTCTCTCTCTCTCTCTCTCTCTCTCTCTCTCTCTCTTTTTCTACCTCCCCCTGGTTTTATGGTTGCATTTCTTTTTTCCTGTTCAAGAGTTATGTTAGATTATACCACCATAACCGTAAAAATATAATCTTCATTCAAGCGACCATCTCTCTGTGATTGGGGAATGATGTTGAGTTATATGCTAAAGCATCTGATCTCTGTTTTTGGAAAAGACTGCTGATTTTAGACTAAACATGGGACATAGAATACCATTGTAGTCTTACATGCGTCCATATGCTAAAAACATTGATCTCATTGTCATACCTGGTTGGCGTACTTATGCTCTCAAATCTGACAGATTCTTGTCAAAAGACATTCGTATCGCGTGGCCACTCGTCTAGCAGGAAAGCAAAGCTAAACTCTACTCACCACAAAATTTTTCCTCTTCAACCTCAACCATTTTCCTTCCTTAATGGACAACAAGAACGATTGGGAACACTATGGAAAACTAATTTACTCCTTAAACTTGTCTTGAGTTTTGATGCAGAATTTTCTCAGTTTTCCTTCTATAGGATTTTTTTCTTTTTCCAGTAATACTTCTAAAGACTTTTGACTCTTTGTAAAAGAATTAATTTATGAGCTCTCAGAATTTAGTTGCCCTAAATAAGAGGTCAAACTGCTTGTAGATTAGCTCTTACCTGACAGAAACGCCTTCTTTTATATGTACATGAACCTCCCATCTGGTGATTTTGAAATTGTTGTGTAAATGTGATAAAGCTGCAGGTAATGCTGTTAGAAGTAACACCACAAGATCAAATTCTACTGGTAATGCCAGATCACCAAATATTGGCGGTTTAGGAGGACTTGATCTCCCAGAAATGGAAGGAATATTTAGCACCCCAGACTCATCTGCACTAAATCAGTTAACGCAAAGTCCTGCTGTATCACAGATGATGCAAAGCTTGCTCTCGAATCCGCAGTATCTTGACCAGGTACAAATACTTAATGGACTCAATAGATGGTGAATTCTTGGAGAACTTTCTTCTGAGTATTAAAAAACAAATTGCAGATCCTGGGGCTCAATCCACAACTCCGCAGCATGCTTGATTTAAATCCTCAATTACAAGAGATTATTCAGAACCCAGAAATTCTTCGTCAGTTAACTTCACCCGAGACAGTGCAGGTATAGCCCAATAGTTACTTGTCTTCCTCCAACTTACGGCATATATATGGAAGTGCCCAACACAAAAATGTACTACCCATAACTTTCTCTGACCAACTTAGATCTTTGCACATACTTTTGAACCAAATACACTGGTGAACTTTAGATTAATTAGCTCAATTATTAATACTTATGTGCAGTTCCTTGTTTGTGAATCTGGTTGTACCCCAAGCTTTTGATAATTATGGTTTTGCTTCTTCCTTCTGCACCCAAAAAAGGGATTGAAAAGGGGGGGGGGGGGGTTGTGAACAAAAAAACCACAGAATCACACTAGTTGCTACCCTTCAGTTCACCTTCACATCTCCCCGTGCCCCTCCACAACCACCTTGGGCTTTCTTCGATATGAATGTATATTCCTCTGTATATCTCAGCTTACTTACTGAACCTCCCTAGCTCTTCCCAACCAAAAGCCACATAATAGGATCCAGAAGGCCATCCTTGTATTGCCACCATCCAACTTGCTGCCATGGTGCACTTTTGATCCATCACACCTCATCGTGCCACCTGTCTCAGGCACCCTTCACCACCCTGAAGCTCCCTTGCCCAACCAATCCCCTCATCCCTATCTCCCTCGTGGTAACCTCTATCACACTCATTGAAAAGATTAAATTCTAGCAATCCAGTCCATGTAGGTTAGAATTGGAAAATTATGCTAGAAAATGCTTCCACTATTTAGTTTAGAAAATAATGGGGGCGATCAGAAGGCCATTTTTCTTATATTTCTCAACAAGAACTAGCTTAGTTATTTTAGTGTCTATGCTGGCGAACATTTCTCAATATGCATTATGTTTTTGTTGTTGCAGCAAATGTTTGCTTTACAGCAGCAATTATCTCAACTTAATCGACAGCAGCGTACTCCGTGAGTGAGACATTGCCCCTTTTTAAAGTCAATTTTCGAATTAAATGTTTATTTTTGTTGTTTGCTGTACATTTGATAAGGCTATCATTTCTGTTCATTGCTCATAAAATGGAAATTGTAATTCTGTTTATATCTAGGTACTTGGATATCCATTGAATTCGTATGATAACCTTGTTTGCTTCACAAAGCAGCAATTCACATGATTGGGTTTTTTGTTTTTCCCGAGCGTGCAGATTTACTTTTGAAGTCCTTGCATTGTTAATCTTGTTTGCATTTTATTGCTTTTCATTCATTATTATGATTCTGAGTTGCTAAAGTTTTGTACTATAGTTGGTTTAGTGATATTACACCTGTATGATGAGTAAGGGAAAGCATTGACGTACACATGTTATGTTAATATGATGGAGAGTTGCAAACAAGTGAGTAATAGAGGAAGTTTATTGCAGGCTATGCTATAATCCTTTGCACCTTTGAGGTGCAGACAAACTTCTTTATCTGCTAAGCTAGTCATGACTCTTTAACTTCCATTACCTTTACTTATTTCTTAATATGTCCAATTGTTATCCAGTATCTAATATAAGAGTTATGTTGGCTGGCAGATTATAAATCAAAATATATTTTTCTGAACACTCTTCTCTATATTGCACAATTTTTAACCCACTGTAAGTCTGTAACAACTGTCCTGTTCACCTTCGCAGCCATGGCACTACTATGATACTACAAACCACCCTGTGATAGAACAGTAGAAATTACGGGGTTTCTTTGTGTGTGTGTGTGTGTGTGCATGCACTGTTGCACACTTGCAGCCTGCATAGTGTCTTGCTACCTTCAATTGCAAAAAAACTTGAACAGCATTCTCGTAGAAACCACAAGTCTACTACACATGGGCATACAGTGATGGAGAATAGCTTAAGTAACCTGAAGGGTTTAATCTTCTTATGGTTTTTGGGGAACGGGGAATGGGTTTGGAAGTCCATCTCTCTTAAGTATGTTTGTCATTTCAAGATCTTTGAAGCAGTGATCAAGTACCAAAATCTGTGTTTCTCTTGAGATTAAATTGCAAGCCGCGAGACAGAAAATGTGATTCACTCTGATGTTCACTTGCTAAGCGTGGATTTTTGCTGGCTATACATGTACCTTGAAAGGAAATGGATTCACTTTGAAACAGAATGGGGTAAGAATAAAGAATTCATTGAAGATTGGGAATATGGTCCGTGGCTGTCCGACGATTTCCTTAAATAAGTACTTGTATGTCATTTCCTTATGCATATTTTGACTTGATTTTCTTATTATAAATTATCTTTGTGAAGTACAACTCAAGGTGGTTCTTATGCATGTATGCATCTATATAATCATCTCCTCATCCAGAATAGAAACGTGTTCTGTTAATTATTAGTGAGATTATTGATGTTAACCACTTAGTTTGTCTACTGATGGTCTATTGCAGGGAAGGAGCTCAGACTGGTGGGACTACAGGTACGTTTGGAACAGTAAAGGGCATACTAAAATTATGTCAAAAGAAACTACAGTCCACTCTGATCATTGCTAATTGTATGCACACAAAATAATGCAGGGCCTGGGTTACCGTTTAACATATTTGGTGGACTTGGAGCTGGAGGTTTGGCTGTTCCAAACACAACAAATGGTAAAAATAAATCTTCCTCTTCTTTCATTAAATTGTTTTATTGAACATTGATTTTTGTAGTCCCCACAAATTGTTAATTTCAAGCCCCCAACCCAACATCCCATGCAATTACAGTGCCCCCAGAAGAACTTTATGCAACTCAGTTGTCACAACTACGAGAGATGGGTTTCATTGATACTGAGGAGAATATCAGGGCGCTTCGTGCTGCATATGGGAATGTTCAGAGGGCTGTAGAGCGGCTTTTGGGGAACCATGGTCAATAAGCAGCCAATATTATAGTCTCAGTTCCCTGGGAAAGCTTAGGTAGTTGCTTTTCATCAGCCTCCTCACTGGGCAGAGAGAAATTTCGGTATCCCCTTATGGGTGTACGAGAAGAAGCATACTCGTGGACTTCTTTCTCAAGAGCTGTGAACTTGTTCGGTTGTTCCTGAAGTCAWTTCCATGAACTTTAATTTTAGGTGCTTAACAATTGGGCTCCCTTCGAGGACCTCTTTTTTGTACATATTTTAAGTAAAATTCAGGATATTTCCYTGATAATTCCTTTTTCGGATGAGATAACTGTGGGAATCTTCTGGCAGATACGGTTTTGTGTTTTTCAATTGACCCGAGCTCCCGAAGAAAGATGTATCGTAGTTTCTGCAGCTTTTCAGTTTCTCGATGTCGAGAATACTATTTCCCCAGAACATTGAATGTGAGGAATACCATGCCGCTGTTATTATTTTGAAGCTGATGGTTTTTTGATCTCCTGTGTTTCTTGATCATAAATTGCATGGCTCTCTGATCTCCTCTGTTTCTTGATCATAAATTGCATGGCTCTCATTTTTCACGGCTGCTTTGTGTGTTCTAGTCTTGATTGTCCAAATTTTCCTAATTGTTCTAAAGTCTTAGAAGTTGAATTAATTAAATTCAATTTTGTATATATGATATTTTTATATTAATGAGATTAATTTAGATTAGATTATATTTATTTTTAGGGAGTCTGATTTTTTAATTTATTAATTTTTTTTTACTATTTATTCGTTTATCTATTATTTTGTGAGAGGTTTTTTTCACGTCTTGCATTCTGTGAAACAGCTCTGAGAATTATAAAAAGCAATTTGATTCTTAACAGAAAAGGAAAAAGATGCAAAAAATTTCAGGTTGAGCACGTGGAACTCAATTCATATAACCAGTGTTTGTCACTGTGAAAAGTGATATTGAGTAACAAATGGTCCGTTTGTAATGTCTAATATTATATGMGCTCTAATTAAAACTTTCTTCTTATGAAATGGATCAGCCCATTATATTCAAGATGGTCCAGTAGTGCCTACGCAGGGACCGAGGTAAGAGGAGGCGGAAAGGAGGTAATTTTGCAGAGATGTGTTTATAGATTGTAAACTAAGCAACCACCCGTCYCAAAAGGCATATTTATTTACAACGGCATCAGGCAACCACTAGTMGTACGGTATGTCTTACACACGAAAAAGAAAGACGAGAGACTTGTACTGTAATTTATATGATGATCAAGAGCTTGGAAGAGCTCAACTGAAGTAATACTTGTAGGGATTTCTCTTCATGTTGAGATAGTTCTTTCGTGATTCTTCTTCTTGCACCTTCAATTCGTCCAGCGGAGGTACATACTCATCTCCTTTTATGCCTGAAAACCGTCCGTTTGTTTATTGTGTTGTTTCTGGATTGCCCCAGCTTTTGAGGAGTTAGGTTTCATTTCTCTTTAATATTTCGCTTTAGTTTAGGGATATACTGCCTTCCATTTGTTTGCAGTATACTGTTTGATCGGTGCCCTTGATCTTATGTGATGTTGCGCCTCTGATAGAATTGACTGACGTGAAATCGTATTAACACCACATTTTTGTATTTCTTGGCATTGGTACTCGTGTATCAGTTCAAGGTTCGTAATTTTTGCTGCATGTCAAAGTTATCGAGTTTTAAAAATGCACCAGTTTTTTGATGTATACTTGATGATTTAGAATTGCCTCTATTGATGTAATAACTCCACCCTCATATGCTTCTAATATTTCAAATCCTTTGTTTTTGGTTACTTAATAATAGTTAGTATACTGGATATATTCCTATTACTCCTTTTTCCTAGAATCCTTGTTTTGCAATAACAATTTGAACGAAAGGAACCAGTTCGTGATCTGAAATTTCAGCGATGAGTGAACTTTGTTGCTTTTATCTCCGCTATTGTTGAATAACTTAGGGTCAAATGGACAGCTGATCTACATCATACCTGCTGTAACTCGGAACACTAATGTGAGAGATAATTATTTTCTGTCTCTATCTGGAATTCTAGACTAATTCAAATTTGGAAGTTCTTCTCTATTGTAGATAAAATCAGCAATGCAACTAATAATTGCAAGTCTATGATACTTGAACGGTTCATTTCTCTACTTGTTCAGTTCTCTTTTATAAGGATTCTGCTTTCATTGTTCCTTGTCTCAGGATTACCTTTGTTTTGGAAAATCAGATGATTGACATGGTTCAGCAAACGAAAGATTCCAAGTTTTGTGAATATGGTCTGGCCAACACAGAAGCTGGCTTCCCCAACGCCGCCAAGCAGCTTTTAGCACCACTATCTGCAAAGAAAACAGTATTGCGAGATTTGCAGAATGAGAATGGTAAATTGGTTCCCAAATCTCGCCATCCATTATCAGATGAAAGTGGACCTACCTGTGAACCTGTTAAAACTTCTGGCCCTAAAAGATCAGCAACCGAGAGTGTGATGAACCCTCCACAGCGATTTCCTATGAGTAATGCAGGGAATGGGCATCTTGTGTATGTTCGAAGAAAACCTGATACTGAACTAGGCAGGAGTATTGCTTGTGAGAAGCAGACTGATGGTGTTGATTGCTCACAGTTGAGGGAAACCAACTTCCAGGACGAGGCCACTCAAAGGAAATCACAGCTGACGGAACATAAGATTTGTGCCCAAGAAATTTCATCAATTTCAGAGCCATGTTCGGTCATTTTCTCTTCTGCAAGACCTACTGTTTCATCTTCTATTGAGAAGTCCAATAATATTTTACCTCCAGCAAATTTAAATCATCTTCATGCCAGTCCTGGTAATCCAGTTAGAGTGAATAGCAAGCACTGGGAAGAGAGATATATAGAACTGCAGAACTTACTCAGAAAATTGGACCAATCAGATCAAAATGATTATACTCAAAGTATGTATTTTACCTTGATAAATCTGCTTCACAACATTTATGTTGATATCACTTTCTACATTCCGCATGAAAAACTGAAAATTTCCTTCTTGATTCTTTCTATCAGTGCTTCGATCACTTTCCTCAGTTGAACTTAGCAGGCATGCTGTTGAACTGGAGAAGAGGTCAATTCAGCTTTCACTAGAGGAAGGTACTACAACTGCATTTGGTTGTCTCTTTCTTTCTTACTTATATTTTTCATTTAATACCTTGTATTGACATGAAGAAAATAAAACCAAATAGAAAATGTTGGAGCAGATAATGTTTGAAGTGCTTTGAAAATCCTATGCATATTTACCATATGAAACAATTTTTGTGCTTTAGTTTTTCTAGTTATTTTTAACAGGCTTCTATGCTTTGATTATTTATTCGAATTCAAAACCTGCACGGTTCTTTTCCTTATACTTGTTTTATTAATTTTCCTTCCCTAAATTTGTCTTGAATGGAAACATGGCTCAGTTTGGTGAACCTAGAGTGCCTTAATGTTTCTGTGAGAGGAAAGGAGTTTCCTTTGGCTGTGAGGGAATTCTTCATATGTGTTGGCTTCTTATAGGGTATGTTGTGGGTTCTAATTTTCTAAGTTCCGCAAGATTGATTCAGCAGTTAAGTAGTTGATGTGGTTGTTTCACCTTCTAATAGTGACATTATAGCCAGATTGGGCAACCATGCTGAGGTTGGATTGCGCCTTGTGGCATAGTAATTTTGTCAATATGAAACCACATTTTGGATATGCCCTTTGAATCATTAAACTCTATCAATTAAACTTTTGTTGTTTTTAAGCTACAGCAAAAGTTGATTGAAAAAGGGAAGCCTCTAAGGCTTTTCGCTTCACCTGCTAGGTCTTCAGTATGTGCCTGACTGACCTCTCCCCGTAGATGCCTTTGTGTTACACCTAGGAAGTATTTGTATTTCTAAACAATAGATTTCCCCATCTCTGCTTGCCATCTCTCCAGCTTTACCTTGCTATTTGAGCATCATTGCCTGAAATGAGCTATCAGGAGGTTATGTGACTGGTTCTTACTTGATTGGAAGAGTTTCCCTGTTGAATGGCTGATTCATGTGTCTTGAACTATGGCATTATCCTCTATCCCCAGCCTTCCRATCCTTGGAGAATCTAAGGACCATAATCATTTTAAACTAAACTCTCTTATTTATTCCCCATTTTCTTGGTGAAGAGGTGAGCCTGAAGTTTTTAATAGTGATCATAATGACTACATGGTGATAATGGATTTTAGAAGTATATTGTTACTTGGTCAACAGATAATTACATTTTCCTTGTCCATTTTGCAAGTTGTACTCCAGGTTAGACAAAGAACAAATAACTTCTTTGACTCGATGTGTACAACAATTAAAACCTCAGTGGCAATCAGCCTTATCAGAGCGTCCAATGTTAGATAACATTATCAAAGTATGAAAACTTCTTTTACTATCATTGCCTCTCCAACCCCACCAAAAAAGTTAATATTTTCTTTAAAAGAAATTCTTTACAGTTCTAATTTAGCAGCTCGTTGCTCTCTTTTCTTTTCTTCCTTTCCTTGTTTATATAATGACGTTGATWTATGCCTGCTTTTCAGCTTTCTTTCCACGTGGTCTTCTAATTAAAATGACTTATTTGTGAGATTTGTATTAATTCTGTGTAGGCCTGAATTCCACGAAACATTCTCCCTAAACTATGATTATGGAATATTATGTAACTTTAGGTACTGTTACATGATTGCATCATAAGGAAAAAATTAAATATTTTGCAGAAAACTTGCTCGTCCTTGAAAGCAAGTTTTTTGCTCTGTGCTTTAAAGTCCAAATAACCATGGGCAGAATCGGAGATCTTAAGTTGGGGTTGGGGAAATTGTACAAAGATATATCTTCTAGAAATTTTGAGAAAAATTTGGGGGAGTATATATATTAAATTTTCTTAAAATTTTGAATTTTTTGAAGGAAATAACATAGTTAATTGTTTTCTTTGGGACATCGTGTTAATTAAGCCATTGCAAAAATCATTGTGATTTTGTGCCTTTAACTACCATGATGGTGTGCAGAGAGAGAGAGAGAGAGAGCAGTGGGATACGGGGGCTAGGCTAGAGAAACAGGCCGAAGGAAGGCGCTGCTTGTGATGTTCCCTTTGGGGTTAGGCCTGGAAGGGAACAGAGAGAACATGAATAGAAGGAACTGATTGGACAAGGTGGGCCTGGACAAGGTGCTTGTGCCTGAAAGAGATGCTTGGGGACTTGGGAATTGGTTATATGGATGGAGTAGGAGAAAGGATGTGCTTTCAACTTTTCTTTCTATTGTTTGTTTGGGGATTTTTTTTTTAAAATTTTTATTTTAATAATTAACATTGAACTGAATATATGACAATAACTTGTCTAAAACATATCATCATATTTCACCAATGAGATCAGTAGTAAAGGGGAAATTCTAATCTGTCTGAACTTCACCAGGACTTCTAGTTTGTCGGACTTCTTAGATGAAGCCTACATTATACTTGGTTATACTTTGACTTTGTAATTTCTGTGCATTGATGTGCTATTAGTTTGGAAATTCTATTATGCTCTACCGCTTCCATTGATTTGCCTACTACGAGAAACGTAGATGTTTTTAGCAACCTTCTGTTATCCTAACTTATTACTCTGTTTTCTCAGCTAAAGAGCTGCAAAGAGTTCGAATCTTGGATGTCTTGGATAGATACTCAAAGCACTCTTGGATGCCCTTGACCAAACAAGAGCACTTCCAGAAGTGAGTTTAAGCTGGATGCATGTGGCCCTATCACTGTAATGTTCTGGTAACTGTTTCTGTTTTATCGATTCAATGTGCCCACTAATATGTAGATATTCTGGAATGTATTAAACTATTGACATAATTTTCCAATGATATTTTCGCAACTAATGTTGTTATTATAAGCCCTTTTGGCACAAGTGAATCCTAGCCAAAATATCCGATACAAATGTCACATATTTAACAGCAAATSAAGTCAACGGCATTACCAAGAGTCTGATATTCAAGGGATCATCTCTATCCATATGTCATGTGTTGTTGGAACTCAGAAGTCAAAGAATATTGTAATGGAGTATTTAAAGCTCACCTTTTCTTTTTTTTCCCTTTCTGGTTTTCTTATGTACTTAGAGCAACACGATCCAAGTATCTTTGATTCTGTCAACCGTATGCATATACTCTTGGGATGCATCATTACCTAGGTTTCTAGGAAAATAAAGGCTTTGACTTTGGAAGGGAACACTGCTGAGCTATGCAGGTTTGGATATATTTAATTCTCTTTGCGTGCCCCACCTAAAACTGTACATGATTGAGAAAAAAATAATATTTTCCTACAAGGCTACCTTCTATGATATTGGTAGAGCCAAAAAGTTTCATAATCTTCCATTATCAATACCGAGTCACTTCTGAGAAAATACTCTATTAGAGAAACACGGGTTGCAGCAAATGAGTTACTCTCTTACTCCATAACCATCGACTTTAATTACCTTAACTAGCTTTATTAAGTTTGTAGAGTTACTGTTTTCCACAGAAAGGTAGTGACCAGACCTCATAAGCAACCATCATTCTTGAAATTGATGATCTAACTTCAGATATAGGATTATTTGCTCTCATGCCTACCTCTCGTGAATCACGTTATTATATCCAAAGCAGAAAAAGGAAATCTTACTCAAAATCTTATATAAAATTGTTGAACTGAACTTTCATAATCTTGCATTGTTGTTGCTGGGTGATTGAGATCCACATAGTTGATTCTACAGATGCACAAATCGACTATTCTTTCTCACAGCTTGCTCAGAGAAGTTTCTTTTCTTTGTCTTTTGTAATTTCATCAGAAATATGAATTGAATCAACATATATGATAAAGATTCTCTATGCAAAATAAGTATAGGTAATGAATCGTCTTGGTATCTTGGATTGATTCCATTGGCTTGCGTGGTGGATCATCATCCTAATATTTAATATCTGATAGACCTGTTCACCTATATAATTGATTTCTGACTTTGTGGCTTGTATATTTCATAATCATAAAAAATTTCCTGGATCACTAACGGGAGGCCGTTGATCAAATTGAACCGGATTCTCAACCYCATCTAAGTAGTTTAGTCCGCCTTAAGAGCTGATTAATTTTCTTGCTGGTTTTGCCCAGCGAAGATAGTGGGGACTTGTTTGTTTCTGATCCCCAACCAAAAGATTAGGTAAAGAAGGGTAGTTTCAGCTCACGGAGTGGAGTAATTGCTGCGAAATATCAGTAGCAGCAATGACTACAGGGATGGCTTGATAGTATGGGGCTATTAGTAGTTTCTTTTCTTGGTCAGCTGAGTATAGATCTCTTTATGGTGCGAACTCAGAGAGATTTTTTCTCTTAATGCATGATTTGTGGTTTATCACGTCTAAACAACGAGTTCACCTAATACATAGATAAAAGGTATTATTAAGGGGGAGAAAATACTAATTGTAGCAACATGGTCAAAGCTGATGAGATGCTGCTGATTCAATGGGCGAAAATTATAAGGGCACTTACCATTTTATGGATGAATCTATCAGCCGTCCTTACTATATTAGAGAATAATTAGGTTCAATAGATCTTTGTGTGGATAGCACGTAATAGAAACTCATTTAATCATTTTATAATTTGTTTAGCAAATAAAATAGTTGCTTATGAGTTTATTTAACTGATAATCAGTTCTTTACAGCAGCATAAAAGCTGACATAAGCTCATGAGCAACTGTGACAAATAATAATATTATACACTTGCCATGAGCAATTGAAACTTATGTATGTGCAGTCTATTGATTATTAGGTTACATCGCTTTCAATGACGTCAAAGTGATAAAAGTAATCACAAATATCATTAATATGCATAAACTTGGCTGATTATTGTAATTGTAAAGAAATAAAAAGGATATAGTGGATGCTACTTTCTGAAGACAATGGACAGTGATTTTGATTCATTTCGCTACTTTGGATAGATAAAATTTATTGAAACAGGTTCTGGGGCTTCAACTTGTTGAAGGATCGAGGAAATGGTGCCTAATGGGTGATTATGGAGTGCACAAACATAGATTTCTATTGCTCTCCTCCTCCTCCTGCTGCTACTAGGAGGTGGGGCTGGGTGTTGGTTAGTGGCTCAACTCAACTGCAACCATTAAATTAAGACTGAATTATGGGGGAGCCAACATTGAAAATTTGACATAGCACCCAGTACCCACTCTTGCTTGCTTCTAGGTTTTGCTGATTGAATATTCTTCTTCAACAATAAACATTAGACTCTTGAATAGTTTATTTGATTAATTTAGTGGTTAAGTGTGGTGTTTCCCTATAGGCAGCAAGTGTGGCCCTGCTGGTTTAGACGAGAGCAGTAACGAAACACAAGAAGCGCAAAATCCTCATTCTCTCTAACGTTGATGGAATCTTAGGTTAGGATTCATCAGCCGGTGTGGGGATGGAAGACTTCATATTGGTTACCCTCCTCGGGCGGCCTCATGGTGGGGATGTGGCGAGCCGATGCCCAAGCACGAGCAGGGACCATCTCATCCATCTGGCTCTCCAGCGTTTCGAGAGCCACTTGGAGCTGATGTTGGCCTTCTTTTTGACTAGCCAAGTTGTGGTAATCTTACTACTTTCTATGGAGATGGTACAGTTTAGAAAAATGTATTCTATGGTATCGTCACGGGACCCCTGAAAGAGATTCCTTCGTATTTTTACTAATAAAATTGTCCGAATTGATTCCGATTTCTGAATACAAAGTTATGCTGCTCATGACTCAGCTAAACATAAAGAGTATTTGGATCTTCAGCCATGATTGATCATTGGGAGAGCTCCTGTCATAGTGGTGAAGGTTTTGCCATCATCATGCCTAAACTATTGATGAGTGCATCTAATATCTCAAACACGAGTTTATACTAAATTATCTATATTTTAATTAGACGAATGAAAATGACATGGGGTGTTAATTGTAGGAAGGGTCGCATAATAAGAACTTGGTTGTATATATAGTAATAGACTAGTAGTTAATACTAGTGTTAGCTTAGCAGTGCCAGCCCTACGAGGCTAAAGAGGACATCTATTCAGGTTGCCGCATCTGCACAACAGAATCATCTACATAAGCATTATTCAACTCGCAAGAAACAGAATATCATTTTATTAAAATTCAGTACTCTATTCAGACCAGGCCTTCGTCACCAGTTTCCAACTCTCTCTCTCTCTCTCTCTCTCTCTATATATTGTAGGAGTCAAAGTTGGCTCTTACTTACGACGTTTCTCTGTAATAGGATGTTAGTTCTTCTTTGCTACAGTAAATAGTGCTACTTATAAATTTTGCAATTTTAAGATAGCTGAGTTTTTAGTGATTAGTAAAATGAGAGTAGAAGGAAGGATATGTTTGACTGGGCTAAGACTTAAACGTATTCACATTATCATAAAAAACTTGTCAGTATGATATTTTGATAATGACTCTGAGAAATATACATGTCCGAATGGTGATTTGGTGTGTTAAATATATAATATATATATATATTCATATATATATATATATATCTCTCTCTCTC
>MEJB01000006.1:4405748-4450907 GCA_001752375.1 Rhazya stricta
AAATATAATAAAAATATATTAAAAATTTTGAAGAAGATTTTAGAGTCGATAAGAATCCTTTAAACGGGCTCCTCGGCTTTTGATCTGCCAGAATAAAATTTAATAATATTCTCTTCACTTCCTGCTTTAGTTTTGATTTTTCTAAAAATAGYTTTGCTTAKTCAGTCCTACGTGATGTGTCCTAGTGGTYGGACCATTTGTACCAAAGCATATTAATATTAAATATTAATATAGCAGATTCTTCCTCAAATTCACCTCCTCAYCCTCTCAATATCTATTCTCGTCTGTCRGGRTTCATACCACTAACTAATAACATCAATTGTGAAGAAATACTAATAGAATAATTCATAATCTTCGGCTAATGGTTTTGTTTTGGAGTAATACTTTCTCATTGGCTATCTTTAATATTATGAAAAAGAAAAGATTCCAGCCATCTATCATAGGAGTAGATGAACAATTGCTGGCATCCTTCAGATGSGTAGTTAGTTTATTAACCTCAGTACTCTCGGGGAGGAGATAAACTCATTAATTTACTGTAAAGCCAAACCCGTTCCATATAAAGCAAACACAAACAATAATCAAGTTGACATTTCAGGGAAAATAGAAAAAGGAAACAATTTACTACACTGTTTAGCTTTTTTTTATAAGATTTGCATATATTCTTGTGGTTGCGGTCTAAGAGATTCTGAAAGAAGAACAAACTCAGAATCRCCAGTCCTTCCTCTTCTTATGCTCCCATATCACATGTTCATATGTGTATGTATGCATAACCCCACCACCAAATCCTTTGCAGTTGCTATAACACAGTACAAAACACCTGCTTAATGAAGAGTTCCTCTAGAGAATCTTCTTAAAAGTGAGTCCCATCGTCCTACTTTTTTTTTTCGATATAGGAGTTATTCTTCTTAAGGTGCTCTTTTGTTCGGATTCTCATGTGTTTTCCCTTTCGGTGAAATTTTTACTTGGCTTGCTCTCTTTTTTTGGCAACCCATTTGACTAGCAAGTATAATTTTGCTAATCAGAGAGCTCCCATTCCTGTCATCAGTCCAAAGATAGTGGCTTTAGCGCTTCAACTATGTTGTTTCTCACTGATAATCAAGATTTCTAATTTAYCGATTGCATTTCTATTTCCCTTGCTCATGTCTGACTTTGGAGGTTGATGGCGATTTCATGCTTTCTGCTTCAACCATAAATTCGACTTCTTCAGCTATACTGACTCAATATTATCATCATATGCCAGTCTTTTAAGTGCCCTCGGAAAAATTCTGGAACGCCTCTTTCTAATTTGTTTTGTTTTTGTCCTRGGAAGAGGATGATTTGATTGGAAGAGGAAACCAGTTTAGATGGGCTGGCGGTAGCTGATGGCGGCGTTGTATTTACTTGTTCCAGTTCTTTTCTTCGTCAATCTAGCCGTCATCATTCATGTCGCATCTTACTATGTTTGAGCACTATTATCTTCTTTGCTTTTTGAGTGGCACTCAAGTCAAGTTTCCGCTATGCTCTTCCTTTTAGAGTTTGCTCGCACTGTTCTTGGCTTTAATGTTGTATATATATGGTTGTGCTAGTTTCATGTGAAAGTGTMTGTACTGTGGTTTATATCCTCTGAAATCCATTTCTCATTGCAGTTGCAAAGAAATATTTATTGACGATGTATGTGCCACTCGGCCTGATTGGGTTTTGGAAGACGACCGAAAGGAATCCTTCCTGGAAGTTCCTCTTCTTGTTTTTCATATTTACGCTCCTGTTGTACTTTGGTTCCTGATATATTTTCATTTCAGTGTTTAGGGTGTGTGAGATGGAGGTTTAAGAAAGATTCCATTATGGAAGATGGTGCTTTTAAGCCTAATATTACCATGCTCGGATCACTTGCTGACAACGCTATGGATTTCAGTCCTATGCATGAACTCTTGCTTGACGGGTTCTGGTTAGAAACTACAGATGATTCCAATTTTTGGCAGCCTGGTCTTTCTACTTCTTTAGATAACCGRCCATTGTACTCCAACACTTCAGAGATTAACATAGGTGATTTCAATTCCAACCTAAATCAGGCAAGTATTTCAGAAGAAGGAGAACATTCAAACCTTACTGAGAGTAGATCTCCCATTCATACCCAAATGGATCAAATTGCTGCCAGACAATCACAAAACCAAGAAGCTATCCATAATTCAGTATCCCCAAACCAAACTCAAAACTTTCTGGTTGAAGGAACCGAAAAGAATAGAAGGTTGTGGATTGCACCAAACAGAAATCTTACTCCAAATGCCTCGCTTCGGAATAAATTAGTACAGGCAATTGAGTACCTGAAAGAGTCTACAAGAGATAAAGATGTCCTGATTCAAATATGGGTGCCCATCAATAGAGGAGGCAAGAACGTCCTTACAACTAACAATCAACCATTCTCCCTTAATCCCAACCATAAGAGTCTTGCAAAATACAGGCATGTATCCAAAAACTATCAATTTGCACTGGAGGAGGACTCCAAGGACTTTGTTGGGCTACCTGGTCGTGTTTTCTTGAAGAAGTTGCCGGAGTGGACTCCTGATGTTCGCTTTTTCAAAAGGGAGGAATATCCGCGCATTAATCATGCCCAGCAGTACAATATTGGAGGATCACTTGCCCTTCCTGTTTTTGAACATGGAAGTGGAACTTGCTTGGGTGTTGTTGAAATCATCTCAACTTCACAGATAGTTAGTTATCAGCCTGAGCTTGAAACTGTTCGCAAAGCTCTTGAGGTCCTTTCTTGTTCTTTACTCTCCCTAGTGCTTGTCTTAGAATTGCAATAACTTTATTAATGAATTTTGACCTGAAAATAAAATCCTAATTTCATCCTGAAAGAAGCTTGGACATTCTCTGCATGCATGGTAACTTAAGGCGTCTAGCAGCATGTAACTTGTCCAATCTTTTTATTGCAGTTCTGTTTTCTTTCTGTAGATGGATTTATTGCACCTGTAAATTGTAAAGCATTCTGCTTTTAATTGMCAAGACTATGTGGAACCTTGTCATGACAAGTTTTAGATGCCATCAACTGCTTTAGACCCATTGTACAATACTGTACTCCTTTTGAGCCTCTACTTTGTGGTTTTCTATGCACGGGTATAATTATTATTATTATTTTTTTTTTTTTTCTATCTGGGGCTGCTGAGTGAAGGGGACCTGATTATTTTCTTCTATAAACATGCTGTTTGTTGTTCTCAGTCTACTCCCCTTTTGCTATGAAAAGAACCTTCCATCTGGGGTCCTCTATTTTGCTTATCTTTTTCTTCACTACAGGACTTCCTGCTCCTGACTTTCCTGCTGTACATAAAAAGAACATACAAAATGCTGAATTTCATMTGATGCCTTCTCTGTCTGTTAATTCAACAATGCAACAAGTACTTCTTCCCTTTTCACTTCTAAGAAAAGTTCCATTCCTGCAGGCTGTTGATTTAAAGAGCTCTGATATGTTCATTCCTCCTGAAGTAAAGGTAGGCATTATGTAACTACTAGATGTTAATGCTATTACGATTTTGAAGTTTGTTCCGAAAATAAAAAGAGTTTTTATTCTGAATCAGGATTGCAGTGAGTCCTACCAAGTTGCTTTAGCAGAGATCAAAGATGTTTTACAATGTGTCTGTGACATGCACAAATTGCCTTTGGCTCAGACTTGGGCCCGTTGTAGTCAACAGGGAAAAGGTGGGTGTAGGCACTCTGATGAAACCTATGCTCATTGTGTTTCCACAATTGGCTCTGCTTGCTATGTACGCGATCCACAAGTTTGGGACTTCCACGTGGCGTGCTCTGAGCACCATTTGCTTGAAGGTGAAGGGGTGGCTGGGGGAGCATTTACAACAAATCAACCATGTTTTGCCACTGACGTTACAGCCTTTAGCAAGACAGAATACCCTCTTTCTCACCATGCAAAAATGTTTCACCTATCTGCTGCTGTAGCAATACGCCTTCGATGTATTTATACTGGATCAGCTGACTTTGTTTTGGAGTTCTTTTTGCCACTTGATTGTAGAGATGCTGAAGACCAGAAGCAGATGCTGAATTCATTATCTTCAGCGATACAACAGATTTGCCGAAGTTTGCGTGTTGTTACAGATCATGAATTAATAGAAGAAACTGCATCTGCCACGGTCAAAAGGTCAATATCTTTAGTTGATAGATTTGACACGGAGGATTCTCCAGCACTGACATCTCCTTCCAAGAAATCATCTGAAGATGCTTCTTCCTGGATCGCTATGGCATCCATGGCGGACAAAGGGAAGGGTAAAGGTATAGCTTTCTCTTTGGATAATCACAGGAAGGAACCAGAAGAAGAATTCAAGTTGACAACCTATTGGGATAAATGTGCATTGGAGTTGCATCAGGTGCCTACAATTTCAGATCATAATCAAATTCAACAAAGTCATGGCCACAAAGAAAATGCTTCAGGTAGTGACTATTCTGTTATTAGGGAGCATCACTACTCAGGTACCAGAAGAGCAGGTAAAAGACGGAGGACAAAAACTGAGAAGACAATAAGCTTACAAGTACTTAGACAGTACTTTGCTGGCAGTCTAAAAGATGCTGCAAAGAGTATTGGAGGTAGGGAAACTCATACCCTTCACATTAATGGCAACAGGACAAGAATATCTACTGCACTTTTAATTACAAGTTCTTACTGCACTGTTTCCCACTACTCCAACTTCTAGTTGATTAAAGTTTTATTGGTATGCTTATCTAAGCCTGAATCTTCAACCTAGTAATAACTTTGACTATATTAAACGCAGATAATCAATTACAAATATGACAATGCTTTTTTTTTTTTAATTAGAAATCTTGATTAGTTGGAGATATTGGAAAATCTGGGGATCGATTATAATACTTTTCTCTTGTGGAAACTGTGCAGTTGCTAGTTGTGAACATTCATTTCCTCTATTCTTTATGGTTATGTGATCTGTCGGTATCATGCAATGTGGTGGTCGATATAACTTTGGTTGCAGTATGATGGTTTTTTCTTCTGTAAGAGTTCAAAGTTTRTTGTTAGATTTCTATCAGAAACACTTCTTTTATCATACACACCACATTACAAAACTGCACTGGTTTGAATGGTTAGTTACAATTGGTATCTTTCTACTTCCACAACAAGCGTAAATTTCATTTTCCGAGTTAGAGAGATGTCAGCTAATTTGGATTTTGTTTGCTACATATAACTGTTACCAAGCTACCGTTTTCTGTTGCGTTGTACATTATAAGTTAGTGACCAGAAAATATATCCATGACCTTGTAGGAATCCTGTGCTACTTTTAGCCGATATGCAATTACTCATTGAATAAATTCTTCAATTTGTTRGTCTTGCAGTATGCCCTACAACTTTGAAAAGAATTTGTCGACAACATGGAATCACTCGATGGCCTTCCCGCAAGATAAAGAAGGTAGGACATTCATTGAGGAAACTTCAACTTGTGATAGACTCAGTCCAGGGTGCCGAGGGTTCTATTCAGCTTAGTTCTTTCTATAACAACTTCCCCGAACTTAGTTCAACTAGTTTAGCAAGTCCTAGTCAGTTCCCCACATCAAACCCAAGTGATGATTCCAAGAAATTCAGTTTTCCACCGGAAAGCAGCAACTTAAGCCCTGCAACTACTCTTTCAAAGTCACSGACTTCTTCGGGCAGTCATAGTTCCAGTTCAAGTTTCTGCTGCTCTGTTGGGGCAACGAAGTCTGCTTTTCCTGTAAATTTGTCGTCAGGAGAACACTGCATAGGAACACTAAAGAAAACACGCAGTGATGCAGAATTGCAAAACATGGTTCAAGAGGGAACCAAGCTTTTGGTACGATCAAGGAGCCACAAGACCTTTATTGAGGATGCTTCTCTTGAAGCTCTACCTCCCTTGGCAAAGGCAAGCAACCAGATTGTTCAGGATGGAAGCACATTTAGGGTAAAAGCCACATTCGGGGAAGAAAAGATCCGGTTTAGCATACAACGGAGTTGGGCTTTCGAAGATTTATTACAAGAAGTTAGGAGGCGGTTCAGCATAGATGATACCACTAGAATTGATATCAAATATTTGGATGATGACTCCGAATGGGTGCTCCTGACGTGTGATGCTGATCTTGAAGAATGCATTGACATCCACAAATCATCTAGAAGCCGAATAATTAAGTTATCCCTCCATCAGCCCTACCATTTGCATCTTCCAAATTCATTTGGTAGCCGAGGCCTTTCCTAGAGCATGTCTAGTTCTGGCAGCCAGTTTTTGGTTGTCCAGAGGATGCTTGGAGTCCGCTTCAATTGGCTTTGAAGCTAGCCTACAAGACAACTGCCTGGGTTTCTGGGAAGTTCTCTTTTCTTTCTTTCCATAAAATACTATATAGTTGGAAGAGCCAGAATGGCTTTAGGTGGGGAATGTGTTTGAAATTACAATAAGAGGTTGTCCGCGGTGGCGTCCGGAGTTGCAAACAATGGTAGTTGAAGTTATCCACCCGCGAATAAATATCACTCGGGAAAGTTGGACTTTATTTAGTGTCACAACTATATTGAGCCATTCTGCAATGCTGTAGAGAAATATCATGCTATAGTCACATGGCTATTGAAGATTGTGTATGAAAAAGGGTGTTGAACATTCCAGATGACAAGACTTCAGCAGTTTTAGCGCTTGCTGGTGATGTGTGAGAGAGAGAGAGACGAACACAATTAAACTTCTGTCGATTGTGCTTATAACGGTATTTATCCCATCCACGCCTCACGATCTCACCTCTTAAATTAAATTATTACTCCTTTGCAGCTTTCCCCTGGTCAGAAATTTGTTTATATTTCAGTGTTGGAAAACATAATCAAGAGAAAAACTACTATGAAGATAGGGTTTGATAGATAAAGACTAAGTTATATACTAAAAAAGGCAGAAGGTTAAGGGTGCTCTTGCCTCAAGGCCTCGTATCCTGTTGCTAGGCCTCAGGACGAAAAACAGGACATTGCAATTTATACTTCGGGGATGGCTCGGGGCTACTTTGGCGACTGCGTCTCTGGGTAGATCCAAAAAGCAGAAGGAATGATATCAAGACACAGTATTTCCTTCATATGTGCCAAAAYGAAAGATAACAAGATAACCTAGAAGATATGAAATATAATGATATGCAAAACTTGAAACAAATCGTGCTTTAGCTCACTAAATTGGATTTCTTAGATTGTAAACACTCTGAAAAGATATTCTTTTCTGGATTGTAGCCTATCTTAGACAAGAAAAAGTAGCTTCCTCTTGCATAACTGTCCAGTTCTTCTCCATCTGATATGAAGGGCAAGACGAAAAGAGAACGAGTGATAGTCAGGTAGAGTATATATTTTGAAACCATGACACTCTGACCAAAGCGTAATCAGAGGTGGAAAGCTTCATTTTAGCAATCGGCTCACTCGAGATTCTGAGGGACTCTAGTATCCAGTCCTAAACAATCAATAAAATCTTAAATAAGTACTTGGGTGGATATAGAGCTTCAACACTTTCTTATCAGCAAAGGTACTACCCTCAGGTTCTGAGACTCATTTGCTACACTGCTTTGCAGATTTGATATGTTTCTTCATGTAGCGAGCCTTACCGTATCCATTTCAGAGATTCCACAGGTATTTGACTCCATCTACTTGAAAAAGAATAATTCAGTGGTGGTGATATCAAGATGCTCTTCACAGAGATAGAGATAGAGATAGAGAGAGAGAGAGAGTTAGTACAAGAAAGCCAAAAGATTATGATAATAGGCTAGAGAATCATGGAAATTTGGTTGGCGAATGAAATCTGAAGACAAACAAAGTAATTGCATTTCATCACTAAACCATCGTCTCAGGTCAAAATATCTTCTCAACCACAAAAAATCATCAAATTCTAAGTGCAATACCTTGAAGGGGCTGGCTGAGTAGAGTGACAAAACTCTTGTCCAAAAGACAAACAGAAACTGCAGGATTGCCATACTTGCTTTCCCTCCATCTTGGTGTCGCTTCTAAATGGTGGAAAATGAAGAAACACGAAACTAGAATTATAAAACTAAAAGTTAAAAGTCCTATTCAGTTGGGAGGGAAAAAAAAGGTGAAATGATGACCTTACCTAGATCCACATTTGTTCTCTTAAAGCCTTATTTCCGCAGTTAGCTGCTTCCATCATCTGGTTGATATAACATCAGTCTTGAGAAAAAGAAAATTTCTCATCTGGTACTCCAGTCGTCCAGAAAGTCATTTGTTTGGGCCTGCTGACACGATATTTTTCCTTGGCCCCATCCTTTTAATACCCGCTTCAAAGTTCTCAAGGCTGTCACACTTCCATCATCTCTGTAACATAATGATGCACATATGTCAGATGTTCACAGGAAGAACAATGATGCTGCTGCAGAATAGTGCTTGATGGCAAATGGATTAACTGAAGAGTAATGAACTATTAAAACAAATAAGAAATCAGAAATAAGCCTGAGAATATCCTGAAGAATGAGCCATTTAAGCCTCATCCAGTTTACTTTGTGGGTGAAACAAAACTCAATGTTGAAAGGCTAATAGAAAATTTGAAGTTGAACTTACAGCAACTGCTGGTAGAAACATGCATCTGGCAGCAAACAGTAGACTGTATTTTAGATCATTAAGTTATTTCTGGGAAGTTTATTGATTAGAACACTGCAAAAGCAATTTACCAGCCTTATCTAGTTTATGTAATTCTCTAGACCAAAATGCATTGCCAAATTTTACTTTCGGAATAATGTTATGATGCAGTTAAAGAGCAAGCAGAAAAATCCAAGAATTCAGAAGGAAAAGAATGAAAAGCCAACTATTCCACATTTTTTGTCACACACTTCAAAATGAGAGGGAAAAAGGGAAATACCTCTGCAAAATTGTCTGCCACTCATTCCCAATTGACCTATTTGGTTTCCAATGACTTGAATTCCAATCTGTCGGGTCAGAGTAAATCCTGTTTTCCACCTTACCTCCTGAAGCCATATTTAACATACTCTCTGCTAGTTCATTAGCTTCGTGCTTTCTTCCACTCTTGATCAATGCATCAATCACTGGCATAAATGATGCCGGGTCAAACCCATAGCCTTTCTGCATCATCTTCTTGAGAATATCATGAGCTTCTTCAAACTTCTCATCTTTGCATAGTCTGTCAATCAGATCTTTGTAAAGGAAGCTTCCCACATCAAAACGTCTCTCTAGAGCAGCTTGAAACAACTCCTTGGCTTCCAAAGTTTCCCCTTCAGCTAGAATCTCATTGAACATTGCAGCATAAAGTACTTTTTTGTGACCACATATACCCAAAGCAACATCAAATATCTCTTGTGCAGGTCTAAATTCACCAATTCTGCAGAATGTTTCRATCAGTAACTTAAATGAATAGATATTGGGGCTTATCCGTTGTTGTAACATTTCTTCTAAAAGAGAGGTAGCTTCTTCCACTTTGCCTTCTTCACAAAGACAGCTAATTATACTGTTGTAAGTGAAAACATTAGGAGGAATGCCTCTTTCTCTCATCTCATCCATCAGTCCACACATTTCAAAAATTTGATTTTTACTCCCAAGTCCTAAAATCAAACAGTTGTAGGTCTGTAAGGTCCTCTTGCAACCTCTTTTTTCCATGTCTTTCAGAACCTGAAATGCTGATGATACCTTTCCTTTCTTACACAAGCTATACAAAAATGTGTCGTAAACAATTGAATCAGGGTATACATTTTTCTGCATCATCTCAATGAATTTCTTTTTAGCTTCATCAAGCCTCCCGTGAATACACAACCCGTTGATAATTGTTGAGTACGTAATCAAGTCTGGCAAGCATTTTTTCCTATTGTTTCCCTCATCCACTAGGCCAATAAATGAATTTCCAAGGTTACCAAGAGCACCACTTCCGTGATTCCACATTTCACTGACAATTTCAACAGCTTTGTCTACCTGCCCAGTTTTGCATAGACCATCAATCACAATATTACAGCTGATGGTGTCTATACCATAGCCTCTTTCATTCATCTTTTGCAGTAATTTCTCAGCTTCTGATAATTTCCCTTCTTTCCAAAGGCTGTGCAGCAAAATGTTACATGTGTAAATATTTGGATCGTAGCCGCTCATCATCATCACATGTAAAATTCTGTTTGCATCCATTATCTTCCCTCTACTGCAGTATCCATGGAGCAGACTGCTATAAGTGACTGTATCTGGAGACATTCCAGCCGTTGTCATTAGACCCATCAACATCCTTGCATCAGCAAGCATCCCACTTCTGCACAGGCCATATATRACAATGTTGAAGGAGTAATTATTTGGTTGTACTCCCTCATCCACCATATCTTTAAGAACTGATTGGGCCTCAAAGACCTTCCTGTTTCTCATCAAACCATACAGCCAAATGTTATAGCTATACACATTTGAGAAAACACCATTTCTCTTCATGGCCTCAATCAGCTTCCTTGCTTCGTCCAGCATTCCTTTCTTGCAGAAGCCTTCCAACATAACATTGTACGTAACTGAATTCGGCTTAGGTAACCCTAAATCGTCATCCATTTGCATGTCCCTGAAAATTCTTGATGCCTCCAAAATATTCCCAGCATCAAAAAGAGCTGAAATCCTAGAATTAAACGTAACAACGTTAGGAACGAGCCCGTGTTCTTTCATCTGCTCCACCAATCTCTCTGCCTCTTCAGTCTTACCCTCCCGGCAAAAACATGAAATCAAGGTATTGTATATAACCAAATTAGGAAATACACCTACCTCCTTCATGACATCCAAAAGCTCCAGCGCCTTATAAGCAAGCCCAACTCTACAGTAACCGCGGATCAAAATACCGAAACTAAACTCGTTAGGCAAACAGCCTTTGTCACGCATTCTATCGAATAGCTTCCGGGCATCTTCTAACCGATCGAAGTTACACAGCGAACTGATCAAAAGGTTAAAAGTATAGGTTTGTGGCGACAGCCCTGCAGAGATCATATCTATATATAACCAAGAAACTACGTCAGCATTGTCACCTTTGATTGAGGACTCAATAAGCAAATTGTAAAGCGAAATTTCAGGAGGATGATCGAGGAAGTGGGCTCGGAGAGATCGAAACTGAGACAAGGCCTTGTCAACGTAACCGCTTTTGGCGAGGATCTTAACGACGGCATAGGAAAAACCATGGTTGGTTTCGTAGGGCCGGGAGAGGAGTAGATGATGGAGAGCATCAATCTCCGTAAACATTCCAGAACCAAGAAGAATGCGGGTGATGCGAGTAACAGAGTGGAGACAAAGATCTGGAATGGACTGAGCGCTGCGTTTGAAGAGTTGCCATGCAAGTATGGGATTGCTAGAGTTCTTGAGCAGAGCTTTAGCCAGTGTCTTCTTCGTACGCTCCATGTAGTACCCCGGCAGGTGACTCAGGAAGGGGATACTGTGACTTCCCCAACTGCAATTCAATTTTCGCGGGAAATCAATTGAACAGACACAATTCAGACAGCCCGACTGAACGAGGATGAGGATTTAATTTTTTTCCCTTTTTCTTCCCCAAAAAAAATATAGAATTTTTTTATTTTCGTTTCTATATTAAGTTTCTTTATCATAAATAACAAGGTGACATCAAAAAAAATAAATAATATATATATATATTTTTTTATTTTTTGTTATTTATTTTTTAAACTATCCCCGTCTAACTTAACATTCAATTTTTGTCAAAAAAATTCATTTAATGTATATCAATTTTTAAATTTAAAACAAACTCTGTGTTCAATTCATTATGGCCAAATCAGATATTTAAATTACTTACGTGCCAAATATCAAATATTACAAAACGGAAAAAAAATATAGTTATTTTGCATGCTGCAAATGATTACATTTTGCTTTGGGTGGGGGTGAGGGTGGAGGAGATCTACCACTTGTTGTTTCATTCCATTGCTTCAAATAATCTACAGACAATTAATATCAAAAACAAATATCAATCTATTTTTGCATTGCTGCAAATGATATTACTCAGGGGCTCCATTGGCCCTGAACAGGTAAAGGTTAAAGCAGAATGTAAGAGCTTGCAGGTATTTCTTTCTTTTCTCGAAATCTTTTGCTCGACGAAGGTTACTGGTATGGGAACGGAACATTAATTAAATCTGGTTAAAAGCTCCTTGCATTTACAGGTGATAATGCTGTAATGTCTCACTCATAGCAGTGCATATTACCAACAGAATAATGCTGGGGGGAAAGGAACCCTGGACAATATTCGAAGAGCACTGGAAATCTCATAGCAAGTGTGATCATCACCCCCCAAGGAAAAAGAAACTCTATATTCTGCMACATATCTTTCTCTTTTGATTCCCCCTACTAAACACGAACTGTTACAACATTTTCCACACAAGATCTTGTCGTTTAAAGAAATCATTTTACTTGGCTTTCTTTTGCTCAAAAAAGATTCTTCACTTTCTTCTTTTAGCTAGAAAGATGGATTAGATCAATCCATTGACGYGGATATGTCATCTCCTCGTTTTGTGCTGGGTAAACACCTCGATGAGGGACCAAAGATACTCAATACAACCTGCAACAGGTCGAAAATAAGCTTCACTAAACCAGTATCTTGAGAAATGGCTTACTACCGAATGAAATCATAACAATATGTCAGGATTAGCTATCTAATTTGCAGAATGCTTTCTACCCTTCCTATTTCCTGTTTCTTTCCTTTTTCTGCTTGCCAACTCAGTGAGGAAAGAATATCATGAGAAATAATATATGCATACTACATGAGGAAATGACAGACAAGACAATTATCTAGGAAAGAGTTGCATCCAAATACTGTGGACATGATAATTACCATTTAGTTTTTCTTGCGAGAGGTTACCATTTTAAGTTTAAGAGCATTTTCAACAAACTTACAGGCAGAAATACAAGCCCGTGTAAGAAGCCAATAAGAACCAGGGCCAAGTACATTTGGAAATAGTAAATCTGCAAAGACACAGGGCAATCATATAAAAAGATACTGGGATATGACCTGCAACGAGTGTATAAAAAGCTGAGATTGAGAGTCTTATACCACAAAAATTTCTGATCTTGCAAAGCAGAGGACGATGACTCCAACTAGCTTTGTGAGTGTAATTCCACTAGGAAAATATATTCATAGTCAGCATAACCATTAGAAGAACTCTGAAAACTATATAACGCCAGCTGTAAAAGGCTACGAGACAAAGCTATTATCCTAGTAGACAAATCAGACACCTTGCTAATGTGCCTTGAGCAATTAAATAAATACTATTAGCTAAGGTTGCTAAATTTGACATCCTCGAGAACTTACAAGGCAAACAAAAGGCTACACATAATAAAGAGATGCAATTATTCGCTTATAGAATGTTTCATTTGTTTAATCTCTTTCTTGCATGATGGAACAAAGGTTGAAGRTCAGCAGAGAAATCAGCTTAAGGTCATATATTTGCTTATCCAGAAAAAGAAAAAAATTAAAAAAAGGAAACAACGTAAACTCATGTATCCATAGTCCTATTCTTACGTGCTTACTGATAAACTTATTAATGCTTCCTTTTCTTGAACGCTTTATCCTCCCAGGTAAACACAGGAAAGAGAAGAGGATGGGAATTTGTCCTAAAAAAGAGGTAATTCCTTTTGGGGCCTTCAATTTAGGCACATACTCTACCCCACCTCTTTTAGGTTTTGCCTCATTTTCTACACCTTAGAGATTCTTTATAGAAACAGATTTTTCTATATCAAAGCTTTTTGGATGAAAGTATCTCTCTAAAATGTTAAAGTAACTTTTCCAGGATTCGAAATCATCCAGAACAATTAAACATTTGATAACTAAGGAGAATAACCACTATTTCAACAAGAAGCTTTAGCGAATATGTTCTGCAAAATATGTGCATCTAAAGGAAAGGGAAGCTGGGGTTTTTTTGTTTCATTATTTTTTCGTTTTTTGTTTCGGGGGTGGGGGGTTAAGGAGGGAGGGATGTACAGGAAAAGCATAAGAAGGGGTTTAAAACGAAAGACAAGTCCGATATATCCATCATCGTTTGATTAGAAAATATTCCCAAATTAAGCTTCAAGTTCAGGCCTTTATTTTCTATATGCATACCAAATATCAAAGCATGACTATCATTCATCACCGATAACATCAGTTCTTGCTCGCATTTAAGCTTAATTTGTTTTTTTCCTTTCCCCTTTTTAACCTCTGAATTATTGCCGACTGATTTGGTCAATCAGAGGGTAACACAAAAGTTTATATTTCAACTTCCAGATAATGCTTGCAGCAGAGAATTTGTTATCAACTGCAACATGAACCCAGATGACGCCGAACTAGTTGCTAGTGGAAAAATATAAATGTGAAGACTAACCTAAATACAGAAGCTCCCATGGTTTGTAAAGCATGCCTTGCTCGCTGTTCTCTGTTTCCTTCACTTACCTTGAAAGGGAACCAAAAATTTACAGAAAGTCCAAAATCTCTTAAAGAACCAAACAGGAAAACCCAAATAATAAGAAAAAATAATGATAAAACAAATAATAAAAGAAGAAATCAATTTAGAATAAAATTCAGCATTCCCACTCTAGATAAACAGGATCCTCTATTGAAGGTTCCTCCAGGATAGACAAACACTAGATCCGTGGGGGGAGGAGTTCAATTAGTTCAAATCTTACCATAAAGGCATGTGATATATGCACACAGAATTCAACAGCAATCCCAATTGACATAATTATGTTCACCACTGAAACAGCATTCAATTGAATGTTCAAAAGTGCCATCACACCCTGCACAAGGTCCATGATTTAAGTCAATCTTAACTCCTTGGAGGAAGTAAATTGATGAAAAAGGGAAACTYACCATGAGATCCAATACAATCATGGCCAATACAAGTATAATGATAGCAGAGCTCCATAAACTGCTTTTCATAAAGCCAGAAGAGGAAAGGTAATATCAGATCAATAAAATTTGCTGCAAATGTACAAATAAAACTGGAATACAAGCTCACAAGAGAAACATGGAAAAGAAAAAGAGACCTGGATGTAATAATTAGGCAAACAATGAACACGGCACCTGTCATATGGCCAAATTAGATATAGTTTTCTGAATAATGATGCACAATCTATGGAAAAGAAAACGGCTAAAAATGGATAGTAACAATGCAATACAGATAAATCAGACATAGCCATAACCACCTTCAATCAGTAAATTCTTGGTTTTCCCACCAAGGAATATAAATATTATATTTACTATGACTGGTGATATTTACAATGAAACTTTTGCAGTTTTAAGTGCTTTATCCCATAAACATAAACTTCAAAAGCAACCAATAAATGAAATCACCACACTCTAAACCTAATGGCAGCATCAAGAGTTTGATTGCAAACCAAGTGCTATGGCAATGTTGATCAGAGCTGTCATCCCTATATCCAAGTATTGCTCAAAGAAAATATAGTGCACCGAATAGGGAAATATATCCATCTGCAAAAGAAAATTACATGAGTTGGCATAGCTTGGCACGAGTCAATCCGGTATTTAACTAACATACTTCAATTACTTTCCCAGAGACCTCCGAGAAAAAAGGAAATATGAAGAATCAGGTTGTGTGCATTATATCTATTCCATTGAAGGTTGGAGGCATGAGATACGAAAATCCTGAAAATGCAGGATTTCGATGACAACAGTTCAAAGAGTTAATACCTAATATTGAATTCAGCATGCTCAAATAGTTAAGAGTTAAACTACAAAGCTCCTCTTATATTATCAGGGACAATAGTAGGAAAAGAACTAATGGTAAAACAGCATTATGAGAATGATGGCGTTGGCTAAAAGCATATCAAATTGCATCATATTCCTAACAGTGAAGAGTAAATTCCAAAACAACACCATATTATGGTTTTCTAACCTTCAAAGAATCAGAGAGTCTTGCAGTGAACTCTCGTGCTGCCCATATTGAGTTAACGTAATCACTCTGTTAAATAGATTTTCCAAATTAAACGGGAAGTAATAAATACCCAAAATAAAATGATAAAAACTTGAAAAAAAATCTTTTACTTGTTTGTTTAGAGGGGTGTGATAGGTACGGAACTCCGATGCTCTTATGACTCCACCTTCATAACCTGGCATGATCACAATCACTTTTAATACTTGGTAGCAAACATTTGCTGCCTCATGCATCAAATTTTTGCAACATCATTTATGTTTGCATGATTTTCATATGCTTCTGGAACATCTCCTTACCATTTAGATCTATGCTATTAGTGTAAGCTCCATGGCCACCCTTCGCACAGTCAGCAGAAGGTAATGCATTTAGGAACCACGGTAGCTTCTCCCTGAATTGTGCTGTAGATGGGCGACCTCTAACCAAATCCGAGTGGCGGAAGCACTGATAACCATCCAACATGATCAATTTTTTACAACCTCAATTTTCACCATTAGTAAATAAGAAACTTTCTATGCAATATTAACTCCATGCTACTCTTTCCCGAAACATTTATCACAGTAAGATTACAAATCTCTCCAGAAATGTAAATCTTACAGTTGTACAGTCTGCACAAACTCCACCAAGTCCACAATAATCTTCATCAGGTGAACAGCAAGGGGGCTGAAAAAGGAAGTCTTGCCACTTCAGACAACTGAATACCATATCTAAAGAATTGCAACTCCAAAACATAAACCAGAAGACTAGGGAAGATATTGGACATGAGAGCTTATTCATGGATTGTGCTACAACAGGGATTAGTAATAGCTGCAGCTTACCAGACAATATTGCAATGCCAAAAAACCATTACATGGACTGAAGAAGTCACACTCTTACATAGGGGACATACTTGTATATAGATTGCTTGACAGAACCAATGAGAAGCAGTACAATTGCAATGTCAGAGATTAACTTGTGATTCGGGTAGATGGAAATGTGGTATCAATAGTGGACTAGGATGACTAGACTCAGTGTACWCCAGGATCATTGATATTTGAGTACTTGTTTATACCTCACATAAGCATGCGTGCATAGACGAAGAGGGGCAGAGAGAGATAGGTATTCCTTATATATGAAACTTATGACTAGGAAGAACAAAATTCACATCAAAGGAGGGATATGATCAATGACCTGATCATTAGGAGGGCAATAACTACCATCCACAAACTTCCGACAGCAACCAAAAGCTTCAGGCGATATCCAAACAAGAAAGTCATCAAGCCATGAGGCTGCGGGCTTAGCAATGTAGCTTACTTCAGGTGTAATAGAGGCTCTGGAAATCTGGAAAAGAAAATTGTTAAGTGATGCATCAAGACTGAGGCCATAGATAATCGTTTCATATACAAGTCCAAATTCTATCCTATGACAGTTCAGAAGAAAAACGGGTTTGACAAATTGACATTGCTCAAATTAACGGCAAGGTAAAGCACATTGAATGCAACCCTAATGTGAGGTAGATGTTCCAAAGACGAAATAATTCTTACCCTATGACTAAAATTGAGTGAGTTGTGATTATTAACAAAGTAACCCATTTCACAGGACAAGGTAGCCTTGATCATCAAATGAAAAGTAAAACACCAGTAATTTGAGTAGCATGATCACCAGATACCAACGAAAGTCAGGGACACAAAGAATGGGAGGAGGAAACAAATATATTATTCAAGTTAAAAACGTGTTAAAAGGTCTCAGATTCCAGGAGATCAGCCATTTTGAAAAAGAAATCACCAAATGTTGCTGATTTATGAAATGTCACGTAAAAATTACAATGCTTAGACTATGAAAATACACATTGAAATTGCACACGTGACAATGGTGAATGGGTTTAGGAAAAATACAAACTTTAACTCATGTGTCATGAGTTACAGCTTCTTGAGTATCACATGACATATAAAATTTGTCTGCATAAATTACCTCATTTAAAAGAGAGCTCGAGTAACATCGGCTGATAGAACATAATTGATTGGTATGATTGGACTCCAAGCTGAAAGAAAATATCACCAATATGAGATCAGAATGTACTATGGCCATTCTCCTTTGTTCCTAAAATAATTGAAACATCAACCAGTACTTCACAGAGTAATTAATCCATAGTAAGTACAACTATTATGACTATTAGTAGTTGGGATATAACTATTTAAATTGGCCTCAACTCTGATGTAAACAACGCCAACCAACAAGGTTATAGGTTCAAGATCACAAACTTCAATTTAGGTTGCCATAAATGTGCTTACAATTTGCATAATGCGTTCCATCTTTGATCTTGCATTTGCTACCACATGAGAAAATTAAGCCCAGGACCAACATATACAGGAAGGGCTAAAAAGGGAACTATTTCCTAACCCCTTGTCCTGGAAAAGAATAAAAATGACAAGGCCTCGTCATTTTTTGAATAGGAAGGCTAGCCCACAGGCAAACAGCGGTGCCATTGTGAATGCATTTGTACTTTTACATCCAGAAAATAAACACCATTAATCATAACAAAAATTACATCTACTACTTCGGCAAACTAGGATTTACTTAAACAAAGTACATAATACARGAAAGAAATAAGTGTATCTACACGTGACTATGCCTCTAAATCTTCCTGCAGCATTTGCCTTTTGATAAGAAATATACATTTAGTAAAAAATGCCATGCTCAATTTACTTTTTCTAATAGCACTTCTCAACTGTAATATATCCTTGTCTATAGCAAATTAAACGAGTTTAAATTGCATGTTTTGGAAGAAATTTAAGACTTTGATTTTACTAAAGATCCTAATCATAAAGAACTAATTAAATGATAAAATGTCTATTCTTTAATGTGTGAACATGTTCATCATAAATGTTATGTGAAATATAAATCGAAGTAACAGATTTCCATCATTGTAGGTTTTTGCTTATTTAGGGTAGCAGACTCACAGTGGTTTGTTCAACTGACCAACTGTTGAACTAGAAACCTGCCATCTCTAAATTAGGTAGATGTTCAAGTTATGCTTTATATCTGTGTGACTACATAGTGGACAAGGTAATAAATTGCAACCACAACCATCCCATTCTAAGGATGCAACTATGGTTTTCCTCCATTAATAATCACACCAATGGAGAAGCATCAACAACCCCATATGCTTATTACATCTTGTAATCATCAAATCTTCCAGTTTGACAGTATTGTTTTTAGCAAATGTAGGAAACTCATGACTTCAAATCAAATGACTGAAAATGTAGAGGACTCAGTTTGTCCTTATATCACTTCTAGCAACTGCCTTATTGTACTTAATTCACTTTTTGTCGCGAAAAAACAATTATCTTTGCCAGGAATGTGCTCGACAACTAAACCAATAGCCAACATATAGAAGGTGTGGAGCAGCAAAATAACAAAGAGATCCTTACCTGTAATTATAGTCTTTAACAACAAAATACAATGGTGGTCCAATTCTTAGATGCTCTGAAAGATCACTGAAGTACCCCTACAGCAAATAAAAAATTAAAGCTTGGAAAGCACACAAGATAGCAAATGCAACCTAGCACGACAGTTAGACAAACAACCTGAAGATATGAATCGCGAGGAAGAGCAATCTGTTGCTCTAAACCAACTTCAATCCTAAAGCATAATGCCTACACAATACAGTAATAAGAAGAAGAAAAGATAATAATCAACTATAGTTAATCTCATACGGAATTTACGGACTGTACTCTAGATATAGCACAGAGTGACAAAGTATCTAGAATACTCACAATACTTGCTAAAGCAAATGCAAGAAAGATGGCAATGACAGCACCCTTAACCACCCAAAGACCAAGAATGCGAGCATGGACATCCTAAAGAAGATAAGACATGATATTATCAAGATCGAAAAGAAATATTAGGCCATCAGCAAAATAAAGAACAATAGCTGACTCAATCACAGAGTCAGCAAGAGAAGACCTAAAACTTTCAAAAACCTGATGGCACGGAGTCTATAATATGAACATATGGTTGTAAGAAGTGCAGACTAGTAATAACAAAAAGTTGGTAAAGCAGCATTCAAAAGTCAAGCATGTTCTGGATTGTACATTATAAAGGATCAGCYTCAACCACTGAGTAAAACATAAGTTCCACTGTTGCCAATAAATTTACCTTCATATAACGAGTGAGCAATCCATCATTATGTGTATCCCTGCCTGCGACTCATATAAATGGTCTAGTGAGAAATATTAAAACTGGTGTGTAGATTTAAGAAGGGGAGGGTGCAATCAATACAAATTCAACACTAGATTCAACTCCTGCTTTAGATATAGAATGCAAGATTTAGCACTAGATTCAATTCCTGCTTTAGATATAGAATGCAAAATTTTCTCTCAAATAGAAGAAATCTGCTGTACCAAATCTAACTGCAAGAAGGAGCTGAGAAGTACCTTCTTCGTATTGTTCATGGGTATTCATTACTTTTATGCATGGAAAACAATCCACCCTGCTATCTTCCACTCTCCAAATGTCAAAAACGATCAATGCTAGAAAGGCTGTAAGTTGCAGAAGGAAATCCAACAAAACAGCTAAAGCTGCAGATAATGAAGTCTAGGATCAAATCGACTTCATTAGAGCGATAGGATAAGTAATATTCAGCTTCAGCGGGACATCCATTGTGGTAGCAAGAGCACAGATCAAGTGAAGCCAATCCTAATAGAACATAAAAGCAAGCCTATCTGAACATAATTAAAACTCCTCACCAGCAAACATTGAAAAAACACGGCATGCTGGCATTGAAACAAAACTCCCAACAGCAAATGCTAGAACTTCAGATAAGCTGGCAAGTGTTATAGAAGGACCAACTTCAACAAGGGCATTACTAATTCGTTCTTCTAAGGGCAACCCAACTACTTGTCGTTTCACAGCATGAACCAGTATACACATGTTATCCACTCCAACCTGAAAAAAAGTTTTTAAATGATAGAGATGCTTGAGTAAGAGTGGAGTCATTGTAACACAATTAAAACCATATGCTCCTACATTCCAGAGAAGGGGGGCGACAAGCATTATATATGCAAAGAAAACTCAGAAATGCCGAAGCAGCCAATAGATTTGGGCTAAAATCAGGAGAAAGCAAGCGAAAAATGAATCAAAGTTTATTCCCAGTCTCAAAGAAGAAAGAAGATCAGGATTTAAGAAGCAAATATTCAGAGAAAGGAATGTAGGACCAGAAGAAGAGCATTATCCCCCCCCCCCCCCCCCCCCTTCTCCTCCTCCTCCTCTCTCTGTATTTCTTAGTATTGGTATTAAAAATCCTCAATTTTGCATTATTTGATCATAGCCTTTACCGAACACAGTTGCACTAGAACAGTTAAGTTTTCCAAATAAACAATAAGTTAAAAGAATCACAAAATAGGTTGTTACAGGGACCATAATATTCCATTCTACATATTCATGCAGCTTTCATTGACAAATTTGGATATGCTTTCACGAATGAAAAAAAATAAACCTTGTACAGGAAATCCATCAACCACACATCGTAATGACTTAAATATACATCACAGACTAGCAAAATTGCATACTTCAGATGGACAAATGTGGTAAAGGAATTCCCCAGAAAGTGGAGCAACTATAATGAAGTGCACTATTGTAATGTAAAATGAACTCAACTCCAAAGCAATGAAATTAAAACGTCTGTCCTGTAAGAAACTTACTGCCAAAACAAGAAACGGGATGACTTCCATTATGATTAGAGTTGATTTCACTCCAACAGCACTAAAGAATCCAGCAGATCCAAGGACCGAAAGCATCACTAATACCACTCCAGATAGCCCCAGCATGACCTGAAAGGGAAAAATGCTCCCATAATAGCCCTTCTTATGTCATTCTCCTGTCTCATCACTGTAAAGCAATTCGACAAATAGACAAACTAACAGAATGTACCCACAGAATAATAAATTACCCAGACTATTGTGACAATATTTATCCCAGAAATTGCCTGGATTGTTGATATTCAGAGAATATTATCAAAGAAAYTTTGAAAATGGAATAAAAGTTGGATACTTCCCATTCTTGTGCCAAGGTAGAAAGCAAAGGACAAGGGTTGAGGGCGCGGAGACTGGATGAAATGAGCTGGTAAATGCAAAGCTATAAATCATGTAACCCTACCTTTGATGAAAGGTAGAACGTAGACAAATGTGAAGCATCTCCCAGTGTCAGTGACACGTAAACAAACATCACAAGATAGCTGATCTGATTAGAAGTGGATGAGAAATCAACATAAAAGGTCAGATTTAGTTTGTCTGAAGATGGAAGCAATTCAAATTTAGCAGAAACTAGAGAATTCATCAACATACCACCAGTAACAAAAGTATCGAGTTCCTGACTCACCAATATTGTCATTACATCTGCTGTACTTTCTCTTTTCAGTTCTTCCTCAATTGAACTTTCAGATGAAAATGAGAGGGTCAGATTATTGGATTGCACCAAAGGCAGCAACTCAGCCTGGGGCAAAGTAATTTGCTCAATTATAAACAAGACAACCAAAAATCAAGCAAAACATAATTAATAAATAAGCCAGACATCTACTCTATGGAGTTCCATAAAGAGGGAGGGATCACAACCAAAAACTGGGTTTCCAAGTATCATAGCAATGTTCCTAGACCTATCTGCAAGGAATACCATTTTTGTAATGCACAAGGTTATCATTCAAAAGTAAAAATAATTGACTCAAATTCAGGAAACAAATTTTCATCTGTCACTACAACAGAGACCTTTTGCTAAAATAAATTTTGCAGAGAAGAGTTTGTTATTTACCCAACCACAAAAAAAAAAAAGAAGAAGAAGTAGGTAGGACTGTTTCTACAGCTTTTGGGAAATAGAAATTAAGCCAGAAAATTAAGGATCCGACAGAAAAATACATACTAACTGATAATTAAAACCTATTGCGCTACTAGATTAACTAGAGAAATGATTATGGTATATAGTCCCAGGAATAGCATACGTACTGATATGGTTACTAATGAATAGAGCCAAGCACACTAAGAACCTCAAATTTCTCAAACTCAAGTTCAAGGATCATTTAACATTTTCTCTACTATGAAATTTTATTTCTAAGACCCTTCCTTTCTACTCTCTAGCTTCAGAAATATCACATGGGTCCTGTTAATGAAGAAATTATATGCATGCCGGATTAGCCAATATTATCTACTTAATATAAATAGAAAGATGAATTACCATTAAAATTCAACTGTTGTTCCAAAAGCTTTTCTTCAAGCCTCATATTTTGTTACTCATAATAATGGTCCAAATAATAATAATAATGATGATGATGATAATAACAATAATAATGATAATAATAATAATAATAATGATGATGATGACAATGATAGTAGTAGTATAGCAGCCAACACTAGTAATTACAGTAATCAACATGCCAAGTTGGAATTTGAGCTCATTCCTACTCAAACTCTAATTGAGCCTATTCAGAATTTAGATGGAATAGTTCAGTGAGAACCCTGATTCAAGTGCAACTGATATAAAAGACAAATAAGAATCATTTAAATAACTAACAAACAGATAAAATGCAATAACTGAGGCCAGCTCAAAAATGCTTTTTGGGTAGCTTAATAAGACCTTGCGTGTAGCCACCACAAATAGCCACATTTAAACCACCAATTCTCAAAACAGATTTAAGTGTTATAACACCTTGGCAGTTCTATATATTGCGGCAATATAGTGAATAGAACCTTTAAGTGAATTTGGTTTATCGGCGAAAAGTTAAATGACTTAAACCCAATGCAAAGAGACAAAGAAAAAGCAATAATAACATCCAGCCACAGTGTAAATCCAATTTGCTATAAAGAGATCCCAAGTATTCAAACCTTAGCCAACTGTATAAAAGCTTGCTCCCAAGCAACTGCCTTTGCATTTTCATTGCCCACTTCATTAATCGCGTTATTCACTGGATAGGTAATAATAAATGCAGATGCCTGACATAAAGATTTCATATAATCTAGTGATATTGTTAGAGAAAATTTATACCAGAACCACAACCTTACATGCATAAAGAAAAATCCTAAGATCAGAACTGCAATAGGATGGTCACAATCCAAGAACGTGAAAAAGGTTGAAATATTACCTCACTATAATTGTTACCCAAAAACCCCCCAAGAACAGTACTTGGATCAAGGGGGGCCTTAAATGCACTCAAACATGCCTCTGCAGAAGCATAATGCTGAAAAGATGATATTATATGAATAAGAATACCGTGACCAAAATAACAATTTAAAATCAAAAACAACAAAAGTATTAAGACTTCAGAGAACTTCATATTTTGGTAATTCTCTACAAGGCATATTTAACTATAAGCACAAGTAATTGACAATCCCAAGAATACTAACTACTACCCTAAATACTTGATTAGGCATCTTTTTATAAATTAAAAACAGTCTTTCAATTGTAAAAGCAAATTGTATAATGTAATGTCTCAGCCCCTGAAATGGCTCACCTTCATTAGGCATCATTTTTTTTTTTTTTTTTTTTGGGGGGTGGGATGCTGTAATAGCTGACAAGCCAGTTTGATGAATGAATGGGTTGTGTTTCCGAAAAAAATAACAATAATAAATAACCATCAGCTCACTGCATCACCCACTATCTARGGTACACTCAGTAGAGCCCAATGAGAAAGACAATGTGATCATCACATGTCAACTACTATGGTACACTCAGCAGAGCCCAACAAGAAGCAAAGTGATCATCAAATTTCTACTAACAGCAAAAACAATATATTATTCTCGAATGTCTGTTTACAGCAAAAAGATCTTTAATTTAAGGATAAAACCCAAAAAAGGAAAAAAGAAGGAAAAAAAGGAAAAAGAAAAGAAAGGAGTGTTCTCATTGTGAATCCTTAAAGCAGTATTCTCATTGCGAATCCTTAATGGTAGCTCAAGGATCAGAATATCCAAAACAAGGATGAAACTAGTGGATACCTGAAAGCAGTATTCCACATGTTCAACTCCGCCCAAATTGTCAAAATTGTCAGGATCCATTTTAAAATACTGTTAAAAGAAAAAATTGTGTATCAAGACCCACGAGATGCATAGCAAACAAGCACTCAATCAAAACAAAATATCATCTATTGCTGGAATATCTGTGCCACTTTATGAAAAGAACATGGATATCAAAAGGATAGTCATTAAATACAATAAAATGAGAGAAATGCCAAAAGTAGTGTTCCCAGCAGTTTGCAAAAAAAGCATGATAAAAGTAAGCTAATGAATGGCATGCTTTAACTGTAACTTTTTCAATATGTTGTTATATATCTTATATAAACTGTTGGGGTTGAAGAACGTTTTACAATAGCACATTTAGATTTATGCCGACAAATCATTTGCAAGATTTTAAAGTATTCTTCAATATAAAGGTGAACTGGAACATGATTGTGTAAAAATTGCTTTACGCTTGTCACCATATGCAGAAATTCCTTCACAACATATTATCCTTAAGATAAAAAGTCTATGGTTGAGTACATTATACTGGACCCACAACCTCGTATTCTGGAGGCACGGTTCATTGTCCACCATGCTGTCAGATGGAATACATAATATCTTATGGTCTCAAGAATAAAACAACAAAGGATCTTCTATGGCATAAGCAAGAAAAGTAGGCCAAGTTTATCCTTTTAAGCTATAAGTCCTGTGCAGAAAGCACAAAGAAGAGAAAATAAAATGTGACTAACCTGTAGGACACTTTGGGTGGCACAATCTTGACCAAGAGGCTTCATGCAAATGTCCGTCAGTGATACCAGAGTACCAGAATAATTGGCATGAATTTCATCAACCTTCAAAATTAAGCAAATATATGCACATTTGTTGCTTATCATGAACATAGCTTCAAACATAAGATTAGGAGCATGGACTTAGAATACCATCTTTTGAACTTCAAAAAGTAACTGAATATTTTCCTCGGTTACAATTGAAGGTGATTTTCCATGCTTTGGGTCRGGCAGTGTAGCAATAATAAACTGTAAACAAGCATAAGAAAAGGTCAATATAATCAAAATAACACGGAACTTTTTGTGCCCCATCATGCAATATAAAAGACAGATGAAATGTGGAAAAAGTGTAGCTCAAAAAGCACTCCCAAAGGGGAAAAAAACAAGAAAACATCCTTATAGTCCATAATTGCCAAGTAAAAACCAGAAGAAGTTAATGGAAAGCATTGTTCAGGACATCATGGCCTGGGGTAACATAATACACGACCAAGAAACTAAACCGCCAATTACAATAGACATGTAATGTTTCTCACATAAATACCTGTTCAATTCTGTAGAATGGAGCAAGGTGGCTGTCAAAAAAGTGCTTCTCTTCTGCTGCCCGACTCCCATGACCTACCCATAGCTGCAGTAAAACAATTCCAGATAGATATGATTAATGTTCAAGAAGCAATTGAAAAGATGGAGAAACATTATCTCAAAACTAGGTAGTTTGTTTGCCCAGGTTCCGTGCGCTAGTGAGAGAGAGAGAGAGAGAGAGGGGAAGGGGGCTTTAAGCAGCATTAACCGTCTAGTGTATCAAAGATGAAAATTTCAAGAAAGATGGGACAAAGCTACACTGAGTCGTTGATATTTTGGAACAAATTATATGTTGACACACCATCTCCTGCCATTTAATTTATAGCATTTTTCACCCCTTTAATCCGAAAAAGATCTCTCAAACTTTAAAGTAGGACTACAATCTACACCTTCAATCACAAGCTTACAATAATCTTCTCCTTATAAGAATCAACATGAAAACAAGTGATTTCTTCAACAACTTTCTCTAAATCTGTAATTATCTCACCTGAACCTGTCTCTAACTCCCGTAACAAATTTCTGTTCCTCCTACTATCTGCAATCTTAAGGAAGAAATGAGTGCTGCTATCACCTTCCTTCACCGATTTCCTACAAGGTTTTTTTGTCTCGAATACATTTCTTCTTCAAAGTGCATCCTAACTCAGTTTTCAGTTCAGCAAGTCTAACTACACATCAATTTCAGCAATCTCTTTCAAAGTTACTCTTTCCTTCTCTCCAATCACCAACAACTTCCGCATTCCATGCTTTAATCTCCCTTTAAGAAACTTCAGTTTCTCCATAATTTCTATTAAGATAAAAGCAGATAGTACAAGAAGTACAAACAACTTCCTCTGTCTTGTACGTAATGAAAATAAGTACGAGAAAGAGGATGAGTAATTCTCAAGAAATATAGAGCTTCTTGGGTATCTCTTTGTAAATTTTGTAAATGCAATGTCTATATATTTGTCAGTAGGAATTTTAAAAATTTTGCTATTCCATTCAGTGCAAACCACCCTAAAGATTTCTTTATAAATTGAAACTCTCAACCATGTGCTTGAAACTCATTCCACTACTCCAAGAGGCAAAATCAAAAGGAAATGATTAGAATCAGATCTACGCAAAGCCTCTTACAGTGCATTAGGACAACATCCTCCCATTCATTTGTAAAAAGAAATCTAGCAATTTGAGTGGAAAGAAGGTGACTGTGCAACATAAATAAGGGCAGGGGAAAAAAGCACTCCCTAAGACCATGCAAAAGAGGGACAGTCCTAAGATACACTCCATAGCCATAATTTTCGGCGATGAAAAGGAAAATATGTCAACATTATACCTTTTCAGGTCTTGTCTCCACCTTGAAACGAATTACACCTAAACAAAATATCAAAACAACTATCAAGGATGAAGACAATACAAGAGCAGGATTTCGAGCAACCCATGTTCCATATGTCCTGCAAAGCAACAAATCAACAGGCATAAAATACCAAACATATGAAGTTACTAAGAATTAAAGAAACGTTGATACAGACCTGAAAAAACGGGCCATATGTGCTTGAACAGAAGAAAACTGGATGATGCTTCCTGTTCGAGCTGTCATTTCCTGACCCTAACACAGCACAAAGCCATACAGATTAAGAATATAAGAATGCAGAACAAACTTTGTCCAAGGGTAGCATGAAAAGTAAGATCATCTACCATGCTAAAGATCATACAAAAGAAAACCATAATAATCCACCATATGTATCATGATATACATAGCCATTTGGTAAGAATAAGCATGTAATAGCTAACCTGTAATTTTTTAATCGCCTCCTTCAATTAATAAAAAGAGATAGAACATCAATAAGCATAGTAGAGCTTAGACTCTAAGAAAATGAAGGGAATCAAGCACTTTGAATGGTAACATGTTATTACTGAAACAAAGAGAAGACATTGATTATTTGATCCCTCATCTAAGAATACTACTCTAAATTTATACAAGAAAGCATAACTAAAACTTTCTTGAACAAAATAATAGAATGCCAATGAGAGAGCTAAAAAGAACAACTTTCTCAAAACTAAAAATATTATATATATACATTTCAAAGCTAAAAGAGAACAGCAAAAATTTGGAGGAAATTAAATCCTTGAGATGTAAATAAGCAAGTAAAATCATCCAAACAATGATATGTTAAACAACATCATAATGTGGAATTGCTTATGTTGACAGGGATTATGCTATATGTAACAAAGACTTCATATGATGAAACATTTGTCACACTAGATACCCCAGACATCAACCTGAGCAAATTTGTAGATTAAAATGGGAATTTAACATATATTGATGTGAGAACATTTATGTATTCAAGGTTCATCTAAAATAGTAACAAGGAAAGGCTAGAACGAAAGACACGAAAAACATCTAGAAACTGATATCCCTACCTCGTCTCTCTTTAGATTGCCATAATTGTCTCCAACTTCAGGAATATTCAACAAAGGTTCTCTTACACACTCTTGTCTCCTACTTCCTCTTCTTTGATGACACAACAGCCACCCAAGAAAAGAAAATAAAAAGATGGCATACAAAAGGGTCAATGCAAAGTCAATGCATCCAACCTGCAAACCACAAAATTGATACTGAAAACTCATCAAAATTTACAACAGATGCTACAGAAACTCGATTCATGTCGTTCACAAGTAGATTCCACATTAAATAATAAAACGTAATAAATCAAACAAAAATGCACACGGCAAGGCTGGAGAACCCACCTGTAAAGACCCTAGTCTTACAGAGCAAGAATCTTTCTTGTGTGGAGAAGGAGGTTCTGAGCTTGAGCATGTGGAAGAGGAAGGACAATCGCCACAAGAACAGCCAAGTAACGTGTCACCACAAGTATAGACTGACACATTCATAAGCTCCATCTCAGATGAATCCGGGATTCTAAGCCTAAAATCAATGGCATAAGGTGAACCAGGGAAACCAAGTTCGGCTCGCTGACCGATAAAATTGAACCACTCTGTAATATGAACAGAATGGATCAGTGTAAAGAAAAACAGCCATGCTAGGACACAAGAAGCAAAATATAGTTGCAGCGGTGAAAAAGAATTGGTCTGCACAATTGACGAGCCAGTTGCTCTAGTTCTTCATTGATAGTCTTTCACTATTACATAAATTTAGATTTAACAGGCATTCTTCTGCATGGACTTGCTCTTATTATCCGCAACCAAAAAGAAAAGTCTTCACTTGTGTAATTGAAAACAATAGACAGGTAATTAGTGACTCGAAGGATTAAGATAGATGATTTCACCTTTAAAATTTTGAGCACCCGCACCAACAAATTCCATGGCCCTCGTATTCATTGTCCCAAACTTTACATCCTTGCAGGAATTATATAAACCCTCTCCAAAAGTGTCAGATATAAAATAGTCAATGCCATCCACAGTGAGGTTGCCATTGACCTGAAACAGAAAAACAAATCAGAAGATTTAATAAATAGCCAAGACTGAAACTCCTTCACATAAAACAAAGTTTAGTTGACGTCAAGCCATATGTATATAAGTCAAGCCAAGACGACCCGCCAACAGCATCTACAAACTGCCAATGCAAACAAACAATGCCACCCATAGAGCAAAATAAGAAATGAGGTGATCTGCATGTGTCATGACAATTGCTATGTGAAGTTCATAACCATAACAAGAAAAAAGAATTTTAAGAATTGTCAACCAAGGAGCACAAGTCACATTAGAACCAGATGGAACAGAAGCAAGGTGTTTCACACCAGCTTCTTGACATTGTTTAGCTTTTCAAACAAGTATCATTTACAAACACCACCTTCATACATTGTATTTCATTTTAACATAACTGTACATTGTCCCAGCAAAATACTTTAGTAAGTAAATGAACAGCCTAAATTATCTTAACGAATAGCAGCGTTGAGATATAATTTAAGAAATATTACAAAAAGCATGAGACTGACCACCACATTTCGTATTTAACTTATTCACTGATCAGTATACGTCTGCAACTTTATAGAATCCACTTGAGTAAGCTCACCTCAGATGTAGAGGTCACGTTAATAAACAAACTCTGATCTGGAGAGCAAGACAGCTCACAGAACAGATCCAAGAAATTCCTTAAGCAGGCTGGGCATCCCACAAGAAAAGGAATAACCTGCATGGAACTTATTGCTTTAAGGCTCTTGTTAATGGCATCAGAGTCCCCAGAATCACGAATACCAGAGAAGATAGCATGTGATATATAAAAACAAACTACTCAAGCACAAAACATTCTACCAAACACTAAAATATCTTAAACAAAATGGTGAATTCATACAATATTCTGCTGTTCATTTCTGTTTACATCATGAAATACTCATAGTTATTTTGCTAGCAACTAGGAATTGCTTCTAATTATTGCAATCACTTATACAGCTGTACAGCACTGGGAAAGACTTCTAGCTGTTGAATCCTATCACTTATTAACAATAGCACAACTGTGACTCAAAACTTTCCAACAGCCTTATGTCACAGCCTGAAATTCTAGAATGCCCCAGAATGGAAAGGCAGAGGAACATTCCGGCATGCACAACCAGGAATGCCCCGGAGAACGCCCAGGCACACTCCACACTCCAGAGTATAAACATAGATCAGCTAAAGAATCAGCAGCATGACAGACCTAAATATAAACATACATCCTACTAAAGAATAAACCAACAGGAGCCGAAATTGCAATACACATCTCTCTTTACTATGGAATGACCCGAATAAAAATAAAGAAACTAGCGAGGAACCAACCACCCCAGAAGGGATAGATGAACCCGTTCCCAAAAGAAACTCTTTGGCAACATTCCAATGGGATAAAACAAGTATATTAGTTGATATCTACATTCTAGCCTGCAAGAAAATAACACTGGCATCCAAAAACTACTGATACCAACAAAAGGATATCAAAAATATTCCTACCTGTTGGACTTGTTGCCTCAACGTATCAAACTGAGCTTCTGTACAGCAAACATTCCCACTTAGTCTTGGGCATAGGCTCTGAATCTTTGCAGAAAACAGGTCATCAGGCTGCAAATGAATTTTAAACAATGTATTTCTTGTCACCCCAATTTGTGAATAAAAATAATGGAATAGGCTTCAAGTGTAATAAGAGAAACATGAGAATAAAGTTCTGAGAAACTTCAGACACGAATTATATTTACCTTTGCAGCTGGATAGTTATAAGGGCAATTTAAAACCTTCCCATCACTGCGTTCTCCACAAATATCATACATCGCACAGTAGTTTTTTGAATGTCTTACCCTGTAAGCACGTCCATATCAATAAATGATTAAGCATACCTAGTCTAATACCAATGTAACCAGGGAGCACATGAWTGGCTGTTTGATTCAACTATTAAATTGATTATTTGAAACAATATATGCAAAATCAGAGTAGCCAGAAGATATTTCAGTTTAAAATAATTGTCAAACTTATTTTTCCCTTTGATAAAATCACCTGGAATTGGACTGAACTTTGATCTTAACAGTAGCTATTTGTTGTACTCATCAAAGAAAAGACATTTCTTTTCCTGGGAACCTAATGTTGTCTTTTTATATCATCTAATAACGTTCCCTAAAATTTCATATGCAGAGACTGTCGAAGCAACAGGTCAACTATGTACGCAGAAAACTATTTATACTAGTGTACTGAAGTCATAAAAGGTTAAACAATACCAAGTGACCTCTTAGAAGCTAAAATTTGTATCCGTGGGCGAAAATTTTCTTCAAGTTTGACCAAATTGGGTCCAGAGCTAGTGGATGAAAAGATAACAACATTTTGCAAGTACCAACTCATCCAGCGGCCATAATCTTTAACTTGAAGACTCAAATGGTGAACAAGGCAAAACAAGTGGACAAGTCTCACGCCACTAAGGACCGTGGGAACGGTAGGCATTATAGCATGCCCAACTTACACCCAAATGAAATCCAGAAGAGAAAGTAAAACTTGAACTTCTGCAAACCATTCATAAAGTAGACCCCAAACCCAATGAACACAAAAGCCTCCCCAGCCTGCCGTACTTCCTTTAGAAGTAAACAGTCCAGAAGTTTGATTATTTACCAGTTCTTTTATTGCCGCATTTTTAGCAATTCTTAAAGCATTCAAGATAACGCCCCGCATAACAGCACAAATTTTAGCAAGCAACATTTTCTATTACTTCAATTTTACAGCTTGATATACCATAAAAGTTGTTGAGTAGAGCAGCACTGATCATTCCAGTAGAGCTGGCCTAAAAAATCAGGACCAAAACCTCCAAATAAATGTAGGAAAGAAATTCCTATAACCGTGTATGGGGCCACTACTCGAGCTTTTGGGTATTGGACAAGACTCACCCACTAGTTAGCTTGGATATCAAACGATTCTGTAAATCATTCGGGTCTGCACCGAGCGAAGACGCTAACGTAGACACCTGAGAGGAGAAAAACACAAGAAAAACAGAACGTGACGAGGAGTGAAACGCAGCGATAGTTTCAGAGTAAAGAATATCAAGAAGTTACTCCTGAGGCACCGACGAAAGTGAAAATCAAAATTTAAGTTGAGTAAAGAGAAGAGTAGCAAGAATCTTGAAAAATCTTGCCCGAAATAGCAACAAAAGTACGGAGACAAGGGCCAGGGACAGCGTTGATTTCCTCCTCCTAGCTTTAAACATGAATGCGATCGCCATCTTTCAGTATTCTGCGTCGTTTGAAACCAGAAATGTTACAGTTGCACTTGGGAGGGAAAAAAAAACCAACTACAGAATACCAGGTATCAACAAATTCAAGAAAAGGGAAAGCGAGCAGGTAGAATCATGAAGCTTTTAACTTTATGTCTTTCTGGCGCAGATGGAGTAGATGCGAAGCAAAGAAATAACTTGGGTTATGATCCAACAAGGGAGTCAACCAAAGAAGATAGAATCGGAGGTGTCAGACTCAGTTCACGGCATATGCCTGTTATCTAGGCGGGTTCCCTTTTCCTTTTCTTGTATGATTCCGTAGATATATATATAGTCAGTGCTTTCTGAACGTTACTCTTGGGTATGGGGATTTTCARTGTGCCCCTTGATGTTTCAATGATATGCCATTTTTAACCCTAATATGTAATCTTTTGCCATATTTCTACAACAAAAACTTAAAATAAAATGAAATTGAAGAAACCTTGATATTCCTTGTATTTTAAATACAGGGATTAAGATCCTTAAGTAAACATCGCCCTATTATATATTCTGATTGGAAAAATTAAACTAGTYCAAAAATTTTTTATAAATATAATTAATTACYTGTAAAATATTTAATAATAAATACTTATAAAGATAACACATATTTATAATTATTTCCTTCTCATAAAAAAATATTCATATATTCTTCCATCGATTTGCGAACTTCTTTACATGTACCTGATTTTTGCACAAAATAGCTTTCTTTTTCTCTTATTTTCCATTTTTCTTCTGTTCTCCTAACTCCCAAAACAGGCCTAATTGCCGAAAAAAGAATCAGATGGCCCCTTTCGTTGCAAGTACAACGTCCAAATTAAGTTGGTAAAGAGCTTGAAGTCAACAGCATCTGCTGGTGGATAGATCAAGGCAAGCTGAACAAGAATTACTTCAYAAGTATCGCGAACAAGAAATATTGAAGGCATTGGTTGCAATGAATCTAAAACAGGACATTATAAGACTCGCTGAGCTAATGTTAAGAAAACTTTCCGATCATTAAGAAGAATAAGTTGATTACTCTAACATACAATGAATCATTCCAAAGTCGAGAACAAAAGATAAAATCGCTATTCAGCATTATCCAAACATAAAACCTTATCAAACTTTCGAAGCTTTCTAGTTCGAGAACCCCCAAATTCAAAAAAACATAAGCAACTACGCCAATCAGCTCTTTCTTTGGCATTCAAGACAAATCTGCAGAAGATSAGTAGGTTCCYTTGTTATAATTAGCATCTCCATATCCTCCATCCATTCCTCCACCATACCCTGCATCCATTCCACCTCCGTATCCTGCATCAGTGCCTCCACCACTGTTCTCTCCGCCATCACCCATTATACCCTGTARCAAGGCCCCTGCTATTGCTTGAGAAGCACCAGTAGCTATACCATTAGCTACACCACCAACCACCTGATTCATGAGACTATTTCCTTGTGCATTTCGAGAAGGTGTTACAGGTCCATAAGTTCCCGTGCTCATGAAATTGTTCATTGGCATGCCATAATTGGGCATAGGTGTTGTTGCTGCAAAAGGGAGTCCGAGGACCTGGGGCTGAGCCTATGTAATCCCACCAGGCCTAAAAGAGTTATAGGCTGCTGGATGCATTGCTCATGAAATTGTTTGGCATGCTATGCTGTGAAAAAAYGCTGAGGTTGGGGATTTACAATGCTCATAAAATTGTTAGGCATGCCATTCTGTGGATAAAGATGAGGACTTGATCTTGTCATCATGTGGAACTGCTGCGTTGAAGATTGTGTTGAACATGAGCACTTGGTTGCTTGTTCACGCAGGCCAAATGAACATCGAATTGGCACATGTTGCAGCGGTTTAGCCAATTATTGGATCCACCCATTCCACATATATCACAAGAAAAAGTATTGCCAGGATAAGGAGGTTAGAATGTGAGCAGAAGTTGGTGCTCGTGAAATCGCTGCATAAAATTCATGGGCGATGATGCACAGAGTATATGATGATCTATGCCACAAACTTTACAATGATATGAGATACCATTGCCTTGTTGTCCACAAGCATCAGAGCTAAAAAGGCCTTCCGGGTATATTGGTATGGGAAGAAGAGAAAGAACATGGTTTTGGTCGTATGGATGTGTGATRTGCTGAGGCATCTGAGAACATTTTGGATGAAGGAAGTTGTTGCACATTGTGCAACTGTATATCATTCCGGAAGCTTCAAGCTTGCACCCTGAACACGAACTCCCTATTATGGCGTGCTGAGAAAGTTGCAAAGTGTGTGGATGGCTGAAATGGTTTATTGAAGTTGAAGACTGATTAGTCCCCGACAAGGTTGAAGATTGYTTGAACTTCTCAGGCTGCGCACTCGGGTTTCCCATCTCTCAATAGTTTCAGGACTCAGATTCCCAGTTTTCTTTATAGGCCAATTGATCTGGAACAACTTATTTGAGGGAAAATCTCAGTTTCRCATCAATATGGAAAGTTGATCAAGAGCGGTGTACTTAAAAAAGAGGCCAAGACATACAGATGGGTTGATTTCATGATATTAAGTCAACTAGTTATACTCCAATTGTCTATAGCACCTTGTCGGGCGTGGTTTATGAAGTCTTTTTTTCTGGTTAGAAAGGAAGTAGGATGTATTGATTATAGCCGTGTTGCCAAGTCAAGTCAACATCTGAGAATAATTCAAGAAGTAGGCTCAAACGAGTGGAGGTTTCAACTAAGAAGAGCTGTATATATGATGATCAAACAATAACCAAAGGAATCATTTTGGATCATAATTTGCACATGCATGAGCAAGCCGTGGCCTTATATATATAGTTCATGAACTGATTACCTGCTTTCAAAGTCTTCTCATATGTTGCAAAGTCAAGTTGCATTGTTCTGCAAAATTTTCAATAGAATTCTGCAGTAATTGTTTTCAGTATAAGTCCAATTTAATTGGCAGATTCCAACTCGGGAGTACAATACAAAACTCACTCGCTAGTTTTACTGTTAATTTTTTCTCTAAAAGATTTAATCATATTACCATCAATTACTTTTGTGAACCTTTCTTRGACATTTATATATATATGAGTTTAGCATTTCAGTGAAAACTAGACAAATTAATATAGGGATGATATTTTTCTATTGATAATAAATATCTTACTACTCGAAATGCCTAAATCAACCTTCGGAATAAATATTTAGGATCACTTTCCATATTTTTTTCAGAAAAGAAACAATTATTGTTGAGACATTCACTGCATGCAACGAGTTGCAGACTTTGTTTGCACAATGGTAATCAAAACGATAGGTTAGAAGGATGTGGCCAAATGCTTATGCAAGGAGTTTCCAAGGCATAGGCTTTTAATTTGATTTCGAGACATTGAAAAAACAGACAAATGGAAGACGAGGGCATCATAACGCTTCTTTTGTTTCGTTGGAGGAATGTGCATTGTGCATGATTTTCAGCTCCCAAATCCCCCTAATAATCCTCCAAGTCTACCGAAAAGATCGAGCCGACTGCCGCCGCCCATGAAACCTTGCAATATATCCAGCTCTCCCCAGCCACTTAGCAGAGAATGCAAAATATTCTGGCCGCCACAACCCCCGGTCCTGATAATGCGTGAAGGATGTGTTGCAGTCCTCCAAGGCCACCTGCAGGACCCCCATCTAGTCCTCCGCCACCAATTCCTCCAATCCCACCACCAAGTCCTCCAATGCTACCCCCAACTCCGCCACCAGCCAGAAGGGCCTGCAGATAGTGCTGGTTGAAGCTCTGTTGGGAATTAGCTAGGTTCTGAAGCATCTACAGAGTCAGAAGATGATCATTATTTTGCCTTGGCCCAAAAGGCATAACAGGTCCCTGAAAACCTTGATTCATTTGGGTCATGTTTGGCATGGAGTTCGGTAAAGTAACCCCTGTGGCTGGATGGTGTGATCCAAAGGTTCCAAACACTTGAGGATCTTGACGCCATCCGAGCAGCTTGTGGCATTGGAGCTTGAAATGGAGCAGCCACAAATGTCGCCTGGCATTGACAAGCTGGCTTCATTGGTGCTGCAGGAATGTTTTTACAATTTAAATGAACATCAAATTCACAACTGTGACAACGATAGAGCCAATGGTTGGACRCTGAAGTATTACATACATCGCAATTAAAGCTTTTATCAGGACGGGGTGGCGAAAAGATGAGATTGAGCTGATGATCATGGGACTGGTGAGTGAAAGACAAGGGCATGGCTGCGCGAAGTATATGACGATCAAAGCTGCATACTTTGCAATGGTAGGAGAAGCCATCGCCTTGCTCCCCACATGCATCACGGTCAAAGCAGCCATCTGGATACAGGGGTTTCGTAAGCCAAGGAAAAACATGGTCTTTATAGAAAGGGTGAGTGATTTGTTGAGGCATTTTTGAGCATTTAATGTGAAGGAAGTAGTTGCATGTTTTGCAACAGTATAGCAAGTCTGTGGTGTGAGCTTGCACCCTGAACATGAGGCTAGGATTTGCTTTGCTTGATAATCCGTGAGCTGCAATGGATGTGGATGACTGAAATGGGTAATTGTGGTAGGTTCGGCTTGTGAGGTCATCTTCGTTCTCCTCAGTCTCAGTCCTTCCTCTCTTTCTGATTTACAGTAGGGAGAAAGGAATTTATATGTCCAAAACGTAAACGACTTACATCATTAGCTCCTGCTTAAAATCGTCGAAACCGGTAACTCGTCGATGGCAGTACGTTAGCATGATAACGACAGTTGACATTTTCCATCACTATCCACGAGTCAAGACCAAAAACAAAAAAGCCTAAAACCAAGTCTACCGGCTCAAGTGAATGTCATTAAGGGTTGCCCGTCGGCCGGACTGGATCGTATCCTTTGTGCTACTGCTTATTACTAGCAAGGTAAAGGACCATTTAACGCGGTTTAGGCGGGCTGCAGTACTACGTATGGCAAACTTGATGCTCACTCTCAACGCGCTTTGTTGCTCTTTACATTAAACGAATGATAAAGTTAAAATAAATTTTATTTTAACTTTTATTTATGGTGTTATTATGAATAAGTTTTAGTTAAGATTCTTTTTCGAACAAAAATCAAATAATATAGGCGGAATTCAAATAAAATATAAAATAATAGAATATTAATTTTAAAATATAAAGTAAATATATATTAAATAGACAATACAGGCATAAAATACGAATTTATAGAATATCGATTCTAAAATATAAAATAAATATTTATTAAATATAAAATCTTMCAATTGGTTAAACTAAATTATATTGTGATTGACTAGTTTTTATCGATCTAATTAATGATGATTCCATAAATCATTTATAATTGTTATCCAGTTCATCCAATTATCACCTAATTTATGATGAACAAAAATAATTGAGAGAATATTTTAAGAGATTTTCCATATTGAGAGTGTTCTGAAACATGGCAAAGTGAATCAATTTTTGGGTCCCCTATAATTTTTCAATTCATTGATTYCGAGTGCGCAGCCTGCCATGGAACTAAAATATAAAGCAAATGCATAAGCTATTGCGGAAATTGCGCAGAGGGTTTATCATGACTACTATTGAAAAAAATGATTATTTAATCGACAAGAATTATAAAAATAATCTACTCGTGGTGTCGTGGAATCACTAYAAGATCTAATGCCAAAGAAAAAGTTGTTTTGAGTTGGATTGAATAAGGCGGATAGAGCAAAAGACATGGAAATGGAGATGAAACAGCTTGTCCTCAGTCATTTCACTCATCGGCATCCTCTGGAGCTGTGTGAAGTTCAAGAAGAGGATGAAATCATTTGCTCTGGCTGTGAGCATGAACTTTCTGGCTCGGCCTATAGCTGCACCAAGCCTAGCTGCAATTTTGTCCTCCATGATTCTTGCATTGAGCTGCCGCGGCAGATTAGGCACAGATCACACGCCAAGCATCCTTTGACGCTTCATTTTCTCCCARGTTATAGCGATGGCGAGTTTACCTGTGATGCTTGTGGGAATTCTGGCCATGCTTTTACTTATCATTGCAGAACTTGCAAMTATGATCTTCATGTGGAATGTGCTTCATTACCTGAGATTGAATSTCGAGAGGATCACGAACATCCTCTGTTCTTGRTCTTCTCTTTTCCAGATACGGTGGAGGAAGCAGATTTTGTTTGTAATGTTTGTCATCTTCCTCTTGCAAAGAGCTGCRGGGCTTATTTCTGTTCAACCTGCAATCAGGGTACACATTTGGAGTGTGTGGGAATCAAGAAGGGGAAAGTCCCATGAAAATGTAGAAAATATCCAACAGTTCCAAGAATCCGCCAGCGTTATAGCTTTTCTTTCTTCTTTCATTTCGAGTGTTTTCTGTAAATTRGGCATAGAGAAAAAATAAATGTAATAAAAATGCTTGCTTGTGATCTGTTTTTTCTGGATATGTTTATCTGAATGACATTTTGAAACAAAGTAACTATCGAACAGAGTATTTGCGTTAACAATGGCGAAACCAGTAAAATGCCCAAACATTTCTTTACTATCTTACTTACGTCTTCAAGATATACTAAGAGCAAAGGAAYTTTATTATTGATCTTCAATCRGCCATTGATGTTTWCAATTCCAAGGGACATGTATGCTCRRGTAGATGTTCTAATTCATTGCAGGTTGTTGATCTGCAACCAAAAGCAAAGTCAAACATTCATGGTACAAGGTAACCAGTTCGGTGGCTAARMGGTMTGCTCCGACTCGTTATTTTTTGTCTGGGAAGGGCCCTTCYTATCAAAGGCGATTCCCACGTTATAGAATCGCACATGAAAATCTCCCKCGAATCTTTTAAGAGAATATTTAAMAGAAGAACACGATATTTAAGTTATTYATAGTACCAGTAGTGAAATCCTCATAATCGTGACGATGATTGTAGCATAATTACACGAGAATGCATATGGAAATTGCTTGAAGAATGGGAAATGTAGGAACTAGATGGGAAAGAAAAAATATCATGCAGTGAAGCCAAGAAGCATTACTTAAGGAGAAGAGAAAAGAGATTTTGAAACTGTGAGCAGACAATTCCATGTCAGTAATGGATGACCAAGTCAAGCCTCAACGAAAGAATCTCATCGGGTGGCACCCCAGAAGTTGAAGCAATCAAAATTAAAAAGAAATTCAATAGACAGATAACCAGCTGCTTGCCTACTTCCTTGTGCAAGTTGGAAATTTATATACCTTGACTCATTCCTATTCCCATTTACAAGGCAAACATAGAGGGAGAGCAATAGAGAGATGAAGTACAGGCACTTCTGCCACAACCATGGCCTGATCTTTAATCCAGTGTTCGGTTTGTAAATCTCCAGGTTCAGGCTCTGTTTATGTTTGCTGACGATGTAGTTACTTTCTTCCTGATCAATGTTATCGTGCCAGTCGATCTCTGCAACATCCCTCTCACCCTTTGCAACCTTTAACATTAGTCCTTGTTGAGAATTTGAAGACGAATTATCGGGCTAAATATTATTGGTATATATAAATACGCAATAATAATACTTGACTTTAAATATGTGGAGCAATAAAATACTCTTAATTTATTGATATATAAACTCCAAATATAATACTACAATCCAAATGCAATAGTTATATTATATTTATTCACAACTCTTTTTAGTTTGAAAATGAATGAATGAATAATCAACTTTACCTCTATTTATAGGGGAAGTTCTAAGTGGGAAAAGCTTGGGAGGCTTCCTTGACATAGTAGTGTGAAACTTAATGACTAAGAATACTTTGTCACTAAGTTTACTTTATCACCAAATTTACTTTGTTACCAAGTTTACTTGACCAAGATATTGTGTTGCTTGGTTGGCAATGTAATTTCAACAGTCCCGTATCCCACTTATCCCTCCAATTCTTTTTACTGCAACAATTGTAATCTTATTGGAAGTGGTTTTTCTTATTGTTGTTCTGAATGTGAGTTCGACCTCCACATTCATTGTGCTCAGGAAACTTTATCCCGTGTTCCTTACCCAAATTACTTGAACGTTCCTCACGGAACGCACAACTTCAATCCTCAGCCTGCCTTTGATGGATCACAAAATTTCAGTCCTCAGCCTGCTAACTACAACTACACTCAGAACATTCCTAATCTGAATTTTGACCCAAGTCATGCAATGGCATCCCACCCACAACCTGCTCATGGAGTTCATGTTCCATTGTCTAGTAATCAACCAAAACCCCAAGAGGTCAGTGTCCCAGTGCCACCGCGTTCTCAGCCCGTGCAGATTGCGTTGCTCAGTAATCCAACAAAACGGCCGGAGAGAAAGCATTTCAGCCATCGACATGCTCTGTACCTTCAAGAAATTAAAGACAATTCTGCCAGAGTTTGTTCTGGCTGTGAGGATGATCTTTCAGGTTCAGTTTATAGTTGCATTGAATCCCAATGCAATTTCAACCTCCACGAGTCATGTTTCAAATTGCCCCAAGAGATTCGTCATAAATCTCATCTCAAACACAACCGCACCCTACTTGCTAAACCACCCTCCAATTACCCAGACGGCAAGTTCACCTGCAATGCTTGCCTTCAAGATGGTGCTGCATTTGTTTACAACTGCTAATCTTGCTCGTATGATCTCCATATCGAGTATGTTTCCTTGCCCGAAAGCATCAAACGCCATACATCCACATAATCTATTCTACTCCAACCCTATCCCAGAGGCTGAAGATAAGCAAGTGGTGACCGTTGTTTGTGATGTTTGCCGAAACCCTGTCTACGACATGCCCTGGACTTACTATTGTCATGAACGCGACTTGCCTTTGAGGTTCAACCAGCTGAAAAATCCGAAGCGGAATTGATTCGCTAAGCTGAAATGAAACTGGCTGTTCTTCAACTCTTACTAAATGGTGGACCTGATGCCGGAGGACTCGTAAAAGAGATAAAATTGCAGTCAGCTGTCAAGAAATGCAAATGATATTTCTGCAAAAGCAATCCRCTTCTCCTTTCCCCTCATTTTTGGCTAATGTCACAAGGCTCTGTCTTGGGATTCAATTGTTATGCTGGTCRACATTACATTAAGTTTTTTCTTATTCTCTCCTYATTTAGACCATTTAATATCTTATTTAAAATAATCTAATCTTAATTCGAAATCGATTAAAATTATATCCTCAGAATCTAACTTAGAGTTTTTTAAACATAAAATCACAAATGAAATCGAATACAGAATTTCATTTTAACTTAATATACATTTACCAACTACTCAAGCTACTAATTTTTTTATTAGCAAGAGATTATTCAATTTCCCTAAAATAGTTTCGGTGTGAGCAATTTACCTTCATTTGTAATGTCCTTAAAGCAGMGGCTCCAAAAATCATGTCCGAAAGCACCATGAATTGTAATTTCTTTTAATGACATTCGATTTTACCTTCATTTGATTCATTGTATAATTCGACATTAAAGTGGAATTTAAGTTACCTTTCAAATAGTATAAAAGAGTTCACTTATTTTAAATGAATAAATAATATTTAAAGTGTATCACATTTTACGTATTAAAATATTATTAAATATTTATTTTCATCGTATCCCTTATTTAATTTTTAGATCYATCTCATTGAACCTTATTTTTCTAATTCTAATCTTATCATATTTTTCTTATGTAATTACTCATCTTTTTTTWAAATTAAAGATTATTATTTTAATATTAAGTTATGATCAGTTTATTATCTTTGATGCATTTACTTCYAGAAAACGAGGTAGTAATAAAACTATGATTATTGGGAATGAGAATCTCTTCAAATGACTGATAATTATAGAATTGGCATGGAAGGATATTTTTTTATTTATAGTAAAATCTTTACAAATTATTACTCGARAAATTAATTATTTTTTATTAAATAAGAAGTTTTCATGGTCTGACTTGGATTAACTATCAAAATAATTTAATGATTTTGATAAWATAATAAGATAGTAATAATTTTTCTTGAAAACCTCACACTAAACTTTAGTCCAAATCATATCACAAATTCATAATTTACTAATTCATTTATATGCATAATATTGTTAAATTCTATTTAATAAGATGGATGTGAATATCTATCATTTAATATTTCTACGTCTTTTTGACCTATTGATAATCAGAAGATGATATTAATTATGACATACAAGGGGAACATTATTTAAATTAAAATTATACTTGCAAATTAAGTAGATAATGATTGATTTATATCAATTGAACTTTTAGTCGGCTCAGTCCCTGCTATACAAATTAGAGTACGATGTATATATATTTAACTCCTGCAACGTAAGATATAATATGTTAGAGGACTTAAGTATATATATACGACATTCTTTGATTGGTAAGCAGGGAATGAACCAAGCTTAAAAATTCCAACCTTTTTAGTCTCCTTTTATTAATAAAATTCTTAATGTTTTTATAAATAAATTTTTTTATTTAGTTAAACAAGCATTTCTTTGGACGATAAGTAGACTAAATAAATTAATATTATTAATTTATTAATTACCTAATCCCTTTATAAATTAATAACCCACTATAAAGTTTTTCAAAAAAATTAATATGATTCCAGAATTATTAATTTATAAAAGTTAATTTAATTATACCGTTGGGCTCAGAAGATCTGACAAAGGGTATGAGTTTTTTTAATCTTGAGACATTTTTTTAATTATAAATTGATTCTCGAGATTAAGATGCCATGATATGAGACTTTTTTTTTTTTTATTAACCTTGAAATGAACCATGATCTAAATGGATAAAATCTTATTTATATTTATTTGGTTCACGTGCAGAAGTCTTGTAATGCTCTCAAGTCTTTCTCTAATCTCATCCATTTCAATATTACAACTCGAAGATGGAAGACTTTGAATCCGAATCTTTATCTACATTAAAATATCAAATTAATAAATAAARACTTTAATGGTGTTTGTATTGTTCATTTACGCAAAAATCTATTTCTTATGATACAGTATGAGAAGGAGATGTTCCTAAAACTATAAATTGAAAAGGGGTAATACCGTTTCCAAGGGAAAAGTCAAAAGATTGCCAACTAAGTAAAGGTCAACAGTCACTCTAAAATTACGGTAGTGACGAGAGTGAAAAGTCAAAGCACGTCAGCTAATCATGCACGTCTTGTTGGCGGTGGATAACTTCGGTACCATTACATCAAAGTCAACGAAGACTTTATTCAGCGTTCCTAAGAGTCAACGGAAWTTTTTTGCTACTAGTAGTAGTATATAATTCCCTGCTGCGTTCACTTGCCTAATTGCGAAATGCGACGCCATAACCTGGAAGTCATCTGCGACTTCTGCCATATTGGAACCGTGATAAAATAACAGCAACTCTTTTGCCATTACATCGTTGGAATGGTTGGGTTAGTTGACTTTAAGGAAGCTAATGGATAATATTATTGTCGATCGAGTTAATTGAACCTTCCATTAAGGAGGCTATAAATCTGATACAAATACAAGCATGCAAACATAGTATTAATTACTACTAGTTTCAAAATGAGACTTGAAGATAATCAGCATTTCGGCCACCATCACATCTTGATTCCTCTAAAGCTTAATCACGATGAGGAAGTATATTGCAAAGCCTGCGAGCAACAAATCCTCGAGCCTTATCATGGTTGCCTGAAGTGCCACTATTGGCTCCATGATCACTGCATCAAATCTCCTCGTTCTCTTGAGCACCCATCTCACCCTTCTCATCCCTTGACTCTTCTTCCAGCACCAACCTATTCTTCTCGTGCCTATTCCTGCAATGCTTGTGGCTCTCAGGGAAAGAGTTTCAGCATGAGCTGTGCCCACTGTGAGTTTGATCTCCATCTGCACTGTGCAACTTTGCCCWACTCCTTGCTTCTTGATAAACATCCCCACGAGATAAAATTGCTTTTCAGCATTCCTCTGAGTGAGAACTGTGATGTTTTTGTATGCGATATATGTCAATCAGAAATGAACCTGAACCACTGGCTGTACTATTGCGCTAGTTGTGATTTTGGTTCGCATTTGGATTGTGCAATTCCCAAGCGAAGCTCCAACGACAAAGCAGCAGGAGATGGAGAAAGAGAGGCGGGAACTTCAGAGGGAGAGCACCGAAGGAAGGCCAATGAAACCCAGAACCCATGGGAAACACGAATTCCAGATAATGRGGAGCAAATAAGGATGGTCAATGAAGCTGAGGACCAGCTATATGCAGCGCAGGTGAGCGCTCAGATACAGGCTCAAGGACGTCGGGCAGCCCTAAGTCTATTTGATTCGCCGCGAAGATATAGTTACTTCTAACATGGTTTTCACGATATGAAGAAAGTCGAAAATCCCACGACCCTTTCCATTTTGTTTCCATCATAATAAGTGGAGGAAGCTGATGATTACTTTTTGTATGGTTTGAAGTTT
>MEJB01000006.1:4451189-4466887 GCA_001752375.1 Rhazya stricta
ACAGGAAACAAGATTTAACTAACCAGTAAAGATAAAAACCAACAGAGCCTTATAAGGAAATAATTTACTATATAATGCTAATACAAGAAATAACAATGCAACAAAACTTTTTTTATAAGAAAATAAATACCTTAGTAATCAGACTATAAAATTTAAGATTAAGATGTAACAAACGAAATATAGTACATACAGACGAGCGACGGAGTTGGAGAACTTGAAAACAAAGATGTTCTTGGAATTTGAGAGTTAGGTAAATTAATTTTGAATTAAGAAAAAAATTTATATTTTTGTATTTACGTATTCTTAAAACTACGAATAGATACTTGAACTATATAATATATATATAATAGTCACTAACAACTGGAGTGTGTATTTTTCTACTTCGAACTCCCCCGACAAAGTAAGATCATCCAACTTCAAGGAGGTTTATTGTAATTAATAGAGAAAACAAGGACATAGCAACAAAAACAATATTAGTAAGTCAACTTTTTTTTTTTTTTTTTTTTGGCATTCCTTGAAAGTCAAAAGCGATCAACCTAATCCAAGTTTGGGATAAAAATAAATAAATAAATAAAAACCCGTTGCAGTTGCCTCTGCTCGAGGTCAATGGCGGACTCCGTCTGCCCAGCCCAACTAGGAGGTTGACCTCCAAAGCAAGTTGATCAAGCAAGCTCATCATCCAAAGATTCTAGTCTTTCTAAATCATTTCTCGGTATAGGTGTTAGAGTAATTCATTCAAAATTATTTTGAAAAAATATAATAAATTGAGAGTAGATTATAAATCTATTTGAATTATTGATCAACACTCTTAATTATGACGATTAAGAATAAGTCAAGATAATACCTATTCAAGCTAATGAAGATGCATAATATGGTTCTTTAGACTTGTTCCAATTTGCAATTATAGAATTCCCATGCCGTATGTGCTTGGTACATCATATATCTGTACCCTAAAGGCAGTGCAGACTCAGGAACAATCAGGAGATCGACAGAGATGAGGTACCAGGATAATCAGCACTTCAGTCACCGCCATGTATTGGTCTCCCTCAAACTAGACCAAGATCAGGAAACCAATTGCAATGGCTGCGAGAGACTTATTGAGCAACCCTTCCATGGCTGCCTCTCTTGCAACTACTACCTCCACGACGACTGCCTCAACACCCCCCGTTTTCTCCAACATCCATCTCACCCTCATTCCTTAACCCTACTCCCAACTCCAACGTATTCAAGTCGATCCTACTCCTGCGACGCCTGCGGATCTGCAGGCCATGCCTTTAGCTTGTGCTGTGCGCAATGCGAGTTTGACCTCCACGTGCATTGTGCAAGTTTGCCCACCACGGTGCTTCTCGATGAGCACCCTCATGAGCTCAAGCTGATCTTTAAATCTCCTTATGACGACAAGAGCACTAGGTTCGCTTGTGATTTATGCCGCGGAGGCATGCATGCAATCCACTGGCTCTATTATTGTGATGATTGTGATTTTGGGACGCATTTATATTGTGCAATGGGTAAATCTGAATTGACCACTGCACGAAGAAAAACCCAAGAGCAAGAAATTCAGGCGGGCCGTACTAGAGATGTCCCCGATCGCGGTAACACTGCGCAGAGGAAACCCCGTAGTACTGCGGAAGAAGATCAGAGCAGCAGGGGAGAAGGAGAAGATATTCAGAACACGGTTTTTGAAGCTGAAAAGAGAATGAGGGAGGAAGCYATTGCCCATAGAGCAATGCTTCAAGCACTTGACAATGCTGCTAGCTACGTAGGACCATCATCACGAACATACTATTACTACTAGCAGAGCAAGTTCGTCCGAAATAGAAAAAAACTGCTCGTCCATCATTTCTCAACGTTCGGCATCTGCAACGAATAGAACTCTGTTGGTTGATTTGATTTCCTTCTTTGTTGCTTAAACATGCATGTAACCTCTTCCTTTATCCTTTGTTTCCTACTTGCAAAGCATTGTGTGTTGGAGACCGGAGGTTCAATTTCGCTTGTCAAAAGATATGAAATGACATGTTTGATATTGCAGTAATTCAAAATCGAAGTAATTTGTTCCCTCTTTCGTTTTAGGCTGTAGATATTGATTTTATTATTTTATTTTTGGGRGRAGATTTCCTTTGTAAGCAAAACCACACGGAAGCTTTCAAGATCTTCAGCGCAACCATAACATTTCTTGCCTGCTCCAAATCGAGTATCAGCGTCACTCAATCGATGCATCCATGAGGAGTTTGAAAGAATGGCTAACATCTTACGGGAAACAAGCGGACATATAAACTTGAGATATTATTATCCAATTTGACCAGAATTTTGCTTTACTATTACTCCTGGTTAACTATAGAGTCTACATACACGGCAACAGTCAATGACCTGTAACTGTGTCCTTTACTATACTCCCGGACGATCAAGAGAGTAGATACACGGCAGCCATCTCTATTTACAAAGGACCAAATAGTTTTCTCTTTTTCTTTGTCAAGGAGTTGGGTGTTGTTGGGGAGGCGGTGCGCTGTTTGAATAAAATTTGCATATCACTGTCAGCAAAATATGGCATGAGCTTTCTGTTGGAGCAATCAGCAAGATCATAATATATTTACAGTACTAGTGTGCGAAATCAGATCAATCACTCTTTGTTGCTCGAGGAGCGATCTTTCTTTGGTCCACCAAGGATACGAGAAATCTGCAGACCTCGACTAAATGCCTGGTTGAACAACATTCGAGTCTGGAACTCAGAAACAAATGGGAACCAAGCCAAGAAAGCAACCGGAGTGAATAGTAGCAAGCCCATTATGACTTCATAGCCACGTGCAAGCGTCCGAACTGATCCCCAGAAACCAGCTAATTGAACCCAAGGCTTCAGAGCTTGAGCAATCTGATTTGTTTTAAGTTTCATTTCCCAGGTGCAGGGGAGGGGAACAGGGAGAAGCAACAAAGAAAAAGTCAGGAGGATAAAACAGTAAGACAAACCTAATGAGAAAACTTTAGTTATCTCCTGAGCATAGACAATATTCTGATTAAAAAAGAAGCAGAGCAAGAGGCAGAAAGACGATCATACTGACCAGGAGCAATCCCCATCCAGTTGGCATAAATGCAAGAATGCAAACTATAATATCTTGGAACGTCAAGTGCGTTAGCGCTATGAGAGTAATGAGTACCGAAACAAATGAGAGAAATATAAGCCCTTTGAGCAAACGAAACACAAGCTGAAAATCTGCACTCAATCTCCTCCTACCAACAGATATAGCCTGCAAAATATGATTACACTCACTTTTGAATGCCAAGAAAAGTGAAAAGGAAAAGGGACAATCTACTGTTTCATTAGTGCTCATATCAAGAAAACACCAGTTTCAAACAGAGAGCAGAGCGATCATGTATACAGGACCTAATATGTACATTCTCAAGAGTTATTAATCAAACAAACATATCATGAAGCGAACAGAAAGGGGGCATTTCCAGATTGCTGCAAACTCCCAGTATTTTCAAGCTGGTCATTGCTGCTGCTGAATGAATAATGATGCCAATAGTTGACGTAATTAATCTTTTTCAAGTGTTTTATTCCCAGCATTTATAATCGTGATTATATCAACATGCATGAAGAGCTAACGGAGCAGTTGAAAAATGCAATAATCCCATTCTCCCGTGTTTCAAAAAATGATCTAGTTTGACATGGAATAGTAAAGATGAGCCAGTTCAAAATAAAGCTCGTAGTTTGACATGAATAGTAAAGATGAACTCAAACCATATAACAGTTATAAAGATTAAATGGAAAATAAGTAGAAATGCTGCACAAGTAAAAATTAAATTTGAAAGCGAAGTGAGGATGCGGGGCCACTGTTTCTTCTACTGTATCAAAGATTTGAGGAGAAGTAATATTCCAAAATTTAACTTCGGAAAGTGTTGATTTATTTTGAGAAGTAAAGGCCAAAGTAGGACATCTCGAAAACAGGGTATTTATTTGCTCAATATTCATAATGCAGAAGGCTCTCTCCAATTTTACAACTCACATATTTATGATATAGACATGTTTATATTAATTGTTCTTGTTAAGTTCATTGGAAGATTATATCACGAACTGCAGACAATTCAGAGACTCAAATTCAAGATACAACCTGAGAAAATTGTCATGAAACTGACCTTCATTACAATTAATATCCCGAAGATCACTAGCCATGATACACCATAAACCTGGAAAGAAAATCAGCAGCAGCAAAAAATGAGAAATAAATGAATACAGATAGAGAGCATTTATTTCTTTGTGATGTAATAAAGAATGAGGAGCGAAATGAACTGCAAACACTACATACCAGAAAGCTTTGGTGTTTTTCTGTGATTGACAGGTGATATATGAGGCCATACTGATAAATGAAAAAGCGCACAGACAATAATATTTCAACTATAATACCAAGCTTCCCAGAATAATGCAGATGCTCCTGTTCTTCCTCCCACCAAGATTCCCAGCTCTTTTTTGGTGGTACCCCAATGCCCCCACGGTTGTTTATCCATTTATTCCAGTCCGTCCAGTCATCAACAATCTTCTGCCACTCAAATCCTGATGGGTTGAAGAGGAAGGGAGCAAAAAGCCATGTGCCAACCAAGAACCAAATTGATATAGTTATCAGTATATATGCAACAACACCTCTATATGCTTTACCAAATATGTGGTACACGAGAAGTAGAATCATCAATTCAATTCCCTTCACGAAATGGCTCCTTGAGTACAACCTATAGTTGTCAGCAAACTTAGCATGAAACACGACAAACCCACGACCTGTACCTCTATACTGAGCTCCACCATGGAGCAAGGTTCTCCCATAATAATGGGTCCTTGTTCCCAGAGAAAAAGTGAAAAACACAGGAGCCAGTTGCAGTTGCATCAGCACAAAATCAGTCAATGCATTGCGAAAGCCTCTTTCAAGTCCAATCTCCATCATCATAGGCAAGGCCATTAAAAGTCCAATTTGCACAAAAGACTGAGATGCAAGAGCTACTTGAAGAGGTTTATTGTCCTTAATTGCTGGATGGTCACTTAGGCCTTTTTCAAGACCACTGAGAACAAGATAGAGGCGGCCATAGAGAAATACGTAAACGGTAAGCACAGTTATCTGCAAAAGAAGATCCTTGTAAATCAGACAACAAACTAGCTAAACTATAAATGTTACAGACTAATAAATGAAATGTCCGTGAAGAAATAAACTTATGCAATACCAAGGTACTAAAATAAAACCCAATGGTGGTGGCATAACACGACAACATTCGGAAGAAATCAAATCTGTGACCAAGTCTATACAAGTCACGACTCATTGTCTGCTCGCCGTTCCCATTGGCTATCTTTGCCTCAAAAAGTGAGATCTGATTAAGACCAACATCCCTCCCTTTACCGACTTGTATGTATTCATGATGAGTGACATTACCACCACGTAATGTGGAATTGAAACCTGGACAAACATGCAAAGTTGATGCTCACAGAGAAATTCAATCCATATTTCATAAACTGCAATTAAAATTTATTTTTTTTTAAAAAAAAACTGCAAAGACTTTATCTTGCCGGCAAATATGTCTTCACTTAAGTTGATGATTTTGGAAGCCTTGCTGACTCCACCTCTAGTAAGGTGAAATAATCTATCAAACACATCTGGATGGCCATAATGGAAACGAACCCTGGAAAAACAAAGAAAATTGGAAACCACCACAAGAAAACAAATCTATCCAGGATATGTAAGTAGATTCTTAGCCTACTTCATTAAAATTTAAGAAAGTCCTGTTGGAATTTGATGCATATTTTTCAATTAAACTCACTGGTCTTGATTGACCTTCTACAAAAAGGAGATCCCTTGTAGGAATGAACTATTTCAGGAGCCAATTCAAAAGTAGAACCATGTAAGAACTTGCTTAAAATTAATGACCTAAAGAGGATAATGATATTTATAATGGGCCACAAACATGGAACCTGTGTTCAAAACAGAAGCCATAAAGTTAAAGTCTTACTTCAACGGATTGGCCAACAGTCTTTGTCCAATGGTAACAAAGCTAGTTTCCTGATTGGACATGAACCATGCAAGTGAAGAGACACTGCAAAATTAGAGCTCCAGGGTAAATAAATCCAAGTATATAAGCCAGAACAGGAATTATGGTTTAGACACATTCACAAATTTTCAGGGCAGAATAGGGACTATGAATTAGATGTGTTAGTAAAACAACAATTATCATGGTACCTGCCAGTGAATATGTGCTCCCGAAGTCCCAGTATTGTTGGAGTCCTCACTCCATGCTTCTTAAGAAATTCTTGCAGTAAGTTTCTCATTTTGAAGGCTTCTTCCATGTAATTATCCTATGGATTAGCCATTAACATCTCTAACATGACTATCGGGAAAAAATTACTATTCTTTAATTAAATTTCAAAATTTCAGGTAAGTACCTGGTTCATATCTATTGTTTGCAAGCCTTCCCCTCGTGTGAAGATAATGGCATGATTTTGATTTTCTGGTTTCCCTTCACCTAATATTGCAGGGCCTGGGAGTTTTATTCGATAAATAACCTAAGCAAGAGTATATTATGTCCAAGAATCAGAGATGAGTTCCAACATATGCTAATCAGCATAATCGGCAACATATGTGACCAGAAAATAGGATGCCCCAAATTGAAAAGTATTGTTACTATCAAAATATCATACCCTGAATCAGAGCATTAAAACAGCTTAAACCCTGGATTCTTGAACATTGTTTTGCACATAATTCATAAGCATACACATCAACATCTCTGTTTATTAAAATTATTACCTGATCTAACTTTTGATCTGTCTCAGAAGTGTCATCAACAGACTTTGGTACAGCCTTCACAAGGGCTGAATAATAAACCTTTTCAACCCTCTTATGGGATTTGACAGCTTCTTCAACCTCATCAATATAAGCTACACGAAGAGATGGATACCTGCAAAAGAAAATTAAACTAATGCAAAGAAAACAAAAGAGTGGCAATTCCAAATCAAATAGATCAAACAACATACTTTGTCATAAGTCTTAAAATATCAGTTGCATGAGGATCTCCAGATCTTTTTTGAATACCATACTGTTGGCATGAAACCACATAGGTAAACTTCATGTCCGCAACGGCTTGACATTGAGCCCGCAGTGACCTTTCATTCCTCGGATGTTCCTCAGTAGTCGATTCAATAGCTTTATAGCCTTTCAATAATTCTGATTGAGACAAATGAAAATCATTAATATTTCAAATGTAATGTGTGCAAGAAGAGAACAAGAAAGTATTCTGTAGGCACCTTCATCTTTTGCCATATCAAGAAATGCCTGAAGTTCCAATGCTTGCCGGTAATACATCATACCCCTCACTTAATCAAAGGATCCACAGGAAATAGAACCAAAAATGTTTCGTGACAAACACAAAATACATAAGGTGTCACCAAATTAGTTAATAACATCCTATAGACTAAAACAAGCACGAAGTTGAAGAATCTTATACCAGTTTTTGTCAATGTTTGGCCTCTATAAGATGCCCATAGACGAAGTTCTTCTTCCAATTTCAGGTTCCCCTTGAGATCTTCTTCACTGCTGCACCCAACCCGTTCAAGAAAATTTTCCCATTCATCTGTATGGTGTTTCGAGAAGGTTCACAATTGAATGTTGAATCAAAATATCGAAGTATGTGAAAATGTGAAATTATAAGTTATCAACCTACAAAAGAAAGAGATGTACCTGGAAAAATCTTCTGCAAGTAGAAAAGTATGGACACACCATCTTCATTAGGTTTCTCCAGTGAATTTATGGAGAAAAGAACCTCCTCATTGAAATAAGGAGTCAAGGTGCTGTAGAGTAATAAGGATAAGCTAGGTAAGATGCTGGTGGAGGAAGACAATAACACAAATGATAAAATAGTGATTCCTGTCCAAATAAGTTAATGACAGGTTAAAGTTAACAACAGTACGATCACTGCTCAGTTAGGTTGTCACTGATGCCTTATGGTGTATGATACTTGGAAAATTTTAGTTCTAGCTGATTGCAAAAGTATACGAGGGTTCAACGCCCATGCTCTCAACCTCTAAATATACAATTGCAATTCAGAGATTCCCAAAAAATACTGAAAGTACAAGAAGAATATGACTGTTCCCACAGAGTAGGTTTCTGTCCTCAAGTTATGAATGTCACTTTCCATTTTCATAAACCTAACAAGCAAGAAGTGCCATCAAAACTGCACCACAACCTCAGAAAAGATGAAAGCCCGCTACTAGCTAAAAAACGAGCACATAAAGGTGCAAAATAGGAAAATATATTATAAAGATTCAACAATGTGAACTCGAGGTAGTCCTATTTGCTTATGCATATGCCAACTCATTTATGTCTTATCTTTTCCAGTCAGACAAGTTTAATGAAGGCCAAATCAGAGAGGAACTATCGTGGTTAGAGGCATTGAGACTCAGAGCACAATTCTAACACGCTTGAAACCTATTTCAGAAAAGAAAAGTAAATTTTATGCACACTGCAGAACTGGGCCCCTCATTCTAAAGGATTTGTACCATAAGCACATTAATTAAGCATGAAAATGAAATGCCCAATGCTCTAAGCTAAACCGACCAAACTAGGACACAAAGTATCAGATGCTGACATAAGCTACTACAAGAAGTTTTCCAGAAGAAACGAAAAAATATAAGCTTGCTAATGTAATAATAAAATTACAACATAAATATGAAAATCAATTTCCAACCACCACAAATAGCCTGAATATGCCTAGGCATAGAAGCATTGTACCATAAACCATTCAAATGCCTGAACCATCTTCTCCCAGAAATTATGACATGAATCTACTGATATTTATGGGATTCAATTGTACACAGATATAGAGCTCGGGTACCGTAATAATTCTTAAATTACCACTGCTTTAAAGGCTAAGGTTGCTATCAAGAAGTATAACAAATGCAAGGCTTGAACACAGCACCTTACTTGTGGACTGGATACTTCAATAGAAACAACGTGAGCACCCTTCTGCTAATGGGTGAGAATGAGAGTTAAGCGCAATGTTAAATTACACCAAACCTAAAAGCTTACCAATACATGTAAAATTGCCTGCTTCTGTTACTGTTCAGTTTTCTATTAATGTATCTTGGGTCAGTGTTTGTTCTAGTTCCAAGTTTTGATTTATCTTTCAGTAAGACATTTACCAAACATATTAATTTCTTCAGAATCATTTTTAGAAGTTTATATAACTTTAGAGCTGTGTTTTTCATATTAAGGAGAATGCATTTGGCCCCCAAGCATAGATAGTCTATGTGTTTTTACAACTTGGTGCTTCTATGGAGATGTCAACCATTCGGTGTTCCAAAGCAGTATATCACTTTTGGCAATAATGCACCTCGGTGCATCAGCTAGCAGTACTTTGAATCGGAACAAGAAGAGGAAAGAAGACATTTTAAGTGGCAAGGGGGATATGCCTTGACTTCATTGGTTGGCTTACGGATATTGATGCAAAGGGTTTCAGCACTTAACGAGATTTACAAGATCATAGTTTTAATCCTTGATCCAAGCCAGTTTAGCCAAAAGGTCCGCTTCCGTGGGATAGGCTAGGCCAATTCTAATATTGCTCCCTTCCTGAGAGCTAATAAAATAATCTAACAGGAACAAAAGTTGTTTTATGGTGCAAAGATACCAACATGCAAGAATTGATCTGAGTGAACTTACGAAAATGACAACATGTTCCGGACTTTGGGAGCTTCAGGCATGTCCATAAACAGTGAATTTGAGAAGAATGAAATGCGCCTTCGAGCTTCCAAATTTGATGGCACGTCCATAGCCGACTCCTTAACAGTAAGCAGTAAATGAAGCCTTCGGATCTATAGAGAATGCAAGATTCATGCAGAAATACGAAACATTATTTCTTTAGCCCACATAAAGAAGCTGAAAGACAGAAACAATGGTAGTGGATCCAGTTACAGAGTATCAGTTATGTATGCCGATATCGCTTTACATCAGCCAGGGAACCAGAAATCACAATCAAACTCAATAAATTGAGCAACCATTAGTAGAACTTACTTTCTCTTTCCATGCTTCTGTTTCTTCTGTCACTGGGAACCTTAGTGTGCCGAAAAACTGATATTGTTGATCAAGAGGGGTCATACCCTCGTCCAATCCATAAGAACCACCATGACTGGAATCTAGCAAACTGTGCAAGGCAATTTGTCAGCTTAAATAATTTTCTAAATTTGGATCTAGTGAGCCGACACCTCAGTTACCTAGGAACTAAGTCTACCATAATGTCTCTGGTCACAAGCTCTAGCATGTTGAGCAACACAATTACCACCTGATCCTTGTCCTCCTTTCTATTTTCTTTCTGTAGGATGTAAGATTTTTCTTAGGACTTTTGAAAAACTTCGTCCAGTAACACATGCAATGCAAAAATAGCTTCAAGTTCTCAATGCATACCAGATACTCAATAAGCTGCACAAATTGATCATAAAGGCTAGGAAGGGCACTCATTTCGAATTCAACTATTAGATCACCCCTCTCTATGTGCTCATCAACTTTGGAGAAAATCTCCTTTATCACACTGAAAAGAGGGGGAATAGAAAATCAAAGCAATATTACGTCAAAATAGATTATTTCCAAATTAGATTGCTTCAGCTACAAAACTTACAATTTTTCACGTTCACCCAGAACCAAAAAATTTATGATGTTTTTACATGATAGATAGCACTCGCGAATAGCACAGCGCATGTAAATATCTGCAGTCAATCTCTTGTTCAGCTCACGATCTCTCCCATTACTATCTTTAGCCATGTCCAAAGCAATAGGAAGCTGCATATAGGAAATGTCATACACAAACACCCTGCCTTCCAGAAGCTAAAATAAGAAAACAAAATGTCTTCCATCTATCAAACCTTGCTCGCCAATAGAAATGGAGGCCACTGGATAAGGTCTAAATCACGGTCAGACCAGTATGGAACAAGCAACAGGTTCTTTTCCCTGTGGCAGAACTCCAAAACAATTTATTTCAGCTTTCCTAGAAGGACCAAATGTACCAAAGTCAACAAAATTGTTGTACCTGTTATTTATCAGATCTTCATCTCTAAAGCTTTCAATAATTTGGTTCCACATCTGAGCAAACCTTGCTGCCTCTTTCTCTTTATTAGATGGGATCTGTGATGATCAGTATAGTAACCAAAATTCTTTAACAAACCAACTAAAGGAGAACATGCCAGCATTGAACCCACATAACATATTTGGTTAAATAAATATATTAACCTCATCAAATTTGCGAGAAAATGTGGCCTTGATTCCCTTCTTAAGCTTATTTCCCTTTTCTGCAGGAATTAAGCAGGCATTAAAAGCACCTGGCAACGATTGGAAGCGAGATCTAAGCATTCCCAAAGTCCGAATCTGAAAGCACCAACAAATTCCCAATGCATCAGCTTAAAGAGAAAGTCAAGGGTGAAAATCAAGTTTAGGAACAAAATTATCTTGTTAGTCCCAAAGGCAGTCAAATATAGGAAAATACTTTAAAATACTTTTCTCTATTACTTATAAGCTTTCACAAGAAAATAGATGTACATCACTACATGGACAAAAGATTGCTTCACATGAAAGAATTTGATGAATAGCTGATATATAGTTTTCAGCTACTTTTGTGAAGATGAAATCCTATAATGATCATGAAGCTACTAAATCAATCACAAGATCTATTTACAATTACCCCCCAGATAAGAGAAGCAATAGGAGACTCTTAACTGCAATAAGAACGAAAGATGACCAGAAGTAAACTTATACTGCATCATTTTTTTCTTTTTTTCTTTTTTCTTTTTTTTTTTTTTTTGGGTGGATGGTTAATCTACTGGAGCAATTGTCGATTATATGGTTGAATTCAGCAATAAATATCAGGGAGGTTTGGTCATTCAACAACCTACTTCTATTTTTACTGAAGGGGTTGGAAGATTCAGACTTAATTTCCAAGTGACTAGACAGTAAGTTTCAGATGTCAGGGCTCACTTCATTAGCTATGTCACCAAAGGCCACTGAAAAGCTGTCCCCACCTTTGCTTTCTCTCCCACAAAATAAGCATATATTAASCCTGATCTACAATTGACTTCTCTTCTAAGTTTTCAATTCATAATAGCAACCTGAAGGATGACCAAACAGTTTAGCATTAGAGAGCATTTGCCTTTTAATTTGTTACCCCTCCTTGTCAGATGTTACATGCTCCATTCAAATGGTGAGCAGTTTATGCAGTCCCTGCAGGATATCCTCATCTGCAAGCATTATGTATATCCTACAGTAACATGAGCCAGCCATTTTCTATGGAATTACTTATTTGAAAATGATTCAGCAGAATTAGCTAACGCGAAGCACTTAAAAATTTCCTGGCTGATTCTCCCCTTTTCTAGTTACACAAGAAACAAATTACAGTTGTTCAAGTTTGGTACGGAAACTAATCTTAATCCCTCTCAACGGGAACTTTTAGAATCTATGAATCACGCATTTACATGGTATTCAGAAATTTCTTATCCATTGGCCATGAATTTTGCTTATATGCAACACACGGTTATCCACAAGGCTCGCTTTCATATTACCAACATCTTGGCAAGGTTCTGTATCACTTAATTTGGTATCTGCATCATCTGGTCTCGCTCTTTTCTCTATACTTCTTTCCAAAGATCAAAACATTGATGTCTTTACCAAGGCTAACAATATTTCCTTCTTCCATGTTTTCCCTATCCAAGATAATCTGGCCTTCAAGCCCCCAACTTGAAGGTGTATAATGATGTAAAAATGGCATATTTGCTGTAATTATGTGAAATGCGCGTTTATATATCATTACAGATGTCTCATCACACAACATCTATACTTCCTATTCGCCAATGTCCTTCTGTTTTAAAAGAGAAGTTTTGACGCTTGCAATTATGAAGAATCATGCGTATTCTTGCAAATGCATATTTAGGTGCAGGAAGAAGCAAACAAAAAGTAGATGAAAAGCCTGACCAACCTCTCCTAAACGGCGAAATGCTCCATATATACCTCCAAATATTGTTGAGAAAATAGCATACCAAATCTGTATGTCCATGAAATAGACCTGGCGGATAACAAATTGATAAGATATTGCAGAAAAGTAAGGCATAATGCTGCAACATACAAATCATCACAAGGTTAGCTTATGAAAAAATTAATAAATGATCTCCATGATTAACCAGGGATGCACCAGAATAATAGGTGCCCACAGTGCAATCACAACTCCTATGTTGTTCTTAGCTGCAAAGAATAGACAATAGTAAGTTAGAAAATACAGATCCTTGTACCATGCCAAATTAACTAAAGAAACATGAGTTGACTACCAACCTCCAGGAAAGAACTCATGCCACTGATACCTTCTTATGCGAACCTTCATTATTTCTTTAGTTGGACCAACAAGAGGCCTTATCTGCAGGATGAAGGGGAAAAATGGGTAATCTTAGAAACTTCTGTTTCATGTAATCAGATGCTGCGGGACCACCAGATGAGGTTTCACAGATTCTGAAACAACAGCATGAGAACATGCAAGATAAAATYCACTTTTGAAAGTTAAGTAACAGAAAGTATCCATAACCTTAACTAAACAATTCCAGTAATTATGAAGAAAAGCAATATAATAAATTAGCCAAATAACTAAAAGAGGGCCATAGGATCAAATTAAATGTCAATAGACATAAACTGCAACCCAAAGAGATGAGTTGAAGAGCATCTAAAGGTGGTTCAATGCACAAAGTCAAGCACTATGAAGCTATTAAGTGCAGAGTTCAAGGCATGTTTGCTACACCATATCCTGCATCTTAATAATTAAGACGGTAATGAAAGGAGTATATTAAAGCATAAATATGACTTAAATAATTAATTGATATTGCGAGATTCAAGTAAATATGTTATATGTAACCTATAACAGTGATATGAAGGAGAAATGCAAGTAACCATTTCTTTGCATACAGCAAAACTAAGGCATCACCTCCACATAATAACTCAGTGCTAGTTTGGCTGCTAAAAGAAGAACCCAGAACAGCGTGTATCTGTAAAGGATGAACATTTTTTAAACACCAAAAAGAAAGTCATCCCAGAAAATGATTAGGGAGAATTTTTACTTGAAAAGAGAAAATGTACTCTCTTGCATCCCCCTACCAACATAGAGACGAGGCTGCAGGAAAAGAAGACATGAAAAATGATATCATGTGAACATAGACAAAGACACCGCAAAAGATTTTCTGAAGTTACAAAAAGAATAATTATCAATGTAATGGAAACCAGAGTTTCAGCTTTAATACCTGAGACCACCACATCATGAGCCTGACAACTTTATAATCTGACCTCTCGAGGTAGCGGCGGATAAACGGAAAAATAAACAATAAAGCTGAGAGCATATTTGGAGACAAGTATATCAGAACTGCAATAATATATAAAGAAGCAGAACTTGGACTGTTCCCAAACCAATTCTTGATCGTCTGAGCAAATCCAGGCGGGTTTTTCCAACTATATGCATAAGTTATTGGAAAAATAACCACCCATACAGCTGCTGAAACCACCTTCAACAGATATCTTAGCTTTACATGCAGTGACATGCTGTGCCTTGCTTTCCAGCTCATAATTACGTCAAGAACAGCTGAGCACAGGAAGGAGAAAAACATAGCTTACATTTAATTTTAAAAATAAGTTTAAAAACAGTAACTGCTCCTTCCTACGTAGAGGTGAACAATCATAATATGTCTGGCATACAAAAGCACAAGCCTATAAACCAGGAAAATTAATTCTGGAGCTGATGCATTGAGTCAATAAAAGTAAGACCATCCTTTTTCCTCTTTTATATAGCTTATACACTTCACACCAACTAGGAAGGCACTCACTAAAGCACCCCTATCAAGTAATACACCTCCAGTTAGCACTAATAAGGTACTTCATTTTCCTAACATGAGGGGTAAAGCAATGATATCTGGCATCTAACAATCAACCCACCTGGAGGAACAACATTCTACATGCATATGCAGCTTTTTGTAACTACCGTTGCAAAATCTCAGCTTCTACCATATCCAATTTTCCTGATGAAATCATCAGAGTATACCTTACTTTGGCAGCTCATAGCCTGAAAAAGCCTTTCATAGTCATCATTCATGTTCCACAATTGAATTTGTTTTTGCTTACTGTTATCTCAAAATCGGAGGTATTTGATTACATATTAACTTATAAGTGGTGGAACACACATTAACAGCAACCCCCCCCCGGGACCTTAACAACTTTTCCATTTCTCTCTTCTTCCTAGAGGATTTTCACAGAACTTCACTACTGATAAAAACCGGTAAAGCCGAGACAGACGAATCTTAGTTTCTAACTTTGTACTTTTTTTATATCACTAGCTCAATTCAACCATAACATTAAACCATTTTACACAACTTATTCAATTGTCAAGCATTAAAATTTTTAGACAACGACCATAGTGACGTCGGAAACCGTAGACAAATATCAACGCCCTCTCGTCTTTTCCAATAACATGCAACACTCAATCGTACCTTCTGTAAACCTCCCTCAAAATAAGTACTTTATCTAATCTAAAACTCCGTTAACATCCAATAACTATTAAATTCGTTACTTAGCTTTCTTTCTGAGTGTATACATAGATGGAGGTTGAGACACTACTCCTAAAGTCCATGAAATCTCTACAAGGTATTTTCCTCAATGTCGCTAATTGGGGGGGGG
>MEJB01000006.1:4467017-4511303 GCA_001752375.1 Rhazya stricta
GCAAGTTGGATGAGCGTGGAAGGCTCTGACTGATGTCAACCGAAGTCATAGTTCCGCTGGAATTGGGTGCTAAATTTATAGTCAAAAGCGAGTGGAAGTGTGTGCTAAATTTATGAACAAAAAGAAAAAAAAAAAAAAAAACCAAAAAACAAAAAAAAGGAAAACCAAAAACAAACATAGTAATAGCAAAATCTTTTAGATAATGTGACAACCTAACACAATTCAACCATACAACAACAAAAAGGAAAACCAAAAACAAACATAGTAATAGCAAAATCTTTTAGATAATGTGACAACCTAACACAATTCAACCATACATCTTTCCAGAGAAACAGAGAAACCTTTTAGGTAAGATACTATACTGATGGACTGAAGCAGCTCTTACGTAACTTTTAGGTTATCCTCTTGAAGATTCCAAACCTCTTATACCTCTTCAAATAAAATTTCATATTTAAACATGTGGAAAAAAATAATCACAAACACACTAACAGCAAAAGCTTTTTGGTAATGGGGCAACTGAACAGAAGTTAACCATACGAAAGTCCAGAGAGAAACGAACATGAAAGCCAAGAAGTATCACAATTGAAACAAATCTAACAATTGCTTTATCTTAGTAGATGGAAAGATAAAGAATTGGGTTTTACCTTGTGCAAGCTTTAGTATTGCAGCTGTAATGAAAATGCTCAATACTTTCTTGAATACATTTCCCTCAAATATCGAACTTAGATCACCCGAACCATTCCAAGCAATGATGATCATAGCCTTCAGAACATAATTTCCCACAATGACATGATAAATAAACAAAAAGATGGTAAAGAAAATAAAGCTTGACAAGGATAAAAGGTAACAATGATTCAAATCCTTCGAGGTTTGTGTTTAAAATTAGCTAACACCTTCAAGTCTCCTAGAAGTTCCGGTTGACAAAGATAAATCTTGAACTATTCAACTGCTTCGAAACACATAATAACTCCCGAACATTAACATTAGCATTTTAGCACCAGGTGATTAAACCACCACCTTATCTGAAACTTGAGCTTTTACTTAAGATGCCAACTCCACATGCTATTAGGCCAAACTTGGGGATGCTTAATCTCCTGAACTGGTAGTTGCTTGTGAGGTATGGAAGGACTCTTACTCCGATACTCAGTTTTCTTATTTGGATTGGCATACTGGGTAAATTCCACCCTATCCTAAAAACCTTTCTGTATTCATGTAGGTGAGATCTTGCATTACTATTTTCACTAGGTCTGACTTTTGAAAAAAGTCCATCCATGCAAAAGTTGGTGGTCACTACAGATGTTCCTCTTGGCCCTATATCAGCCTAAAGTGCACATGGGGAACAATGATAATAATGATGATCCAAACAACCAAAATAACTGTCTCAGGGGAAATAGTTTTGAGTAATTAGAATCAATCATATGAATTGGTCTGGGAGAAAAAAACTTAATTTGCCGATATTTGACTAGACACTTCCTACATGAGAAATGCTCAAACATGAAAGAAGTTTTAGATGAAGACCAAAACATGGACAACTGTCCTACAGATGTTGAACAACAACAAGGTAGCAAAATGCACAAAACGCTTAAAATGCACAGAAGAATCTTTCACGCACACCATCATAAAACAGACAGACAAGCAGCAAAGGAGGACTTTACATATATCCATGAGTAACATTGGACCAYAGAATTCCTAATCTTCTTGTGTTTTACTTCTTATTGTTCACATTCCACCACCGCTACCTATTCTTGTTATTGCCTTTTACTAATCTGCTTTCCCCGTTAGAGCAATCTTTTCTAAGAATTAATAATAACTTCCTTTCTATTCCCAACCTTTTCTTTGTTTTCTCCTGTTTTTCCCTTTCCACCTTGGTTTGACTTTCTTGCTTGTTCATCCATCCCATTTTCACAGATATCCATGACTGTTTAATTACAGGAAAAAAAGTTTCGAGAATGCTGTAATTAGGATGAATTCAATGCCTAAAATTTCAATTATTCATTCAGATAAGATCCCATTAGGGAGCCGAAAATGCTCCCATTCTATATCTGAGTAGCATACAGATATAAAAACAAACTTCAGGGACGTAGGAGAAAATTCTTTTACCTAGAGAATATTTATATAAGCCTAGAGAAGTTACCTGTAAGGACAGAATGAAGAAGCTCCACATTCGATCGAAACTCCTAAATATGTGCCAAAACGAACGTATCTCTACAAAATTGATTTTTCCCATCCATCTATCCCTTTTAAGTGGTTCATTCACCTGATAGCATCACATCCACATTAAAGTTGCTGTTTTTCAGGCACATATATAGCAATCAATTAATTAAATCTTAACTCACAAATTATTTTCAAAAAGAAAAAAGTTGCAAGAGAGCTTCCTTGCATTTAGAGAGGTTCAAACTAAAGGAAGAAATGCATTTGCAATAATAAACTCACATACTAAAGATTACCAAATTAAAGTAAATTATCATTTTAGATTTAGCCAAAAAGAGAACCTGACATAATTTGAGTAGCCAATTTCCATACTTAAGGCCAGGAAAGACTACAGTGGAACAACTTATATTTTTTTATAGTAGGAAAAAAAAGAGTAATGTTTTACAAGGAATTACTTTAGGCAAATACCATTTCCACTTTTGTTTCTTCTTTACTCTTTCAGGGGATCTTATCTTCAGCAGATTATGACTTGGCAGGAAGCAGCATTATGGGAGTAACTTCCTGTTTCCCGTAATAGCTACTCAAAAAATTGAACTTTTATTCATGGAGAACCAGAATATTCAAGCCACTATGGATGAAAATGATTCCTTAGTGGCTCAAATATATGCAAAAGGTTTAGGATAGGCATTTCTTGAACTGCCCTTATGAAGTCCGAAAGACAATGCCTAATACATACTTGCTCCAACAGAAGGATCTTCACATGTGCCCTTAAATTCAAAGACATATGGGATAGTGATTTATGCTGCTCATCATAAAGATTGAGAGGGATATTATAAGGCATGTTACTGAATAACAAATTTGGATTTATTAGGAATTAGTTGCTCTTACCAAGCTTAGAAAGTCAATCATTTATTGGATTTCTGCGCTTCATTTTCCAATTGCACAATAAACAGATTTTTGCCTCTCTTTCCATTCTATGCTCTTTCTTGTAGCATTTTGCTAGAGCCTCAATAAGGAAAGAGTAAACTGATTAAATGTATTACTGCCTACTGGATCATTCTTACATCAATAGTCCACATTAAATCATGAATATTACAGGATCATTCTACTCTCAGAAATACCAACGTTTTAACAAAAAGGCGACAAGAGAGTCTCAGATAGAGCGTTTGGGGCAGTAAGTTAAGGAACAAATTTAGGTAACACTTTACAAATTGGTAGCAGTTATGATGACAGAGCTGTTCCATTCCCAGGGGAAGAAGCATTTTTCCATCCCAATGCTATAGTTTCAGTGAATGGTAAAATATATAGGAAGACAAAATTCAAGGGTGAAGACAGATGCATGATCTGAAGAAGGAAAACAGAGTACAATTACCTCATTTACTTCAGCATGAGGCCTTTCAGCAGGAAGGTGAAAGAAGTCAGCATCAGCACGCATGGGCCAACCGAGCCTGAAGCAGCTTACTGACCTGCAATACATGCCATGATGATTTAGAGTACATAACTGACCACAAAAAGCTATGATCCTTACATGCAAAAGATTTTTACCAGAAGTACTCATTCAAATCATCATAGTTCCTCCATTGGGAATGCTTCGACTTTCCTCCTTTGCTCCTTCTTGCTTCCTGTGATGCACAACCAAAAGATCACGAAGATAAATGACCGAAACAAGGACCACTAGAATCTCAAGAAGTTAATGAGAATAAATACCCTAGCTATCATTTGATAAATTGGAGTTATCACTTTCATCAAGAAAGCTTCATCGTCACCACGATAGGCTGGTCTGATGGTCTCTCCTGTCATGGGACTAACACTTCCAGCCAGCACGCCATACAGTTCAAARGCCATCTGATACAAAATTTAGCAACAATTTATGCCTTCCACAATTGAATGAAACTCCAGAGGTTGAAGCATTGTGCAAAATCAGCACATAACCATAGAACAGAAAATCCACAGGCCAGCATGGATCCTCAGTTCCCAAAGAACACAACAGACTAGCATATGCTATATATTACAAAATTGCAAAGTTAAAGCATCACAAGAGTACTTCCTTCTAGTAAAAAGGGGGGGGGGAAGGGGGGGGGGAGTCAATTATTCCCCATCTTCATGTTATAGTATTGAATGTTTAGAAATGTWTTTGCTCCAAAATATCTCCACACACTTTCTATCTACTATATTTACTGACAAGCAACAGACCCTTTYAGCAGCAGTTATATGATATTACTTGCAAGGATAAATCGATGTGCTCATCCATATTATATTCATTCTTAGCTTTCTTCCTCTTCTTCTATTTCTCCCGAAAGTTAAAGATGATGTGTTAAATACTCCCTCCATCCCAAATTGAACGTTCATGTTTCACTTTGTAGAAAGATTTAAAAGAGCACTTGACTATATTCCAGTTATCACATTACCCTTATCTTAATAATTAAGGAGGTTAGTGGTTGGACACATGTGTCGGTGGACAGACATTCCTTCCATTAAGGAGGTTAATGATGGAAGTTTAGATGGAGACTATAGAAATGTGGACATTCAATTAGGGATGGATGTAGTATCATTTCAAGCCCCATCCTCCATTATTTCCTGCAAGAGAACTTGAAATCAGTGCAAATAAACCCAGAAGAGTCCTAAAGATTCCTTTCTTCCACTTGGAATCTCTTACTTCAGTTAAGTCCTCACTAAGAGGCTCTCAAACTGCATTCTAGGTGTAACACCTGTCCCTCAATCACCATGAGAAAAACCATAATTCCACCTGAATGGAGATAGTAATATGACACCATGGCAGAAATATCCATCAACCATACGTGATTATCTTACAAGAAATTAGCTGGAAACTGGAATCCAACCATTTTATACTGGCAAAGGTAATATTCAACTGAAAGAGAAATTCTTGCCACAAAAATCTCACACCCTATATTCAAATTTAGAGATAACATATGGATCATCTGTCCCATTTTGAAGCATGAAGGGCAGATAAAGCAGCAGACTTTACAAGAATGCTTGATCTAATGTAAGTAGTCTATCCTATATGGTATGATCAACGAACAACAAACTCATCTATACACAAGTAAACTAATCGGATTAAATAGTTTCATCAGACATCGCGTACAAGTTAACCATGTCATGCTTCATACAAAGTTGGCATAAAGATTATCCTCTTTTGTCAATAGTTTTCCAAAGCACCAGCTGTACATATCAGCGCCCTTAATTTTGAAAGCAAAAGTTCAAAGGTATTAGCAGAATAGTGTTTGAGGTGACTCAATTCTTTTTCTAAAATATACTCTTCAGAGAATCAGATTTGCTGAAATTTCTGGCAATATAGAGCAAGCCACAAGTATATGCATCAGATTTAAAAGAATATCTAGAGCACTTGTTTTTCCACAACTAGAGAAAACACGATCCAAAATGCCTGGTTTATGTACACCATCTAATAAGTTGTAAGTAGAAACAAGAGTTTTCAAAATATGTTGGAAATGAGGCAGGGAGGGTGCCTAAAAATAACAAAAGAAAAACACACTAATAAGATGACCATATTCTGTGTACCACATATAAATATAAAGATCTCAAACATGCAAAACCATACATGGTGATATATGTAGCACAGGCATTCAGGCATGAATCTCAAATTTGCAGCTTCCCCCCAAATAAGAAGATATAGACCCATGTATAACAACTTCCTTTGCTGCACTTCCTGTTGGATAGTCGGCAACCTGCATATGGACATAAGAGGAAGTAAAGAGTACCGAGATGAAAGTGCAAAGCATAAAAAGYCAATTTTCCAGAAAAGAAACAACATCAAAAAGCTGCGAGACAATGTAGGCGGAAAAAACCAATATATCTAAGATAGAGGAAAATTCACAAACCAAAGGCTACTCTTACGACCGAGGTACTTGCACCATTTCTTGTAGTTTTTGAAAAGCTTTTTCATAACTTCTGTTAGAGCTCGATCATCCAACTGATGCACAAATATTCCAAAAAGCTTGTCAGCAAGAAGGGATATTTACCAACTAAATATCACAAATTGAGAGGAAGGAAAAAATAAAAAAGAGAGAGAGAAGAAAAGCACCTTGGGTTGCTGATCGGGTTTTGGAAATTGACGAATATGCACATTTGCCAGCAATAAGATTAAGTGTTCTCGTTGATTCGCCACATTATCTTTCTGCAAATCAATAATATGTATAAATGAACTCAGCAAAACAAATGATAAGAAAGATCTACTTAGCAGTGATCTACTTCAGTTATCCATTCATATGTTTCAGCAATAGGTGGTAGCAATTACCTGAAAACCAAACATAGCCTGAAGCCAATCTAAAATATCTTGATCTACCTTCTTTTTATGGCCCTTTGGCCATGGTAATCCCCTAATATTACGCAGCGCAGAAACTGAAGCTTGAATCTGTCAAGAAAAAAATGATTACAAAACTATGCTAAAGTCAATCCCTAGGAAACTATTGAACACATGGAAAGAAACAAGAATCAACCTCAGGATATCTCATAATTGCTTGGTTTGAACTATCAGGATCGAGGGGAAGTATATTATAAGGTACATATATCGCAGTCTTCTCCGCGACTTTTGTGTGGGCTTCCAAGATCTAGAGGCATATAAAACAATGAGATATGGAGAAAGAGCAGAAGTCAGAACCGAGAGAAATGGTAGAAGCTTCCATGTATTTCATGGTGTGCATATTAGCTAACGCAGCTCATGAAGATCGTAATAAAGAAGTTGTCAGTAACAGAAATAGATAACTCTAATCTTACAAACTAGTGAGATTATCCATAACCCATGAGAAAAGCAAGTTCGGTCACCTCATCAGCCACTTCAACAGATTCTGTTAAATTAACAGCCTTCAACACCTCAAATAGCACAGCAGCTGTCTGGTATGCTTTTGTGAGCCGTGCACTAGATTTGGGAAAAAAGGGTTCTGAAAAGAATCAGTATGCAATGAATCTAGAGCAAGGGAACAGTTAGCTATAGTATCAGATGATCTACCGATCAGCTTTATCAGCTGCATTCTGCAAAGCCTCAATATACTTCCTGTAGTAATGCTGATAAAAACTCTGCATTTCTCGGGCATCACTTTTAGTCCTTCCTGCTAATGTTGTTTCATTTTCCTGGAAATCCATGAAATTTATGATACTACCCCATGGGAAATCTCAACTGAAATCACATTAAACCACAGGCTAGTTCTTCTTCAGGTGAAGAAAGGACTTGCAAATGCTTATCTTGTGCATCGATTAAAGTGGCAAAAGAATAGCAAAGAGATGCTCATTAGAAGTAACTAAAACCGTATCAGTAGATAATCCCAATTTCGAATCCAAAATAGCAAGTCTATGACATAAAACAAGTAATAGAACATAAGATGCCAATGCACCAAAATAACAACCAAATACTTCTTCAAGATCTGCTATTTCCCAAAAATGGACAGCTTATACATGGAACGTCCAACAATAAAAGACAGCCAACTGTTCAGATACGACATGCATTGGCTGAAATGAAAGACCCCTACTTACTTTGAAGCTTGGCACTCAATTACATTGCAAATGAATAGAAAAATTCTGCTAGGTTGGTCTTCTGATAACTGCTGTATACCTACCTAACCAAGTTCTTCGAAGCTCAAGATTTTAGGGGACCAATTGGTATGTTATCTTTTCATCTTCCGATTGTTTGTCTATTCTTTCCCTCTGGATGAACAATTATTGGATATGACATCTTCACATCTCACTTGTATTTCTCACCTTCATAGGATCGACTTGGATTGGCTTTTGGGGGAAGAACAATTTTTCCGTTGAATAAAGAATTTTTGGTTGGAAAAGGCGCGAAAATGACATCTTTGAAACAAATTTAAATTTGTTTTTTGAGTTAAGAAAGTTGAAAATTTCATTTCTATTGGAATTTTTATGATGTGGATATGTGAAAATTGAAATAAAATTCTAAAATAATCAATTAATAGTGCATTAGCCTTAATCGATTACTGAAACTGACTTTAAACTATATTAAGAATCAATAATCAGCCTTAATCGGCATTGGAGCATGAAAACAAAAACAAAAAAAGTCCTGTTCAATTTTGCTAATTCAAGAATTGAACTTTTCTTGGATTAAGAAGAAGAAAAAATTTTGGTCCAAAAAAAGATCTAGAAGCAATCCGAATACACCCATAGACTTCTAAGAGGGAGTATTCAAGTGAAGATTTCATCCTCTGTCCCCTTCCTTGTATTGACTCTTAAAATGAAAAATGAACCTGAATGTTAAGACTGCACCCAGAGAAAGTTATTTACCCCCTGATTTATTTCATTTTGTCTAATTAAAACACCATAATGAATTATTATCCCAACCCATCTCCTGCAAGAATTAATTGGCAACATGTTCAACTTCTAATAGCAAAAGGGAAAAAAGAAATTAGTACCATCACATTTCATCCTCAAACTCTGCAACTTCTATGTGCCATGATCATTTATTACCATAGCATTTCTAGTGAACCAACATAAAATGAACTAGACAATAAGCTCTGGCTGCAACTTTGTAGAACTTCTATTTCAACCAAATAGCTACATATTCCAATTCATCTCCACTCATTACACAATTTATCAATAATTCCACTAACCAAAATACTCCAGTTTTTTCCTACAAAATTATGAATGTCAATKCATGCACCATAAAATTCTAAGGCCTCTTTACTCACCACTTTTTCCTTGCGTCTACCTTTACCTTGGATATGTCAATTCTATGAAATAAAATTACTTTTAACTTTATTACAAATTCCTTTTGGGTTTCCATATTAATATAGAATACAGGTTTGTCATCTCCGATTAAAAACCCTGATCAAATTTTGTAAAGAATCAAACTGTGAAAACTTAAGCTTGGAATAGACTAACAGAATGCTTTCTGCCTCAGCTATTTTTCATATCATTAGTCAAAGTCAAGGTAAAAAATTGACCCAGACCGTAAATTGGAAAGATGAAAAACAGTACCCTAGACAGTATATTTTCAACATACCCGCTCCAGACGTTGAAGAAGAGCAGTTTTGAACTGACGAACTCCTCGGCCACTTGATGTTGGATCTAATCGATGAGCTTTCTCAAAGGCATAAAACCGACCTGATTCCAACCACAACATAAAATATAGCTAAATACAACTGTTCCACTTGCAAACATAAATTGCTTTTCTCCTCCCCTCTTTCCCCTGAAGTAACTATTCCTGGATTTCATCTTCACTAAAGTAACAACCACAAAAAAGGTAACAAGCAGTTCCAGGATCACGAACATATTATGCCTGTAAACGACAAATACCAAACACCTACAGGAACAAAATTCTGCATGTCTATTGCATATGAAAAGAAATTAAGCACAGAAAGATGTGATATAGCCAAAAGTTGAAGTCTTAGAAAACTACTGAAAAAATGTATTGTTGTCAGCTATAAAACAGTGAGCACTGGGAATCAAAATCTGTGTCCCACCTAAAAAGTTCCAAACTGCAGCAGTATTAAAAAAAAAAAAAAAGGGGGGGGGGGGGGGGGGGGGGAAAGGGCTTCAATGGTTCATTTGATACAACAATGTAAGTCTGATTTTTAAGAAAAATGCCTTCAAAATAAGACATTCAATCAGCTGATTCTGATCACGCTCATTCCTTTTTCCACGTTTCATGTGGGTACAGCAATCATTAGTGGCACAACCTAACAGCAATGAGTCACCAACATTACATGAAAACAGAAAACAGAAAACAGAGTAAGACAACAACAAAGGAATATGCAATATATTATGCAAAAAGCATCCAATCTTAAACCAAATAATTGCTATGACCAATTATTTGTTTCCCCTCCAGATTTTAAACTTATCAAGGTGATTAACCTTTCAATGTCATATGCATCCCCTTTTAACAAAAAGAAATCAAAGATTATTCTTCTTCTTGTATAATTTTTATGTATGTGAATACGAATCTGTTTTCGTCTTTCTCCATAAGCAATCTTTTCATTTACCATCAACATCCTTTGGGGTCCTTCTTGAACGAATCCATTTCTATGGAAAAATAGAACGTCTTGAAGAAGTCTTTGCTAAGGATTTTTCAGGACAACTTATGCTTGTTCAAATCCTTTCATGCATTATGTTAGGTATCAAGGAAAATCTATTCTGGTTTCAAAAGGGACGGCTCTTTTGATGAGTAAATGGAAATCTTACCTTGTCAATTTTTGGCAATGTAATTTTGACCTGTGGTTTCACTCGAAAAGGGTCTATATAAAGCAATTCTCCAACCATTCCCTTGACTTTCAAGTATAAAATACAACAAGACACAGGGAAATGAAGGTGCAGACGGACTTACAAAGGTAAGCAACCCTGGGGTTGATTGGCTCAACCTCATTGGCAACACGAAGAATTGGAGCAATCTCAACCAAGGATGATGGGACCACCTCACTATCCATCATTGACTCCCCTAAATTACCAGCAGTCTGTGTCCGCAGAATCCGCCTCTGTGGTTGGAGGTCTGACCCCTTCCTTTGGTAAGCCATTTTTCTTTTAAACCCTTCACAGCGATATAGTAATTCCTGGTAATTCAACAAACCAAATTAAGTAACCAGTAAAGCATTAAGATAGGAAGAACTCTGCACCTCATAATTTCATTGAGTGTTTCAACACCAAGAAAAACAAGAAGCCTCTCTCTTTAGTAGCTTAAGTAACAGAGTCAGCGTGACAAACACAGGAAATCTTCCAAAATTCTCCAAGTTCTTTGTTTTGCTCTCGTTAGTTTCTTTCTTCTCTGCAACAGAAGCTTATAATATATCACCAAATAGCTTAATTTCCCCACCAACTACGGCTGATTTCGACTAAAGAAAGCCCTCCGCTTAGTATCTCGAGAAACATTAGGAACACAGCAGAATGGTCCTATTCTCTAATAGTTCCTGTATGATTTCCTATACCCTTCGATTTTCTACTCTGATAAGCGAAAATAAAAACAAAAACTGTTGTGCAAAAAGAAAAAAATCAATTTTTGTTGAGCATCAAAACCCTTTTGTTTGATCACTTCAAAAACAGGGTAAGTGCAGAAAAACCAAGCAACCCTTTCTCGTCATCACTCATCAGTAAAAACCCACTTCCTTCTATCTCTTCAACTTTCCTTCGATCATAAAAGCACTTCAGTCCTTAAATCTCTCGCTCAAAGAAGCAACCCTGTTTGGTTCTTGAATAAAGACGGTAGAGTTGCAACGAGAAAGAAAGATAGGAAAAATCCTTCTCCTCCTCTATATATCATAAAAAAGAAACAAAAAACGACAGCAATTCTACAAGAAACTAGTCCAGCACAAGCAAATTAAACGAAAATTCACCTGTTAAACCAATTGAAAGTTCAAGAAACTCGTTTCTTCGAAACAGAGAGCGGTGGGCTGCTTCAAGCCATCAGTGAAAAATGATAAACAAAAACTTCAGCTAGAAACAAAGAGTAGCAGTAAGAAGAACTGTTGAGCGTTTCCTCTTAACTTTTATGGAAAGAGTCTCAGAGAAGAATTACGTGGAAAGAGAACAGAGGTGAACTCTTGTGGTGACTGAGAAAGAGAGCTACCCAACTGACATGAAAGCAAGAAGCTATAATGCGGGCAACAAACAAAAACAAGTCTTCTCAAACTTTACGTACAAACCCACTTTAGTGATTCCAGTAATTTCTCTTCTTATCTTCCTTCCCTATGGAACTTTTCCATTTTAGTTTGGTTGATGTTGTCAATCTACGAAGCTTCATCAGCGATTATCTCTTTTCTTTTTTCTTTTTACTTTCAAACTTTAAAAATTAATTTAAAAATATTAATTATATAATATTTCTTTTTTAATCCTTTTATTTTTTTGTGACATTGAACATAATAATCGTATGAATCTGATAACACATATGATAATATAATTATTTTTTAATAATAAATAGTCCAGTGAATAATAGAAAATGAGAGAGAAATTATATAATAGTAGGATTACTTTTGAGGTCCTTCTAGGAAAAGAAACACGTTATCTCTTTAGGCCTAGRTGGTCATATTAAAGAAGGACTAAGATATAACCCTAGTCTTTCTTTTTATATTTATTGAAAAAGGAAAAGCATCASAAAGTCAGCTTTTTCCACAAATGATGACATCCTCAACTGTTACAAAATTCTATCATCCCYCTCGCGTTTTGTCCKAGAATGTCATAATTATGCAATTCTTATCCAATTGTATCGTCTTTAGGTTATTAAAGACATTATTATTTACAAATTTATAGTATTACTATCTAGACAAAGGATTTGTTGATTTTTATAGAATTTTAAAATATTGTAAAAAATTGAATAAGTTATGAGATAGTTGAATTAATTAATGTATAGTAAAATAGAAAAAAAGATATTTAATATGTTATTAATTTTTTAAAATGATAATTAATTTAAAGGAAAAAAATCGAATGAATTATTATTTTGAAAAAGAAAAAGTATTAATTTTGTATATTGTACGAGTAATAATTAATATAATATATATATATACTCTCAAAGAAATTCGATAGAAAATTGAAAAATTAAATTCACCTTTCCTTTCTTTTTTTTTTTTTTTCTCTTTTGGGTATAAAACTGAAAGTTATTACAACTTTAGCATCAGACTGAAATAGACATTAGTAGGAATAGATAGTGCTAAGAATTGTCATTTTACGTTTCTCTCCCCAATTTTATGACTATGTTATTGACTGATGACATAGTTAGAGATTTCTTCAGATATAAGATTACTTGCACCACGTGTCACCCACTTAATCCAATGCAAATTTGATAGCCACAGGAACTTTAACATCATTATTTTTAATTTCCTTTTCTCTTCTTTTTCTTTGGGGGTTGCAATAAATAAATTTGCACCAAAAATAATAAAAAAGATAAGATTAGGACAGCATACGAATTAAATTGTCTCTTGAGAGACCAATTTTTTTTTTTTTAAATGATTGATTGAGATGTTCTACCGACAATTTATATATATATATATTTGAAATCTTACTATTGAAGTTCAATTCATCTTGCTGGACAAAGAGTCTAGTGGAGTACTTGATTTCTTCAAATAGCCAATGTATGTATAAAGAAAATTTGTGAGCTTAACTTTTTTTTTTTTTTTTTTAACTATTAGGTATATAAGATATTTAGTTTTGATTTCTTCATATTCGAGTCAAGAGGGTTTTTATTGCTCTTCAAGTTCAAACCAAGAAGGCTCTCATTACTCCAATGCGAGTGGATAGAGATTCGTAAAAGAAGAAAATGCTCGTAACGTTATTAAGAATACCAAATCTCTTGTCGTTTGAATAAAAAATTATTAATCGTACACGTCTTTTAATTTGAAATAAATTTATCATAACACATTGAAGCTAAAACACGATAGATCAAAAGAACTCCTCGAAAATGTTATTATAAGTTTAACACTACAGATTGATGAAATTTGACAAGAAATCATTATGATTGTAATTTATAAAATTAGGTTGAAAGTTTTAATTTAAGAATGTGAAACCTATCAAAGAAATTAGTAAAAAGTAAGTAGAAACCAAACATAATCTATTGGGCCAGCCTCTCTTATAAAAATCCAAAGATAGGCCCATTGATCAGAGGCACCGGGTTAGATGCAACATTACACGTCGAAACGCCAATGGGCTATCTTCCAAATAGTATATCAAAGCGGAGCTAGGCGCTGTATCAAAGGATAATCTCAAGAAAATGGCGGAAYGTAGACCACCACCAGCACCGGCGCCGGACGTGCAGCTCTTCGGCCTCCTCTCAAACCTCCTTCAGGAGGTATATGATATTAATTACATTGTGAAAAGAAAATTATTACGTTCTTCCAGAGAAAAAGTCCTTTTTTCTATGTTTTCAGTTTTATTTTTTTTAAAAATATTTTTTGTAGCCCTGAGAATCTGGCAAAGTTTATCAATTTACTGGTGARTCTGGCTAGCGTCGATARGCGGTTCAGTTCCACTATAGTGTTAATTTATGATTTAACTGCGGTACTCGGTATCGTGATATGGGATCTTTAAAGAACGAGGTTAAATGTTGATCGTCGATCTGATCGTCATAGGCACTGTGCTGATCTGGGCTTGTAGTTGTTGGATTAATGGTACCGGTTTTAGCTTTCCATTGTTCAATTGAGCTATGATAATCRAATCAGTGGTTTGTACATAGAGATCATGGCAGTTTACTGGGAAAGTCGATGGTTCTTGGGATAAACAACTACCCCTTTACCATAAAGAGACGATGATATGTTTATGGTAATATCCCCTTGGTGCACACAAGTCTTAGCTAAAAATCACTATTGATGAAATTATGCAGGTTGAATCACTGACAAATCAAGAGGAAGTGGAGTTACGGGCCAAGATAGAAGCCCTGGGAATGGAAGTCTCAAAACTTCCTTTGGAATCTGCACAAAATCTCAATGAGGTAGTTTTAGGTTCCAAGTGCTTCCATACTCTGTATTCTCTGAGCCAGTTTGCTTATTTTGGTGTTCACTTGGTTGTATAATGATTATATGATTGCTTCCCTTCACTGAAGATGCTAAAGTTGTCTAATTCAGATTGAAATAGCCAACGAGTTGGATAAATTATCTTCAAAGCTGGACGATGTGGATAAGATGATATCCGCAACAATGGCTTCAGATCCAGAGGTGCAATCTCTCCTGAGAAGTACTGCTGATGTGTGGATGCCTGTCATCACAGCCACTTCTGATGAGAGACGAAATTTTGTGGCAACTGTTGGAGAAGGTAGTCATGAAGTGACGGAGAAAGATCCCAAATAGATTTTTCATTTCTGCTCTGGCTCCTCAATAGATTTGCTTCCATCACCGCCCATAGTAAATCTCTTRGCTGATCTTGGATGAGGGTTACAATGCTCCCAGATAGAGATTGGTCGCGTGTTGGTTGTGGCCTACCCCAGCAAAATAAATAGTCTTTTATCTCCGAATTTGTGGCATTCTGATGCTATAAGTAGCTAAATGAGAAAGCAGTTCACCTTCACTACTAATAAACTTTGTTGGGAAAATCTTTCTATCTTTTCATATGCTTGGGTGTAACCATGTAATCAAGGGCGATGAAAGAGAAGACCATGGTCACGTCGAGACTCGAGAGCCAGTTTAATAGCTGTCTTTGGAAAAACTGGACATTTAGCTTTCATCGGCTAAAATTAAAAAAAAAAAAAAATGACTAAAGAGCTACCCAGGTTCGCTGAATAATTTCATCCTTCAAATTCAGTATTTGGACATAACCTTTCATGAAAAGTTGGATTTATCTTCTGAAACTKATTTGGATGTTGAGAACGATCTTTAACTAATCATCAAACCTCTTCCTTAGACAAAYTCCTGTCCATCGTGCTCCTATGCCGATTGAGGACACGGATCTCTTGTGCTCAAGAACGGCCATGGCTAGCAAATGAGCGCGATTTCTTCACCTTTGGTAGGACAATAGGAGACGATGGACCTCATCCAGCAAAAGCTAGTCTGATTTATACAAACCTAGTAGTAAATAGTAACAGGGCAAAACGCAATTTTGTTAACAGTTGCCATACAAGATCAAGTTTTTGGTATATACCTACGCACAATTGTGGAGGATAGCCGACAAACAAATTTGTGACAATAATTTCTCAATGTGACCTCAACCTAGTAAGCAATGAGCTTAGCATTCTTCAATATTCTCCTTTCGGTCTTCTTATATGAGGACCTCGCAGTGCTCAATCCGAGGTTCCAGACCCAGTGCTGCTTGTTTCAGATTTCTCTTGGTGGATGCGAGGAGATATATGTTTTTTCTTTTTGGAATCTGTCAAAAAAACAGACTCGTAGAAATAAGATGCATAATTAGTTGTAGTGCTCCATTTGAAAAGTCGAAAGCTCTTTTAATCCTCTTCCAATTCTTTAAACACTGGTGCAAAGTTGGACCTTTTACTGAAATTAGATAAGCTTTTATCCTTCATGCCGTGAGAGCTCAAACTGTTAAAAGAATTGTGGCTGGAGAATAATTATTAGTMCTAGAAGCAACGTACATCAGATCTCTTTACAATAACCTTTACAGAGAATTTAATTGATTATTGCACATCATAATCACATGCGAAATGATCTCAGGGGCCTAGCCTAGTACCTCAGGGATTATTCAGGACGAAATCAACTCATCAAATAAGTTCAAAATTTTACGAATACTGCTCCAAGACCAATTCCGTCAACCACTAACATAATTTCTTCAAAGAGCAAATAATTCATAAAGAGAGGCATCTTCTATAATCAGATTCTCAAGCTCAGGCAGCTTTCTTGCAGAAYCTTTCGAGCCACTCCATTGTTACACTTTTTGGCCTCTCAAGTGGCAACCCAAGAGCTCGATCCCATATTAACTGATCCAGCAATTGGCAGAAAGWAAGGTAATGAACAATTGATGTGTCAGTGACATATAAAAGCAGAACAAACAAAAAGAATAAACAATAAGATGAAGCAAGAGTACCTGCGAGCAAATGCCAATCGCCCTTGATACACCAAAGAGAACGGTATAGTACCTACTCAGGATCAATTCAAAAGGAACATTAGAATTGTTTACCGAACGCTGAACATCAACAGACCCTAAAACATGGTATAAGTGAGAAGTGCAAGGGATTAATACCTTGCTTCTGTCAAACCATAGTGGTTCAACAACACACCACTGTGAGCATCAACATTTGGCCAAGGATTTTTCACCTGAAGGAGCACATACCAATGTGTTCAGATCTCAGAAAAATCTCAGGTTAACTATTGACCACATGAGCCTCACAAACATATCAGCAATAACTCCTCCAATACTTCTCAGAAACATCAAAAAGAAAGMAGCAGGTCTGCAAGTTAARGTCCCTATACATTCATCAATACTTCCTGTTTCTAGAAACTAATACCAAGTATATCTATAACATAGTAATGTATTGCCAAATTAAAAACTGTAAGAATTTAAATGCATTTCATTTTTCCAATCAACTTTTGAGCTTCAAGTTGATCGATCATGGTCARCGACATTGGCCTTGGTATAAACGAGGATGGATGGTGTCAAAAGAAAATTGTAGATTTCACATACATCTCTAATCCTTTCACGTTTGCTTCTATAGAAACTTCAACAATGGTAAAATGCTATGAATTACCTTGCCAAGCTCTGTTAGAATGGGAGGCACAACTTCATAGAGCTTCGACACCTGCAGAAAGGAAGAAAAAGGAACGGGCATTTAGGCCAACAAAGGACTTGATACATGGAAAAGGCTAACCATATTACTACAACTTCATAACAAGGCTTATTTAATTACCAATTGAAATAGTGGATCATTAGGCAAGTGCTTCAATGCAAATTCTCTTTGGCAGGTGTATCTTGGATCTGTTTTGCGCAAAACTCCATGGCCAAATCCAGGGACAACCTACAGTATCAACAGAGAGAATCCGATATCAACATTGAAACAGTGAGAACAAGAARAAAAGTAAACACTTGTTACACCTTTCCCCATAACTTAACACCCTAGCCATGAAAATATATGGCAGGACATCCTCTAATAACAGAAACCACGTAACTACTGAAAACATATCCTATCATGAAACGGTGAAATTTTATTGGGAAAAAGACAGGGAAATTCAGTTCCATCATTAGAAGGGTTAATGGCCAAAATGAAAAACTAGAGGATGTACAGGTCAATTGTGCATTTGATTATCATCTCACAAGCATCAATATAAAAGACAATGGGCTCAATGTGTATAGACCAAACAAGGGGTGTGTGTAATCTATATAGAAACCATGGTAAGACCCAAGAACACAATAAGAGATATGAAAGAAAAACAATATATACTACCTTGCCGCTGTTCAGTGTCTTCCAGACATAGTCTTTCAGCTGTTCCTTGGAAATATTCTCCCCACATTCCTCTACCACAGATTTAATCCAGAGCAACACTTCCTGTAAATCATCAAGAAAGTAAGCATAGAGGAAGCTAATGAAATCTSTTGCAGGAAATATGTAAATCTGTTGCAGAAAAGCATGTGCACAGTCCAGAATGCCACAAGAGTTTCACAACATTGCGAAAAACTTCCCAAAGTTCAGCAAGAAGCAAGCCAACATTATTTACATGTGGCTGTGCAGAATAGGATAATTCAATCACTTATACTTTCTCCAGTGAAGAATACAAATCTTGAAAGATAATAGCACAACTATGCAATCCACTTCGTTAGATCAATTCACCATGCCCCCCAACTAATCAAATCAGTAAAAGAATGTCCTGAGAAAGAGCCACCCATGACCCATAGACAAACTCAAGCATCTGGTTATCCTTTAAAAAATAATATGAGGTTGCTTGACCATAAGGGCATTTCAACATGCCACATTCTTAATTTGTATAATATAGCTGAGATATCATCATTTAGTGGCTATCCTCGGACAGAACGTGCAGTGTTAGATCATGAAGCTAACATGTCCAAAAGTGGAGCAAAACCAGGCGACTGACTAAACTGAACAGATAAAAGACCATGAGTATAACCCGATCCTTCTTATTCTACCAGGATAAGCTAAGGTATATTGGATGCAGAGTTCTTTCCAATTCTAACAATTCCTACATTCATTAACCATCCAAATACTTCAATGACCTCAATATTGTCTTTTGGGGGGGGGGGGTGGAGTCTCCACTTTGCTGCAGCAAAAGGTGCTCTCTTTGAGTAGCACAAGGAAATGCAATATGAAGTCCTCAATAAAATACAAAGGTGCAGGATAATTTGAAGCATATCACTGGTTGCAATGAGACCCAAATTCATATTGTAAGCACCTTATGCATGTCGAAAAACAAAATAAAGAAAAATAAATGAAATGGGAAAGTGAAGAAGAAGATGCTGAAACGGAAACATTCTCTGACAACACAGAAACCATTTAACAGCAAAAACCACAATACAGTGAAAAATGGTGAGCAACCACATCTACAGGCAAAGTTCATCTCAGGCATATTGGATCAGAAAAAGAGAGCAAAGAGGATACATACCTGATTCGCCAAACCATGTAGTGGTCCAGCTAAACCATTTAATGCAGCCGCAAATGAGAGGTAAGGATCAGAAAGTGCACTTGCGACCTGATTTCAAGCGAAGAGTATCGGGTGAGAAGCAAAAACTAAATCATTGGACAGATTACAGTCACAACATTAAAAATGTTCTTAATTCAACTTCAATTTGATGGATACAAGAAAGTTGACAATGATTAAACTATAAAATTTCAGTTTCAGCAGTTYCATAACAAGCAAAGACTAAAGTAACTTACCAGGTGACCAGTGTGAGCACTAACATTGCCACCTTCATGGTCGCTGAGATGAGTAGAAAGAAAATTATACGTACAAAAATTCGCTAGAGAGGTTGAAAAACTTTATCTACTGTGTAYCATTGGCAAATTTACCTATGGATGGTGACATAAAGCCTCATAAGCTCTTGCATTTCGGGACTATCAAAGCCAAGCATGTAGGCAAAGTTCGCACCATAGTCAAGGGAGTCATGCATGGGTATTACTTGCCCATCCTTGTACATTCTTCAACAAGTAACACAAAAACCTATTATCAAACCAGAAGGCCAACAGGAGCTGACATACAAACATAGATCTTATGGTTCCGTTCTTTTGGGTTACTATGCTGGGGGGTTCGATTAGATGAATTTGGTCATGTATTTTCAAGCTTGAGCTTCAGACCAACAAAGACTTTAATTGGTTTACAAATACCTTATAACAATTTATTTTTCCCTTATTAATATCTTTTTCCAATTGATGCACTTGCGATGACAACAGATGAATAGTCATTGACTGACTTACCTCCTATAGACATAAGCACCCACAACTGGAACCTGAGCAATTAAGCTAAGTGAGTCTTCATAAGTTGGTTCCCAGAACCTAAAAACAGAGAACTAATAAGTGCTTGCACAATGATAGCAACAGATACTGCATTTGCTAGAATCTTAAGAAAGCTCACTTTGATTTTGGTATGCCGTTTTCATATGCCTTTTGAAATTCACTTTGAACCTGTTACAGAATGAAGAAAGCAAATTACGAGTTAATATCTCCTTCCAATAGGTTATCTATTAACCAAAGCACTATTTAACGGTAACTGCAAGTTATCCTCCTATTGACAGGCTCAAGGTGTAGCATCCTCAACGAAACCAAGAAGGAAATTGACAAGTCCAAATGCTCAGGAAAACAACTCAAAATTCTCTTCTTAAAATTTGTTTGTATAATTATGTAGAGAATGTAATATTTGGCTTGTTAACCTTTCAAACACAGTTACTAAGTGGTGCAACCGTTAGAGCAAGCAAAGGACAATCATGTCAATAGAACCATGGTACCAAGGACACAATAGCATACAGTTGAAGCCTGAAACTGTATAATAATGTAGTTATTGGAAAGAACAAAGACAGTCCCCTCTCACTTTACCCAATCTGAACAGGCTTCTCGTCAGCTTTTCCAAATTCTCTACCTCAGAATTTCATATTTATATTATCACTGCCAGTCTGGTTGACGATCCACASTGAAATAGAAATAGAGATGTTCTTTGCTAATCTTCTTAGTTACAATAGAATTTAACAAGATACATTGTATTCCCTCCCCCAACAAAAAAAGGAAAAATGACAGAAATTAAGGAGAAGAGAAAGCAAGTCATGAATGTTCCTTGCAATCATAAGACATTCGTTACTAGGAACAGAGTTGCAATATAACACATGAGAGATGTATAATCCCCCGAAATGAATATTGCTAGGGCCCCACCTATTACAATAAATGAATCAATAAAATTACTATATGATGCCAAGGCTTCAAAACTCTACCATACTCCATGCTCTCACTCTCCTATTCCTCACTTTCATTGACTACTTTAGGTATAGTTCGGTTTGTGAACAGGAAGGGGAGGGAGAGGGGGGACAAATACTTCACCTAAGGTTATGTATTTTCTTTTACCTTATTCTTGTTTCGTATGTGGGGAAGAGGAGGGAAAGGGGAAGGAGATGAGAGAGAAATATTTACTTGATTTACTTTTTTATCCCTCTTTTTCTCTCTTAATTAATTTTTAAAACTACAGAAATGATRTTGTCATTAATGCCTTTTATCTTCTCTAAAACATTTTCTCTCTCCCAACCTCTCCAACTTGGGACCGAAGGAATCATAATGTGGAGGGGTAATGGCACCGCTCCTGATTTACGTCACTCCTCTTTTCCATCCCWACCAAACAACTTGCATGGTCATTTTACTTCCCATTTACTTCTCTTTTACTTCCACCTTTAAAATGAAAAACTTCTAACCCAACCCCTCCCTCAGGAAAGAAGTCCATGAGTAAGGAAGATTTGATTAATCCACCTGAAGAGCCATGACACCAGTGGCGAATTGAGTCATTGGATGAGCAGTAACYGGTAACGCGTCAATTGCTTTATATACATGATCTGCAACCAAAAACAAAGTTAGCTGATTGAACATACATCAGACTGATAAGGAAATTTGGAAAAATCCATGCCTTTTTAAGGTACAAAGAAAAAAAGAATCCCAAGCYTACTATCTTGTTCATTAATCCTTAATCTAGAGAAGTACTACAACAGTTGCTTCACAATTAGTGCAACAGGTGTAAAATCAGAAAAGGAAAGAAGAAGAAGGAGAGAAAAAGGGGCGTAAAAGGCCCATGAAGTAGGATTTGCATTCTCAACAATCAGTGGACCAAATGAAGCAACAAAAAGCAATCAACCATGTCGAGAATCATCACGCAACGAGATGTTGAGAAAATATCTGAAAGATTATTAACCTGGAACAGTTGCGCGTTCTCTCAATTCCTTAGATAATGAATCTACTTGCTCTTTTGTTGGCACCTGGATAAAGGTTAAACACACTTTTACATACGCTAGAAGAACTAACAGAATATGATTGAGGTGCAATAACATTTTATTATGGAATTTCTATGCCAATTACAAACATAGTAGGTGTAGAAATTCTCTATAACATTCTTGGAATATTACAAGTGATGCAAAGAGCAATGCTYCTCTGGTATAAAGCTAACACCATATTTACAGAGATCTCAATTACCAACCTTCCCCGTTAAAAGAAGCCAGAGAAGACCCTCGGGCAATGGCTCTCCACCAGGCTGTGCAGCAGGTAACACTTTTTGGCATTCGGGTATTGACAAACCCCTAAAGCGGATACCCTGAGAAAAGCCACAGAAGCAAACAGGAAAAAACCGTTACACGAGATAACAAAGTTTCTGCTTTCCATATTCATTGGATTACTGCATAAATAATTCATCAATGAAAAAAGTCGAAAGTACAAAATAAAACTGCCTACCTCATCTGGGTCAAGTAATGAAGTTTCCCAAAGTAATCCTGTCATTCCTCTCATTCCACCAAGTACCTTTAAAATACATGAGAGATCTTAGAAAGAGATTATGCAATGATATCTATGAAAYACAACCAAAGTCTAATAACTAGCCTTCCTTAACAGGGATACAGGAGCAAAGCAAGTATTTACCATATCAACTGTAATGTTTCCCAGATGAACCTTTCCATGTTCTGACTTGAGTTTTTTTAAGCGATCCTGAAACAGTCAAAAAAGACAAAAAAGAAACCAAATGAATTGACAGTTGATGACTCTGGACCCTAGGTCTTTTCAATGTGCATGATAAGCTGACCCATCCCCAATCCCTTCAGGTAAACAAAATCCCTAATCAAACTTGAGATCCTAATCTCTTCAAAAGAAGATGACGTACTTCATAAAAGCCCATGTTACACTCAAAAGTATGAGAAAAGAAATCCATATCCACAGACAAAGCCATGATCTATAAAGTTGGCTGAAACCATATACATTTAAGTTGATTTCAATGTGATGAAGGTATACATTAATCAGAATTAGTATGTATAACTATACCTGCTGTTCTGGAATTAGTTCCTTCAGCTGAGACCGAAGATCCTAAATGAAGAAAGTTTAGAGAATGGGTTATACAGGGAAAGGAAATGAGATTCATATACCTAAAGGAACAAATAATAGAGATTTACCAGACAAAAGAAAAGTACATTGAAAGTGGAAGTAAATTAAAGTTCTTAATTGTATTTAAATTCTGATATAGGGTAAACAGCATATGAAACATACACTATGCACAAAAAGGTAAATTAGCATGGTTCCGGATAATTTGGAAGATGCGTTTGACAAATTTCAAAGAGATATATAATAAAAGATTTCATAGAAACTACGACAAAAAGCAAACTGTARTGACACAATGGATAATAAATTTGATAATGCAGTGAACACAGAAAATCAAAGAGGATGAAACCAATGAATAGCTCTGAACCATGGGTATAAATCAGGTTACGGAGTTATACTTCAATTTCTTTTGCTGATCAAGGATTCATTAGCTCAAGATACAGACTTTTTTCCCTCAAATGTTAGTCTACTCCAAGCCGCCAATAGTTCATTATACAAACTGTAAATTTCTATACTACTATCAATAAAGACAAAAGTCCTAATTCTCTGATCTGTAAAGTCATAATCTTGGGCGCATATGTAAATGGTCCCTCTGTCCATGAGCGTGCATATTCAAAGAGGGAAAGAGAGAGCGAGAGAAAGATGGCGTTACTAGATCGGGGGAGGATGTCTGGACTTGAAGCCAGCGCACTGAGTTGCTGAGACTCTGTTGAGCCTGAATGAAAATACTAGATCAGCTAAAACATAAAAACATCATAATCAAATCATAGAACGTCAATCGTTCAGAATTTCAGCATTACATAAAAATCAACATAATTAATCATCCGCCCTTGAGACAAACATAATAGAACTATTTAAATGCACGCTAACTCGTAAACAACTTACAGCGCGAGAACGCAGCTTCGATAGCAGAGAAACGGTTCTGTAAAACACCATTGCTCCACAAAATGCAGTTCACTAATCGGAAACGAGGCAACAACACCGATTAAATGGAAATTAAAATTGAAAGAGGAAAAAGAGAAATATCAAAACTAAGTACAATCCTGAATAACTTCTGTCCAATCTAAATAATAAACAACGTAATAATTGAAAAGGTAAATTATGGTTATCATCATAATATATCGAGGAAGGAAAGCGTACCAGGAGTTAGAGAACGAGGGGGGGTTTAGGTCGAATGAAGAATTAGTAAGAGAAAAGATGGAGAAAAAAGCGGAGAGAAAAGAACGTTTCGGTAAGTGTTGGAATAGAATGAAAGACGATGCTTTAGGACACTTCAACGAATGAAACGACGAGCAGGCCTATTTGACTTGCAGAAAAGTACCAGTACGCAAAAGAAAACTAGAAAAATCATGTATTCGGACTTCTCTTTTAAAATAAATTATTTTATTGTTTAATATTTATTTTGATCCGATTGTTTTTTACTCTTTATCTTAAATTCTAAAATTTGAKAAAAAATTTCCAATATGTTTTCAAATAAAATAATTTTAAATGATGTGGTTAAAAATAAAGTATTAATATTCTAAATTTTATATATGCATTTTTCTAGTAATTAAAAATAAACGTCAGTATTTAAAAATGTTATTTAAATTTAAATTTGTGTTAGGTGAATTGATTAAACAATTTTTTTTTTTTAAAAAAAGAGTTCAATCTTTTGAGCATGTATCCAATATAATATTGCAATAAAAGAGTAAATATCTATTATCCTAGTAGTGCTTCTTAATGATATTTTTTGTTATTATAGTAAAATATGTCCTACTTTGTTGTGTTTATTGTTTTAATATTTAATTTAGTTATCTTACTTAAACTATTTAAAAAATTTATGATTCAATTGTATGAATATGTAAAATATGAGATTTCRCATCCTAGTAGGAAAATGAATATTAAAGGGTTTATTGGWGTTATACAATGATATCTGCAAGGATAGGATTAGGGAGTATCGATAGGTAACGGTTAAAATTTTAAGTAAGGTTAATATTTTTTAAATTTATATAGAATTTTTGCTATATAAAGTACCATCTTACCATCAATATTTTTTTATTTATTCTCGTCCTTCCAAAATTAAATTTCTAACTCCGTCCTTAAATGGTTGAATATATTCATGATAAATAATTTTTTGATGAATATATAGGTAGATGTATTAAAAATCAACTCAATTATCATATAGATATTCCCAAAAAGGTCAAAAGAGCTAAGAAACATCTAAATGTTATGATTAATACTCAGAATGACAAAGCATCCATCAAACCATCCAGGAGGGAGTAGCATAATTTATTGCAAATGCATGAGGAATTCTGCAGCGTGCAATCAAGATCAAATTGGTTGCGCTAGGGCGACAAGAATACAACTTACTTCCATCATCATAGTAAGCAGCGGCGGAGGCGTAACTAGATTAATCATATTTGTGATCGAGCTAGTGTGAGGCATATTGAGCAGAGACGTATCTTGAGGTAATTATAGATTACTTTTAATTCCTCATTTACTGCTATTGAGGAGTAGCTGAATTTAGATGAGATGTTGGAAGAGGTTGTTCCAAAGAAATTAGGTGCGGAACAAGTTACAGAGTAAGAAGTTTAAGGGTGGTTATCATGGGCATGCATCCTTCTAAATGCCCAGGCTTGATGGGATACATGCACCATTTTTCCAATATTTTTGGGGGCAGATTGGTAACGATATTATTAGGTAGGCTTTGAAAGCGTTAAATAGGGCGAAGGACATTGGTGAGATTAATCAAATTTTTATTTCCCTCATACCAAAAATAAAGTACCCGGAGATTGTCACTGAGTATAGGCCTATTAGTATGTGTAATGTCCTTTATAAGATTATCGCTAAGCCTATTTCGAATAGGTTACCTAAGTTTCTTCCGTTGATGAAAGATGAATTCCAGAGTGCTTCTCTTACAAATAGGCTTGATAACTATAATGTAATTATCGCATTCGAAGCGTTTCATTGGCTATAGGATGATAAGGGGACCCCAGGTACGACTCTTAAATTAGATATGTCTAAGCCATATGATAGGATGGAGTAGCAGTATTTAGAGTGGATATCGAGGAGGCTTGGGATGCTTGAGACTCTGGTTTGGGCGATTATGAGGTGTGTTTGTTCTGTGTCCTTTCATGTACTAGTGAATAGGTACCTTCGGCTACCTTCAGACCTAGCAAGGGGATTTGCCAAGGGGACCCTCTATTGCCGCTCTAATTTGTTATATGTATTGAGAGGTTCTTAGCCTTGATATAGAAGTAAAAGAGTTTTGGGAGGCGTAGGGTATTACGAATGTGTATGGGAGGCTCGAAATTAAGTCATTTGTTGTTTGCTGATGATAGCTTGCTCCTTTTGCGAGCATCTATCCAAAATGCRGATGTTGTTAAGGACGTCTCGGGAACCAATAAAAAGATTATTGGATAGATTTTCAATTTTAAAAAAAAAGAAATCATACATGGTTTTGGCTAAGGCAAGTGGGGGGTGAGACAAGACATTTGTGAGGGGATTGGTGTTTCAGAAAGTGTTGGGAGTGGGTTTTATTTGGGATTTCCTAGTAGGTTCTAAGGTGATAATGTTTGCTTACATAAAGGAGAGGATATGGAAAAAGGTTCGAGGATGGAAAGAAAAATTACTTTCTCAAACACCTACGGAGGTTCTTACAGAGGCAGTGATTCAGGCTATTCCCACATACGTTATGTTGTGCTTTTTGTTACCTAATAAATTGGTCAAGGAGATTACTTCCCTAATAAGGAATTTTTTATGGAGGGATGAGAGTGGCAGAGTACTTTGTTGGCGTAGCTAAGAGGTTTTGTGTAAATCAAAAGCTGTAGGGATACGGTTTTTGAGATATTGAGGCTTTGACTTTGTCTTGGTTGCAAAGCAAAATTTGAATGATACTAAAACATCCTAATTCTCTTTCGAGTAAGGTCTTAAAGTCGAAGTATTTTCCAAATAAGGATTTTTTGGAAGCTAAAAAACAGGGATGGGGATCGAGTTTTGTATGATCAAGTACCTTGGAGGGAGGGGTTTGCTTTTGCTAGGTATTCGTTGTAGGGTTGGGAATGGCGAGAGTTTGCACATTTGGTAGGATCCTTGGCTAGCAATGCCTTTTAATTTTCGATTGATCTCAAGGAACCAATTTCTCCCTCATGATATTAGGATTAGTCATCTTTTGTTGTATGAACCCCTATGACGGAATAAGGCTATCTTGGAGGGGTTGTTTGTGCTCCGTGATGTTGAGGAGATTTTAGAGCTGCCTTTGCTAGTTGTACTATCCGATGATACTAGAATTTGGCACTATGAGGAGAAGGAAATTTATTGGGTAAAATTAATGTATAGAGTRGGTAGGAATTTCATGGCTCAAGAAAGCAGTGTTAAGTGTTCGGCTTCATCCTCTCGGGGGGCCAAAACCTCTTTATGGAATGAATTATGGAGTTTCTCTCTTCCCRCAAAAAGCCGGGTGTGTGTTTAGAGATTGTGTCAAGGTATTAGGCTGGCGAGAATTAATCTTGCTAAATAGTTTCAAATTGAGCATGAGAATTAACCTTGCTAAATGGTTTCACATTGAGCATATTTGCTGTCCTTTTGTGTGGATGGCATGGAGGTTGCTGCGGCAAAATGGAATCCACCAAAGGTATGGATGGTGGTATTGAAGCTGCGTTGGCAGGAAAACATATTGCAGGTTAAAGAGAGCTCGAGGAACTCCCACTGTAAGACGCTATGTTTTGCTACTAGAAAATTGCTTGTCCCATGCCACTGTTRGGCAAAACTGAGACCCGATCTTGACTCTGATGTATCTTGGGTGGGATTTGCCCCGCTAGATACTATTTTAGCCTTGCAAGCAGATATGCCTAAATAAAAATACTTTTGTTTGGTTCAAAAAGTGAAAAAATATTCTAGAAATATCTTGAATATGAGTATATTATATTACTATTATAATATAATATTATATGACTATATTACATATTAAATTTTTAAAAGTCACAAAACTATGATTAGGAGAGTCTTCATTGAGCTTGTTAGAAGGTTGGGCGAACCGCGTTTGCGGTATTCGTATGACTTTTTCTATTGTAAAAAAGATATAATAAAAAAGTATTTGGTATCTATTTGTATTATATTTTTCTATTCTTTTTTATCGAGAATCTTATAGCATTTTACTCAATTTAGAATTTTTGATTATTAATTGATTTAGAGATAATTATTTTTTTCTTTTTTATGAGAATCAATATAATTCTAATACTTTCGTCTAATAATATTCAAACTTTAATGAAATAATATATAGAAAACATGTTATTCTAAATTTAGAAGATTTTTGATAAGCTTAGTCTTTTTTCTAATTTAGAACTGTTCTTTTAGGTTTATTGTCACTACAATTATCATGAATTACCCATTTAAAAACTGAAAAAACAGAAACAACTATTATGTTTATTTTCGAATTTAAAATTACTCTAATATTCATTATAAGTGCATATTACCTGGCCTTGTGRAGAGAATGGGGATAGTTATCGGTGATTCTAAGAATAGAAGATAATTTTAKAAAGTAAACAAAGCCCAATTAGCACAACCTTCTGGGCAGACGGAAGCTCAATTGCCCTCCTGCAAAATAGACTTGTAATCTCTGTTAGGTATGAGGTTGCTGCTCTGATCTGATGACCTATGGCTGGGTGCAATTTGGCTCTCTGTAGCTGTAAGGAAACCTTTGGAGCCAACAACGTGTTATGTTTTGCCTTTTGGCGATGAAATGAACTGCTGACCCAAAGGTAATCCTAAACAACACCGGCTTCTAATATATTTGTACTTTATTGCGTTGAAACGTATCGAATCCGACAGCCGCCATCCTTTTCAACCGGGTCTGCCTTTTTTTTTTTTTTTTTTTCCTGTTACCATTTGTTTCTTGGTTCTCCTATTCCTTCGATCTTTATATATAAATGTTTACCAGTTCCCAATCGAATCCAATTTTCACTGTGGCTCTCTCCATGTCCGAAGAGCCTACTCGGCTAAACACCCTAAAGCTCAGCTGATTCATTCGTTTTACTTATCCAAGACTTACTCTCAACAACATGACGCCCTCTGCCTTCAGAAGCCTTCATGGCTATCTGGGTCTTCGAAAGACCTTGGTATGTTTTGTTCTTGATCAAATATTTGAATTTATTCGCCTCTTTCTTTTATGCGCATTTGTTAAAATGAGGTTAATGGGTTCTTTCTGGATAGTTTTGTCTGATAATTGTGAGAATACAACGAGAAACTAATCATGAGGAAGGTTTAACGTGTTTCTATCTGAACTTATTTTGTGGCGTATTTATTATTTCAAGTGACTGAGCAGATTCTTGGTTTTAAAAGAGAATAATGGATGACTTAAGATTCACTATATCTATTTTTTACCCGAGGAGTTCAGAGAAAATGTGAATCAGAGTAAGGTTTTATTATTCTTTTGTTTTTCATGTTCGGTTCATCAACCAAGATTAARACTCCAAAACTATTGTAATCACTACATATGCGCAGTCTCTTGTTCTGCCAAAAGGTATGCAGTATAAGTTCGGGATTTGAAAACTGTGGCTATAATTTGAAGAASAAGAAGATACTTTGAACTTTTTTCGCTCAAAGTTTGTAATTTGTGCAATTGGGAAAGAACTTTGAGACCAACAGRAAGTGGACATTCTCATCTCCATTCCATTTTTCATTTATTTTAAAATCTGTAATTTTGGGGGAGGGGCAGTTCGGGGGGATGCATTTTGTACCTCCGCACATGAGTGTCTGAAAATGTTGAACTGTTTTGAGCAGCATGTGCATCAAATTTGCCTTTTATGCTACTTGATKACTGCAATTACTTGTCAATTATGTTATGGTTCCTACAAATGCATGGCTTTACCATAAAATTAAGCTCAGGGTTAAAGAGATTTCCGATCTTAACCCACTTATTATTTCTACTTCTTCCCTCATTTCCATATAATCCTTTGGGAGTTTAGATGATCTTGCATGCTGAAGCAGAAATATGCTATTAACTATTCCAATATACAACACCCTACCTCCCAAAAGGAGGAAAAGGGAAAAAAAAAAAAAAAAAAATCCCATGCTATCTGATTTGTACTACCTGTTCGTTTTACGAACTTGGAACCTGTAAAACCTGCACATCTAAAGTTTTTCAAAAGCTMTATGAATTATTAGTTGCTAAAATATTTTTCCATTTTCTCTTTCCATAAACTAAAATATCTTTCAGCTTCTCTTTCTTCCTTTCCCCAATTTTATCTTATAGTGCTTAGTTTAGGTAGTGACTCATGTGATGCATAGCCTTCTGATTGATCTGCTATATCTGTTTAGTCAAAACTTTTGCAAATGGAGAATGCTCAACACATTTCATCGACAGGAAAGGTGCAAAATTGGATCAATATCCCGATCGGCAAATATTGATAGGCAATGTCTGCCACATGATGGTCAAGATGGATCCCCACCTAAGCAGTACGCAACTTCTTGTGATACCTTCGCAGAAGAGTTACCAAAAGAAAGTCCTATCTCGGATATGCTAATAGATTCGTTTGGGAGGCTGCACACTTACTTGAGGATCTCCTTGACAGAACGTTGCAATTTGCGGTGCCAGTACTGCATGCCAGCTGAGGGTGTAGAACTTACTCCAAAACCTGAGCTTTTAACACAAAATGAGATTGTTCGATTGGCAAATCTCTTTGTCYGCTCTGGGGTTGACAAAATCCGTTTGACTGGTGGAGAACCAACTATTAGAAAAGATATTGAAGAAATTTGTTTACAGTTGTCAAGTCTGAAGGGACTTAAATCCTTGGCTATGACCACCAATGGACTTACACTAGCTAAGAAACTTCCCAAACTAAAAGAATGTGGATTGGATTTGGTCAACATTAGCTTGGATACCTTGGTACCAGCAAAATTTGAATTCATGACTCGGCGTAAAGGACATGAGAGGGTGATGGAATCAATRGAAACTGCAATAAAATTAGGATACAACCCTGTCAAGGTATGATATCCCAGTTTGTCAATAGCTCAGCAATTTCTTGTAACGTTCTTTTTGTATGCTGCAATTGAATCTTTGGATGAGCTTCTGCTTACTTCTCGTTCATCAAGATGAGAAGTTCATGTATGTTTATTGATATGTGAATTCTGTTTTCCAGGTGAATTGTGTTGTAATGCGGGGATTCAATGATGATGAGATATGTGACTTCGTAGAGTTGACGCGTGAGAAGCCAATAAATGTTCGCTTTATTGAATTTATGCCTTTTGATGGAAACGTTTGGAATGTCAAGAAACTAGTTCCCTACTCAGAAATGTTGGACAGAGTGGTAAGGTAGAAGTTTAGCAGTATGTCGCCTGTTTTGTTTGAAATATTCTTTCATGCATTTCCTAAATCACCCAATATTACTGAACAGGTTAAACAATTTACAGGGCTTCAAAGAATACAGGATCATCCTACAGAGACTGCTAAGAATTTTAGGATTGATGGTCACCAGGGCACAGTTTCTTTTATTACATCAATGACGGATCATTTTTGTGCTGGTTGTAACAGATTAAGACTTCTGGCTGATGGGAATTTCAAAGTATGCCTCTTTGGTCCATCAGAGGTGAATGATTGATGCACTTTATATCACTGTCTTTTTGTCTTTTATCTGCTTACAGTAGAGGCATCTTTGCTCTTCAGTTTGCTAGTTTTGCAATATTAGAATGGATAAGTGTGCATGAGGAAGAACAAGATAGCATTTACCACATTTAACTCTCCATTACAGGAGAGAAGAGAGCGAGAGGGAGGCTCCTAGTTATAGTCTGTTGTGTCATTGAAGGACTAGAGGTAGCGTGAAGGAGAGAGGAAATGTTCTTCTTTGGCCTRCCAGTCAAAGGGAGCAAGGTTGTCCATTTTGATTGTTGCCCTGTTGGAAAGAAAGGTTTTGACGTTGAGAATAGATATGCAAATTTTACACATACACACACATATAAATATGTAGAAAAAATTAAGTTTCAGGYCCTCATGCGTAGACTGGAAATTTTCACTAGGTCTAGCACAAGCAAACTTCTATGATAGGTGGCAGTGAGTATTGAGTTTAGGTCTTTTGGCTGCTCCGGTACATGATTAAATACCTCCTCATCTAAAAGTCGAAATTATTTATAGAACTGTACCTTAACTTTAAACAGAAGATGTTGTTGATTGTTTTCATGGCTAAATGTAACACAAAAGCTAAGGTCTCTTATTTGTGTTCCAAGAAGGAAAAATATAATTTTGGTTGGTCCATAATGGGGCCCGGGTCATGGGGGGTACTGTGTTGGATCATTTTCTTTTTCCTCGGCTTATTGAGATACGATGTACTACTACTCATTAWATTTTGACTAAGTTTCTTTATTCATGATCATCTACTCACTAAAGTTCTCCTTTTCAGGTCAGCTTGAGGGATCCACTTCGTCGTGGTGTTAATGATAATGAGCTCAAGGAGATTATTTGGGCAGCTGTACTTACCTATTATTTTCTTTTGATGAAGTTCAGAAAAAACACAACTGGTTCTAGAAGTGCTGTACTTACCATGTTGCTTACTTTTGCTTCAGGTGAAGAGGAAGAAAGCCTCCCATGCTGGAATGTTTGACATAGCAAGGACACCAAATAGACCTATGATACATATTGGTGGCTAAGAAGATCCCATTCATATAATCCTGTATGTTGATGGTGATTACCTTTATCCACTTTGATCTAACATTTTTAATTATTCTGTTCAGAAGCTATCTTTTACCTATCAAAAGATTGTTTTGTTTTGATGGAATTTACTACTGAATGGATTGAGGAATCAGAAGGTTTGAATTGTTGGAAAAGGAACAGAGAACACATAACTCTAAACAATGCAGTGAGTAGGAATTTCTGTAGYAAAAAAATTTTGGATTTGTATTAATCATGTATTGCTTAAAAAGGTAATGGTTTATTTGTCTTATATAAGATAATTACTCGACTCTTCTACAGTTATATGTCAAATTATGGTTTCGGCCCTAAATGAGAGGATCTTAATGAATTTTTCTCCTAAAATTGTTGTATGGAGAAATAATTTGGCTTACTGTTAGATCCTTGCCGAACCTATAGAGTTGTCATCTGCAACATCTTGAACAAGCTTTTTTCACTTCACTTTCTTTAAAGGGATTTTGTGTAGAGAGAGCCACAATATGCTCTCAGTCAATAGACGTTTTCTAATCTGTAAAGCAGTAAAACTGAACTTCTGTTTCAACCATTTGCTTGATGGGACAAAATACTCATTTAACCTGAAGAGCACTGATTTTGCTTCTTATGCAGTATGGTGGAGATTTAATTAGCGAGGAGAGCAGAGAATTTTTCTWCTGATTCTCCTTCCAGCTAATTCACTACAAAGACAAAATAGGAAAAATTGAAGGAGGACAACTGGACAAGGCAAATTAAAGGGAACGAAGGAAACATGTATTTGACCAGACATACCTTAATACATACTTCTGAGGCCATCTGATAGCATACTGAAAAAGTTGCCTGTCAAAACTTCTAATTTTGTTGTGTTTAAGATTATCATGGAATTATATACGTCTATAATGCACACAAGAAAACTGGAATTTGTTCTTGTAATAAGGAGAATGTCCTGGTGCTTGCCATTAAGTTCCCAGTTTATAACTATATATATGTCTCTTCTCATGGATTATTACGTGTATATTGTTATATAATTCAATGAAGCAATTTGCGAATATGTTTCTGAAGATTCTTTTCATTGGTTCTCCAATCTGAGGAACTGGGCTTTGGCTTGTGGCAGAACCGYTATATCATTTTTGACCAAGTTTCAGTACTTTGTCTATAAGAAATGCTTATTACTTGCTTTTCAAGACTCGAACAACTTTGGTAGATCTTCATCAAGAATCAAAAGAACGTTGAAACTTGTTACCTAAGCTTAAGAACACAAGTTTATGGTGTATTTTTTAATACATTTGTCGGGCATCTTTGTGTTTTAGGGCGTTTCATACCTGTAACCATCATACAATTAACTGGGGTGGGTYTCAATTTGTTGGGTCTTCTTCACTCTCATTGATTTGTCCAACTTGCTTCATTTGACCTTCTTGATGCAACGGTCCTCCCGAGTTTTGGCAAGTCAGGCTTGATTTTGATTAGCCAGCCATGCCAGCCCATGAAATTGAATGGGGTTTTCCTCAGATATCGGCTGTAAGCCCGTTACTGGGGAAGGAAGACTTGGCAGCTACCAAAGGAAAGAGGCAAGATCTAGAATTTTTAAGACTTTGAACAGACTAAAAACCTTTTGCTGCCAAGAATAATCAGATAATCTAGATGAAAACCAAGCTAAACTAAAGAGTTCAAATTCATTGAATTGGACGTGGAAGATTCCATGCAAGTCACCAGGGATTCGAGAATAATTGGTACAGTAGATTGAATATTGCARGTTGCGACTATACTTTGATATGAAAGTATGAACATTTGAAGTTTTATGTGAAATAAAATCAACATCAGTAGCTCATTAGTGATGAACCACGACTAAGACCATATTAATGTCTTTATTGCCTATTACAATAAGAGGTTTTTATAGGACGGTTTTTTTTCCACGTTAATTAAAAGTATAATTAATATTGAGAATAATTATGATAAACGTATRGTAATTCTAAAAAAGCTTAAAATAAAAGTATCATTAATTTGGGGATGATTATGATAAAAAAATATTTATAATTTTAGGGATATTTTTTTATAAGTATGACAAAAATATCTAAAAGTYTTATTAATTTTCGTATGCTTATAATAAAAATATTGATTTCGAAGATGTTTGTATAAAAYTATTTTAGTTTTAYACATACTTATTTAAAAGTATCTAATAATATTTATATAAAAATATCGTTAATCTCGAACTTTTATATAAAATTTGCGACCTCACTATTAATAAAATAAATAGAAACGCTTTTAAAAGCGTCCATAAACATTTTAGCATCCTTAAATTAAATTATTAATAACTTTATGTTTCTGAGTGCTCRCAACTTAAAAGAGTTGAAAAAGATAGGCCCGAATGGATCCCGTCACCAAGTTTTTTGCTGACGTATACAGCCACTTGTTTCATCAACTTTGCAGAGGCAACATGTCAATACTTACTAGTGGTCTTGGTTATGTCATGACATATGTATATATATATGACCAATGGTTGGAAAATATTCTCGATGCACAGGCTTGGTTTATTGTTATCTAGGTTTCTTTCACTTTTCTGCAAATAGCCAATGACACCTTGTATCATGTATGGGGATCATTCCTGAATCTGCAGAAGTAGAAAACTTCTTGAAGGACGTTAATTCTTGCAAGATTTAGGGTTCTGAGATCATGAACATCAGTARTGAGTTCTAATGGCGAGTAAATAAGAACCGAAACTTAAACCAACCTTAACAAGTAAACGGACAGATTTACAACCCATTTTTAATATGTTATCAAGTTAAAGCATTACAGAAAGCAAAGAATTAATATATAAATATATATAAAAACGCACAAGATACGTTACACAGGAGTTGAAAATGAAGAGTTAGGTGTATGCATTTCTRCACTGTTCTCAAAAMGGAGAAAAATCAAGCAATCCAAACTTGRCCACCCCAATCACAAATAAAGAAACGAAAACTTCCATACAATCCTTCAAAGTTAATCAAACTAATCAAGAGGGAATGAGAGAGCTAACTAGCAGTAGTAGTGGTGGAAACCTGATTCCTGAAAATCAATCTGCAAGAGATCAAAATCTTTACGATCTATTGACGTGTTATCATCATTTACAGAATATTCTGCTCATGAGAAAAGATGCATATCACCAAACTTATTCATCTGAGAGGACTTGAAAGGAAGTAAAGGATATTCAGTCAGATCTTGAATGAAGTTATCAGCAGTTCCAAAACCACAGTAAGGGCCATTTGAATACTCTCCTCTGTATATATCTTGGATGTCCTTCTTCATTCTTTGAGTGCTTTGCAGTATCTGAATCCCTTGATGATCTTGTGGCTGCATGTTAGTCCATAGCTTGGAGCGGTTACTGCTCAACGCTGCAGTTGGTACTCGACTTGCTTTACTCGTGCTCCCTTTTACTTTGGTTGGTTTCCCTGTGAGCCTCTGCACAAGGTCACGAAAATTTTCAACATCTGTCTTGATAATTTCCGGTGCAACTATGTGAATTATGCGTATCCTTGGCTTCAACTTGGATATTGTGTGGGAATCCTTGTGGATAACCAGCTTAGAGTTCGCTGATACCATATCGGCTGAGTACGCTTTCATGATCTTCTCTTCTGCTGCAGGAATGCTGTGAAAGCACGGAAAGGGAGAGCAATAGAAAGAGAGGGGAAGGACTAAGGAGAGAAATATAGAATATGCTAGCTATGTCAAACAAAGAAAATGGAGATGCCTATATATATATATATAAGTATCAAAAAGAGAAAATTTGGAAAGATAAACAATGTTGCCTTTTGGAAGCAACCATTAGATAGGATGTCGTCTTTCAAGGTGTGCAATCCATGCCATGGCAAGTCGTCCCGTACATATATCCATGTTCTGGAGTTAAATATTACAAGTTTCTATTTTCCAAATCCCAAATGGTTTTACCAGCRCTTTCCTTTGCACTGTTGTACAATTGTATGATCGATACATATGATGGGATGTCCCCTCTTTAGTAGCTCTTGTAGATGGCGTTGATTGTTAGCTTTAAAATAGTTTTTAAGTACATAATGAACAACTGAGTACGGCTCAAGTCAACTTCTATATACTTCTACAAGATAGATATCTCTATTATCCCAGTTTCTTTTTCTGCCTTTTTTCTGCTGCAGATTTCTGTATAAAGGAGAAAATTGGATCAAAATTGGTTTCTGGCTTTGAAACTTCTGTACTGTACCATATACAAGTCATGTTTAGCTTCGACTGAGGGGCACTGACAAGGGGAAAATCACCGCAATTACACAATTTTTCCTGATGCAGTCCCAATCTTGACTTTGTATCCCCAGAGGCCATTCCCTTTTGTGACTGTTGTCAAGTGCGATCGGGAGCCTCACCTACAAATTACGTTTGTTTCATGCAAAGCTTGWSAGACATATATGATTCTAGGAATTCAAATATGGAAACATATTTCTTATTTATCTATAAAATGAATAAGGAACATATGCCATCYTGATCGTTTCCATGGAAGTCTAATACTAAATTGCTCAGGCTAGGTGTCCCTGATACTTCAACTTTCTTTAGGGTTCTAAGAGCATAGATTGTTAGATATTATTGTACTACATCTCAATTAATATTAATTTGCATATAGATTTTAAGTTTCTCTGACTTAGATAAGAGCTGCACATCCACATTACATCATATCATTTTCTTTGAGAAGTCAATAGGTTAAAGTATGAGCAACATGTCAACATGGCTCTTATATATCCTTTGCTAGTTGCAGCTCATATTTAAATGATTGARTTCTTTCTTTAACAAAATGAAAATGGTTATTGTATTCATGGTTTTTTTCTTAAATAAACATCCCCAATTCTCTGTAATCATACAATTGGAGTAGCTTTGGGAAAATGCTATATTTTCCTTGTTTGATACATATTTAAATTGTGAAAAATAAAAATATTAAAACGTATATCGCTTAACGTTACATTTATTTTATGCAATTTTTTAAAAAGTTAAAAGAATAAAAATAATAGAAGTGSATCACTTAGTCTATGGTACATAAAGAGTTTGATAGGATGAATAGTTTGCAGTTAATTAGACAGCTTGATTAGTGGCCATCATATCCTACCAAGAAATCTTGATTTACTTAGTAAAACTATTAAATATAGGGTTTAATTATTCTAAATACATGAATGTGAAGGACAAAATTGCTTCCATGATTTATGAATAGCCATTTAATAAGTAGTAGCAGGATCTTCAAGTTTTTCTATTGCAACAGTAATGCAACTCATTTAAARACTAATCTACGGACAACAAAAAGCTTAATGACCACCGGGAGTGCTCCCTCGACRGAAGAGGCTGAACAATTCCGACCAAGTGTTCGGAAGTTTAAGCGCCGCTGCACTGAATCTGTTGGTGCTGAGCCTGTCGCCATGAGACTGAAAATACTGAAAATGCTGATCCTCTTGCCATGCCGGTATGGAACCGATCATCCATTCTTGAAGCCTTGAGGAATCCAAACACCTGCCCCCTTTCTACACTAGTAAATGATAGACGTGAAATCACACTAAGTAATTAAATTACAATGCACGTAAGAGTAAGTAAAGATCGTTTTTATGAGGATTGTYTATCTAAATTTAGTAAAATAAAAATTCCTAGATTAAAATTCAATTTTTGATTTGATTGTTTAATAAACTAATAACAAAGGTTTAATTCAAATTATGCTAAAACAATATAAATAAATTCAACCGRACATTTACTCAAATAAGTATTCAAATGTCAAAGGCAATWACGATCACAGAAATCCCCTAAATACGGATAGTTCAGTGTTACCCCTCTAATGCTATAGGATTCCTAACACAACATTACGGTGTCAGCAAAGTAGATCATGCAAAATGAGACCTAAAATCACCTCAACCTTCCAATCTATTGGGTATTATCCCGATATAAGTAAGATGTATACCCTCTCGGGCTATCCATTTTACTTCCAGAGTACACTAAAACCTTATCTCAATGATTTTGCAAGTTAACTCCATATTCCGGTAGTAGTTACAAATGGTAAACCACACTTACATCCATGCAACACATTCACTACTTTATTATTTTTCAACCTAAGAGCAATTAAAATATTTGTCCGAGGTGATTAGRTAGCAATAAATCAAAGCACCACGTAACATTGCAGGGAGCATAAAAAATAAGATTGTCTTCAGTTTGCATTTTAATTTTAATTTTTTATTTCCAAAAATACTTTTAATGAGTGGCATTTTTAAATTTGCTAAAGATATATTTGGTTTGTTATTTTTTAAAATTCTTTTAAGAATAAAAGCTGAAAAACATATTCGATTTAGAATTTAACAACAAGATGTTTTGATTCTGTGTAATGAATTTATTTATAAATTAAATTTAAGTACTATTAGCCAATYTCATACTATTTTTAAATAACAATTAGGTTTTATCTAATTAATTAGAATTTTTTTAATAAGTGTTAAAGAAAAATAAACCTAAAATTCATTTTCGTCTTTTTGGTTGGAGGGGGTGTTTTACTTGAAAACAACGAAAATAGAAAAAAAAAACTATATTTTCAATGTTTTAAAAAATTGAAAACAAAAAATAGTCAGAAAATATGAGAGAGAACAGGGCCTAAATAACTTATTTTTATTTTTCCAATAGCATCAATAAACATAAACTACTTTAAACGTCCATTTGAATTGGAATTCTTTTTAAATAAATCGCATCATTCAAACAAAATCTCATTTGTTTAGCTTTTTAAAATAAAACAAAACTTTTTATTCATTTTGAAATCTTATTGTTTTTTTAAAGAATTTTTTTTTTAAGCACAAAAGTTATCTACAAAACTTTTTTTAACCAAAAAAAAAAAATCAAATTCTTCTTATTCAATACAATATCGATCAGTATATTTAGATGTTCTTCACCAAACAATATACTTCTTTAACATTCTTTTCATGAATCGTTRCTATCCAACACATTCTGATTACTAGTAATGGCATTTTTGGATATTCGAGGGTTGACCAAGCATTACTCGACTATTGTAGCAACTAAAAATAAATTTTGACCAAATATAAGAAAAGAATATTGAAGCAAAAATATTAAATTTGACAAATGAATAGTTGAATATTACCTTAACAATACCTAGATATTCAAGTGATTTTTCGATTATTACAAACGAAATTGTTTATTACTGATTTTGAGATTTCTCCATAAGTTTTCAAAACAAAAACTCTTTCATCCCAAATACAAATTCAAATCTCAAAGTTTACGGTTTTGTCGCTTTTTGATTTAAAAACTTTTTTCCCAAATAAAACTACCTTTTTCATTTTAAACTTCAATCCAAATGCACCCTAGGAAATCATCTCCACGTTATATTTTTAAAAGTGTTTTTATTTTTAATTTTTGTAAACTAAAAGTTTGTCTAAAAGGTAATTAAAAATAATTCAAAATAACTTGTAACTTTAAAGGGGGGAGAAAAAGGTTAATTGGAAAAGTATCAAGTTCAAGAATATAAAAGAATATATTAGAATTATATATTACCTCTTCTGGAACTGGAACCATCCGAATTTAGAAAATAAATTTAAAAAAATTTCGTATTCAATTCACATCTCTRCTCATATATATGGAAWGTTCAGCAGACTTAATTGTGATTTTTGAAAGGCTTGATTAATTCTATCAATCCCATGATCTAAAAACTAGAATATACAGAGATGAAAACACAGCCCAACTACTTGCAAAGTCCACTGGGCTGCCCATAACAATTAAYTATTAAACTCAATCTGGGCCYGTCTGTTCCAATTACTCTACCAGGCCATGCCGAAATTGCAAATAGGCCCATTCTCTTTCCCTTGAGAAAAGAAAAAGTCTTACAACCTTATGACAAACTACGAACTSRCTAACCATCCCCAACCCCAAGAAGAAGAAGAAAGGACAGACTAATAGATGATAATAAAGAATTGATGAAGTACAATGGTATCATATTCATAACTTTATTCTTATGGACATATTGAAAAAATTGAATCCCAATATTTACACAAGAAAAAGAAGGGGAAAAAAAAAATCTTTAACATTTCTCTACAATGAACAAAAAGAATATCTTGAAGTAAGAACCAAACAATGAATCTTCTGACGACATTGTAAGATGAGCYATCAATAGGACTCTTTAGCAGATGATTTCTCTCTGGTCAAAGACCTTCTGTCCTTATTGGTGGTGGGAGACATTTCGCCCCCGGTGGGTATGTCGGCAAGCAAGGCAGCCATCCGGCGGATACTGACCGAACGAGCTGTCTTGAAACTGAAGGACCTTGGTGTTTTGGAGAAGACGTTTGAAGACTGAGAGAGAATTAGATACACCAAAGCTTGGACTAGAACAAACAACCCCACCTTGAAGAACAAATCTCCTAAGTTGCTGAAAACTTCCATGTTGCAGTACCGGCACGAAAGAGTTTGCTGGAAGAGAAAACTATCAGGATCTTTGGAAGCTGAAAGGGTTTGATGAATTAACGGTGCCATGCAGGGCATATATATATAGGGAGGAGAAATGTAGATGTTGACTTCAAAGCCGACCTCTATGACTCAGTTCTCCAATCTGAAGCCTTGGGGACCACGAAACTTCTTCAAGGTAGTAATAGATTGAGCCATTCAGTTTCACGTGTTTTTATGAAGACGATGATGTTCTTATCCCCGAAATATTTGACTTTCTAACAATAGAAGCTTTCCAAGACATTCATCCAATTACAAGCAGCACACCTCACATGGAAGAATCTTCCTTGCTCGGTAGAGTCCACCATAAGACTAAGCCCCACCTGATAAAATTAAGATCTGGCAATTTGCCTACTAAAGGAGAAATTTAGGAGTGTAAGTAATATATCCCGTGACGTAAATCAGAAGAGGGGATAGAAGGTATTTACGTGCACGATCAGGAAAGGAATGAGAGAAAAGGCCGAAAAGGAAGGAAATTGAAAAGTATAAGTAACGAGAAAGTTGCAGACGGAAGCTGCCTTTATAACCTCTARAGTAATCCCAGAAAGAAACTTGCGTGCGTCTTGTGTTTTATGCCAAGTTAGTTGCCAAAGTGAGAAACTACTACAAGGAACAAATAAAGTATTCAATTAACTGTTAAAGCTGAAAGAGAATTACACTCTACAAAACCGGCAAAAGAGGGTGCCAAATTTCACAAGGTGCCCATGATGTCTTGCATGTGCCAATGTTGTCATTTTTTGCAAATTAGGGTCTTGATAATTCCTTTTCATGCATCTAATGATCAACAATTGTAGAGCAACTAAGTCATTCTTGTCAAATCAGAATGAGAAGAACATATCCATGTGGTTGAGTTCGTTGCATAAAAGCTTAGATTGCTTTCTTGATATTATCAACCGATAATAGTGTCCCAGAATTTCTCATAGGCTTCGTCTGCTGGGCGCCAAAGTTGATACGGACCATTGGAAGACTTAAATGAAAATCGATTAATAGTCCAAATTGAAAATCGATTTATCTTGGATAGTCAGCGGATGAGGATTGAAAAGAGGAGATAGGAAAAGGAAATGTTGATACCATAGTTTTCTCAACATAAAGGTAACCAGCACATGTCCAGCCATATTTATAGTTTTGATTCAACCATCTTTGCATTAGGGGAAAATGAGAAGGGGGCTCTCTTATTGTGATCTTTTTGTTCTCCGGATTGAGGGAGATTATTGCCAAGAAGCTTATTCGCCTGAGGTTGATTTACATTTGGTGAGGCGACTTGTCATGTGCTACCTCCAAATAGCCGTCCTAATATATATATAGTATATATACATCACCTGCATAGACATGAAATATGACACAATCAGGGAAACCAATGTAAGACTTGCAATAATCTCATTATCAGCTACAAAAATCTAACAAGAGAAGTTATAAACAGAGATGGCAAATACAATGCTTTCCCCCATTCATGTCAAATGGCACCAAGTCATAAATCTTTTAATACGTGAAGCTCATGAGAGCCTAGAATTTAATCTATCTCGTGCAATCACAATGCACTCCTAGGCAGCAAGAGATAAATCCCTAAGGACCTTAATCTAAGCTCCTGGATTTACTTCTTTACATACACAATGATAGAACTGTATGGGTGGGTAATYAGTTCGTTGAAATCACAATGCAGAGGACAGCAAATTACTTTGTATCGTATAAAGAGCTTCTGTTTCAAAATAGAAACTGAACTTGTTTTGGACGTGTAAATCTTATCAGATGAAACAAATCTACACCCTGATGGGCAACACTCGGCTCAGTCAACATTCTGACTCGTAAAATGACATCCTATATGAGGGCAGAGAGAGAAATGGAAGAGGGCGCATAAGAGAACAATATATTATGTGCCTAATCGGCAAACTGCCAAAGCCAAAATACCAGGCCAACACATTGCATGGGAACAACTTTTATCTAACGACATTCTACAAGATTACGCAAGATATCAAGTATGACTAAAATACCATAAATCCAATTAACCAAAAAAGCCAAAGAAATGCAAAAAAGGGAACATTGTTTATCAGAGAGCAATTTGCTTCCCGGAATGATTTCTCAGGACATTTACTTCGGTATATGTTAAAAATTCATCCATTTGAAGGATATCTTCCCACCCTTCTCCTATCAAACCCAAAAATGAGAGACGCCAACTTGAGTGAAGGGACCCCAAAGTTAGTGGACAATTAGAAGACTACTTACTGCTCCTAGTTACCAGAACCCAAGACAATCTTATTAGGAGGACGATCTGAAGGACCTAATCCTGACAACCGAAACCAGAATTATGCTAAAATCCTCTATAATCAAACAATAACAATTTGAATTGATATTTCTGTAGAAAGGAACCCTTTCAATCTATAGCTTTGCGACATGAAGGACAGAATTGATTGAATCCAACAACATGATAGGATTGACTTAAAAATGAAAGCCAGAATACATCCCTTGATCTATCATACAAAAGGAAAATYCAAAATGAAAAGCAGCTTCGYCGGAAAAAGATGGGTTAATCCCAAAATACAACCAACAAATAATACTAGTACTCTATCAGTTGGCATGATTGGCTTTTTGTCCATTCCAACTCTAYGTCTAAGCCAAAAACCATCGTCATCCTTAATCTGATTGTCAAACTACATCTATTTCCAAATGAKGATAATACATTAAAACAGAAAGTATATGCATATACCAATTTCTTGATTTGTAGATCAATGGCAACCAATACCTACTTTTTTCTGATGCATCTTAGGGTTTCCCAAGTTAGAAGAAGAAGGGAGAGCTAGGTTTCTTGGATGACACAATCTATATCTTTTTTAGATTAGATGTCAAGTAATATCTTTCTATACCAATAGAACTTTACTGAACAGCAGCACTTCTAACGGCAACACAGCTATCTGATTTTTTGCCATAAATTGTTTGGTCTCAACTGTTACATCCCAGCTTGTGAAGACAATTCCATAAACCAGGTCACTGTCCATCACACCCTATGGTCATTAGCCTGCTTTCAAATAGATATGCTTCACAACCTTGCCTTGGACTCTGAAAGAGATTTTGTTTTTCATTGCATCAGAAATCCTTAAATTTACTTTTACACACGGGCAGATATGGGATCACGCCCAAAAAAAATGCTCTTTTT
>MEJB01000006.1:4511398-4606662 GCA_001752375.1 Rhazya stricta
AGGGATCAGCAAATAAATAGAATTGGTCCATGTATTAAGTCAAGAAACAAAAGTATCAATTATCCTACATTTTCAACATCCTTAAATGCTATCTGAAATTTGGTATCCATCAAGGATGACCACGAATATTTGCCGACATCAAACTATGAAACTGCGCATATGCTACTTCCAACATCACTTAGTTTCTCAACTTAAAGAATGATAATAATCAAGTCAATATCAATATATTTCAACGAATAAAGCACCATAAACTATAGTAAACGCATTAAACATATGTGATGAACAGGTCAATCAACTTTAGGATTCCCCTGAATGATGTTGAAAATTCACACTATGAAGTTAGCAACTGCTATAGGCATAACACTTCCCACATCCACTTCCTCTCTATATCCAATCAATAATTCCAACCAAGTTGATGCATAAAAAGTGAACAAKTCCAGCAACCAGTAACATAACATYTTAAAATACAAATAAATCAATTCCAATGCAAAACACTGAAAGAACTCAAAATACCTTTATTTTTTGTTCAGAATGCAGATTCAACATCGTATAACCATCAAACTTTCATGGCGTCTACATCATCACCCCCTCTACTACTACCACTCACACCAACACCAATCTCACCATCTGCACTCCCGCTGCCATCCACCGGCCACCTTGGCCAACTGGACACAGTTTCCACACTATCAGCCCRCTCTACATGATTCCCGATTCTTCCATCCGAATCCCTACTCCCACCCTCRGCCTCTCCAATCTGTGAAGGAGAAAACAAAAACTCGTCATCTGTCAATCTCCTCCCAATCCAACGTTGTTCATTAATGTTATGGTTGTTGTTGRTGCTATTTCTAAACTGATGTCTCCGTACCACATTTCTCAAAGTATTCCTGAACACAAATAAATCTTCCTCATCATCCAACAACTCATCCAACCTCGGGGGCCCGTTATAATTATCTCTGACCTCTGCCTCGATCTCAATCTCATCATGACTCTGCAATCTATACCGACAAACTGGGCATGAGTTATTCATCTCGAGCCAAGGAACAATACAATCAGAATGATACATGTGTTTGCAAGGCAACATTTTAGCCTCCGAGCCTACAACAAATTGATCTTTACAGACTGGGCAAACGATGGAGGGATCCTTTTCAAGAAATGACATGTCGACGTTGACATGATCAAGCGATTCTATAGCAGATTTTGAAGCTGGAGAATTATAGTGAGGAGGGGTCGGGTTGGTCTGGTGGGGGTTATTGGTGGTCATCAGGTGCTGGATGAGGCGCTGGAGATATGGGCTGTCTAGGAGAAAGTTATCGTCGGAGCGAGCAGCGGAGGGAAGGGGAAAGGTAGTGGTGTGGTCCAGCGGTGGAAACGGGTGGAAGAAAGGGACGGTGGGATTTGGGAAAGAATTGATAGCGTCAGGAGGATAAGGGGTGAAAGAGTCCATTTGTTCAAGGAAGTCACGGCGGCAGTGAGGACAGAGAGGAGGAGTGGTGGTAGTGGAGAGAGGCTGGAGGAGGACGCTCATGTCACATTCATGGCACCAGTAGGTCTGGTGTCCCACGGCGGTGGAAGTGTTGGTGGTGGTGGGTGGCGATATTGACATTTTTGGTGCGAGTCTGTAGATTTAATGGGGAGGCTTGTTTGAGTGAAAAAAGAGTTTTTGGTTTTTTTGGTCTGAGGAGTGAGGGGCGACCGGTGGAAAGGAAGAAAGGCGGGCCCATTGCTCGTTTGGTGGTTTTCGTCTAGTAGTTAGAGATGGGAACCARCTTTCCAACAACGTCGCTTTGGCCGAGTGGTTAAGGCGTGTGCCTGCTAAGWKCATGGGGTTTCCCCGCGAGAGCTCGAATCTCTCAGGCGACGAAATTATTTTCTGGTGCATTTTCCTTCTTTAATCTTCGTAAGASAATGACCTTTCAARTCTCATGATTGATAGATAKGTCTSGAAAGATTTATTTTTCAATATTAATTTTTTAAATTGTTTAATAATATAATTAATGATTTTCTCCTTTTAACAATATTATATTAGGGAAATATTCCATTAGATTGACTAGTGCATAGTGATGTGAAATGTAAAGAAATTGTAACATGGCATAATTAAAATACAATAGAGTTAAATAAAAATTATACTATTTTATAAGTCCATACTAAAACTTGTTAAAGAAAAATAAAATCCCAATCAAGTSATGGGGAAATCGAATGAACATTTTGATTTAAACAATCAAATACTATTTTGATTCATGAATGACCAATTTYAGTTCAACTTGTTGTCGTCAATCTTAGAGACAAAAAGAAAAATATTCACTGGGGTAAGCTGGTATTTGATAGTGAGACATTTTGATTTATTTTCTCCAATTGCTCWTTGATTTTCCAAAAAATAATAAGTGTAGGATACTGGATTTATTTAATAGTTTGTTTTTATTTTTTTATTTTAGACCTAAGTAGTTTGGGCGATTAGTAAGTGAATGATTAAGTTAAAATGAAATTATCTGTTCGATTTCCGTTTATGGTGCTATGTTYGTAGAATTCTAAATCAAATCTTTCTTTAACTAATGGTTAATCCGAACACAACGCGAGTTAAATTGAAATCGATCTCCCTAAGGTGAGAATACTAATTTTTAAGAGAAAAAAGAAAATACTATTTTTTTTTGGGGGGGGGGGGGGTGGGGGAGGGAAAAGAAGAGGAAATGGTATAATGTCTATTATTACTACAAACTGTAAATTCCACATAATTCTTTGTATTATTTCATTTTGACTTCTTGTCAGGGGTGTATAAGAAAAGAACAAAACCAGTCAAATCGGAATTTTAATTTTTATTTTTATTTGATTTTTAAAATTTTTCAAATTGAATTAAATCGAAAAAATTGGTAAGTTTATATACGTTAGTAAAATCCAGAGATGTATAAAATGAGTTTTAAATTTTAATATGTATAATTTTTTTATTTTTTAATCTAATGATGTTTCAAGCAGTATCTTAAATGATTATATCGTTATTTATTATACAAATCAAGCATTATGCATTTTCATAGAGAAACTTTAGAATGGCTCTTGACATATCAAGCTCTATTCAATTGCGCAATAATCAACCTTTATCTCTATTGCTTTATTTTCTCATTTCYATAGGGAAGCCAAGATGAGGAAGAACAAACTAAAGAATTAGGCCTTAGAAAATGTCAATTCGTTAGATTTACTGCTTATGATTTTGGATAATTTTCAAGTCAATGAAAACGATATAAAATTAAACGTTTATGATTTAAAAATTTAAATGATTTAATTTGAATTTTTAAACCAAAATTTTTGATTTACTTTAAAAAAATACCTCAAACCGAATCATGGACATCCAGAGCTCTTATACAGGGGCCATGCCATCTTGAAGACAAAAGATGAGGCGGCCAAAATGCTCACAAACTATAATTAGAGAGGTTTCATCTTTATTTTCTCTGATTATCAGAATGCTGGAGACTGGGGTAGGTTTACAGCGTACATCAGAGCGCCTACCTTCTGCATCATTCTTGCCTCAACAGAGATTCCTTATAAGCTCTGCCGCAGCTAAGAATTGCATTCAGCCGACCATAGGAGGAGATAAGTATATCTGTCATTTTCCACAAGCATTTAAAAGCGCATGGCTGCTATGCTCAATCAATGCTTTAGTTTTTCCTTGGATGTTTAATGAATATATATATATATTTTTCTCTATATGTTCGAAGTAGTTCTTACTGCAGTACTGTTGGATAAATAATTTCTTTCAATTTACAAGAAATTCAGATGATTGGGGATTGAAAGGCAACAAATTAGAGTCTCTGATGCGCGTTTTCAGTGCTGTACGTTGCCGATGAAGAAATGGGTAGGAGATTTTTGCAGAGCCGTCTGATTCATAGCAGGCTTTTGCAAATTCAGGTGACTCGACACTAGAAACTCATAATACTCTTTAAATAATAATGTAATATAGCTGTTCGGCTATTCCTAGTTGCAGATATTTGAGTTGGTTGAACTTGACGATTCCAGTGTTCTGCTGGATTGTAAACAGCAAGCTAGAGATGCAATGGTGGTTAGGGCTGATAGTATAGTAGGTGATTTGGATAAGAGGCAGAGCAAGTATTTAGTGACTTAGTCAATGCTTGACATGAAGGAGTTTTTACCGGCTAATTGGATTATGAGGTGAGCTTGGATGGTTCCCGCTTAGGATAKTTAATTTACAACCCCATCAAGACTCCTTACCACAGAGTGCTATTAACTACTTGAAAAGAAACCATGCCTAATAAATTATGTAAATTTGAGATAACTTAGGGGGACTTGTCCCATCTTTGTTTCACTTCCTTTCAACCCTAATATGAAGCACCAGACCCTACTCATTTATCACCCTTAACTAAAGCAATGTGTCCCTCTAGCAACCTTCRTCCCCTTGCTGTGAAGGCAATGTGTCTCCCAAGGGAGAGAGTTCGATACCTGCCTTGACACGGGTTATTCCGAGCTCTTCCCTTTGCAAGGGCAGCATGCGAGCAGTTTGTGTCCCTAACTTGTTAGGACACATTTGACAATTTATATCATCCATAAAGCCCTAGGAGAGGGGCAATGGAGTCCTCCGATTAGGGCTTAACCTTTTCTAAAGTAATGTGTGTTGGGCTATTCCTGTTATTTATTGGCAGATCTTTGGGGAATAAATTAAAGCTTCGAATGTTTTGTCAAGCTCGTATACAGATACAGTCTAGGCCTTGCTTAGTTTTTTCCTTTTTTTCTTTTTTTGTCAAACTCATAGTAGTCGTCTTCTATAATGGTGTTAATTATTTTTGAAAGTCTAATTATTTTGAATTGTTTTCTTTTTACTCTGCATTTTTGAAACTCATAGTACTCCAAAGCAAAGCTGAAAAGTGTATTTTTCAAAACAATTTTTATTTATTGGTGTTATTAAAAATAAAGTTTTAATAATAGAATATCCAGAGAGACAGACAACTCTGATGCGGTGATAGGGGCGGTGCACCTTCTTCTTATACTGGCCCATGCAAGAGATGGACATTCTCATACACTACGTGAGAATTGATGAACAGAACAACTTAGATTACGCAAAAAGGTTACAATCCGAAACAGTACAAATGGACAAGGATAATATTAGAAAAACATAATTTATTTTAAGATAACAAAAGACGACAAAAACTGGACCGTTAGATTAAGCAGCAGAAACTTTAGAAGCCTCAAGATCAGCTGCCTGCTTGAGGAAGCTACCCCCATCGTCTTCAAGAGCCATTTGGATAGGGGAGGAACCGAGACCATCAGCTATGGCTAACATTATCTTCTTCATCTCATTTCTAAACTCTTCAAGATCAATAGTTCCGTTCTTATCGCAATCGAAGCCTTCAAAAATCGAGTCGTACATCTTCGTCAGCTCCTCCGGCGGCGTTGCCACATCCGACCCAAAGTGAATCTCTAACAGACGAAATGATTCGAAGGCTTTCCTCATCTCCGATTTCGACAAAACGCCGTCGTTGTTCAGATCCAGAGCTGCAAATCTTTCGTTCACGCTTTTGTTAAACTGGTCCTCGTCGTTAACGAAGGAACGAACAGTTGAGCCATCAATTATCACAACTCCCATTTCTCTCTCACTATACTCCCGAGTCAAGTGATGAGGTATTTATAATCTGGATTCATATGGTTTAATGCTCTTGAGATTTTTATGGCATCCGAAACCCAGGTTCGATTTTTTATACGAGACGGCGTAAGAGTACAGCCTGATATTTTTTGGTCAAAAACGACATATCATATTACATGGGGTACTAGTCTAGGGYAAGTGATGCCCCTTGTATTCTTTTTCGTTGGGACAACCGCTGAGTGAATTTCATTTTGCATCCAAATTCGGTCCGTGGATTATAAAATACTGATGCATTATTAAATTTAGAAAATATTTGATAATTTCTTCCTCTATTTAACTGTAAACTAAAAGTCAAGCGTTGAAATTCCATTTAATTAATAAAAAGAAAATACTACAACTTAAAGGTTCATTCAATCCAAGAAAAAGAGAGATAATTAATTTATTAATAAAATTAAATAGAATTAAATTAATCATTTCAATGATTTATTACCTTTGGTGCWCATTCTTATTGCCATATATAAATTAAAATTCATATTAAGTCAGGAGGTTGACATTGGTATTGATCTAGGCATTGATGTCCAACGGATGTGGAGGATAAAGTTATACTGTASGTTAAACAGTCCTGAATTAGTATTTTTACTTATTTATTTTTAGAAATAACTTGTTTGAGTTATTTAAGCTATAAMTTAGGCCAAAAGCAAAGGAGTAGACTATTAAAGGAGCTTTCGGGAAACTTGTAAAACAACAAAACCAACTTAAAAATGAAGAAGAAGATTTTTTGCATTCTAATTCTAGACTTACAATGGGACCACATTAGCCACGTCATACACCTCTTGTTCCTGAATCAGATTTAGTCAAAGACTTCAATCTTACAAGGAACTTCACCTTCCTCTCCCAAGAATAACACCCCTCTTTCSTCTTCTTCCCTCCAAATCTTTCCAATGAATCAGCTACCCAATTATCCGGCGACTCTGTCAGCCTCCGGTCCATACTCTCCGGACTCTTTGCCACGTCTTCATATTCGCGGCCACCATCCATTCCTTCCGCTTCACCACCCAAAATTTTTGCTTGCATGGCCAATATCACAGCTTTGACTGCCACATCGGCATCCCGCCTGTTCCTCAACAAGATCTCGCCTATCTGAGCTGGCGTGAGGCCCCCACCTGACCTTATACAACTCTCTACAACATTGAAGAGTATGTGTGAATCAATCTGTAAGTAGTTCTTCACCAAGGCCTTGAATGCGTGCATGCCACAAGTGCCTAGGCTAACATGTACGTCCATGCGCCCGCATCTAACAAGCGCCGGGTCGACATTCTCCCTGTGATTTGTAGTGAAGACGATGACTCTCTCTTCTCCGCAGCAGGACCATAGTCCATCAGTGAAGTTCAACAAGCCTGATAAAGTCACCCGGCCATTATCTTCCCCGTTGTCGACGGCGTTATGTCTGCTCTTCTTGTGCATGGAGGATGCTCTTCGAGCCTTCATTAGCCTGTCACCAGTTAAGTCGATTGAGCAATCTATGTCCTCAATAACAATAATAGAGCGGTTTGTAGTTTGTATGAGCAAAGCCCTCAGCTCAGAATTGTCGGAGACTTTGCTCAGCTCAAGATCATACACATCGTAGTGTAAAAAGTTCGCCATTGCTGCAATAAGGCTAGATTTTCCGGACCCTGGAGGGCCATGTAACAAGTACCCTCGTTTCCATGCTCGTCCAATTTTGTGATAGAATTCTTTTCCTTCTGAAAATGCGTTAAGATCATCCATTAGCTGCTGCTTCAGCTCTGGCTCGAGGGCGAGTGTTTCAAACGTGGAGGGGTGGCGGAAGGGGACTGAAGACCAGCCGGATTCGTATGAACCGTGTCCATTGTTTGTGAATAGTCTGCGTTCTCTTGACACCCTTTCGAACTCTTCTGCTTTTGTTGTAACGTCTTGGAGATAAGGGGTGAGGAGTGTGAGCCGGTGGCGCTTGGGAAGCTTGAGAGTGAAGCTCCGCTTTTCTTCGAGAGAGTCTTGGACTGTCTCAACGTGGTGAGTCCAAGAGAGSTGGTAGCCTTTGAAAGTGTCGTGGACGGTATGGTTAGGTGCTACAGTGAAGGCAATGCGGTTGGAAGATTTGGAGCGGGAGATACTGAGACGCCGGCAGGTAGAGGAGGGGTTTACAGAGTTAAGGTAGAGATTTACGTGGCGATAGAGATCATTGACCTCCACTCCACAGTAGCCATTAAATTCTGGAATTTCGAAGTAGGCATAAGGGCTGAATAGATCTTGGAGGGACTCATAAAAGGAGTGGAGCAGGGAGAGGAGTTGAGTGGGAAGAATGTTTTGGAGGACTGTGAGAAGGCCTAGCAGAGACCACAATTGGGACAATATCTCCATGTTGATTATAGTTCTTGAGAGTGTGATGACAGAATTTGGAATTTGTCRTTCTCTAGCGAAGCAGCTGTGTTTTTTATATAGAGGAAAAAAAGACAAAGGAAATGAGTTGTGTGCTTATGTGGGGATTGTAGCAAAGTGGATTTGTATATAATAGAGCCAAAGATGGAGCTAAAAAAGTGACTGTTTAAGGGCTCAGAAAAGCAGCAAGCGAAGATAAAGCAAAAGAAAGCGGAGGCTCATGGTCGGTCCTTTGCTTTTCCTCCATCTAGCTAATCAAGCTGGATTMCAGTCACCCGTGAATGAACTAAGTCTCTAAAAAATTCATCAAAACTAAGAATTACCGTTCCAATTCTTTTAAATTTTCTACTAAAAGAAGATATGAATGATTGCATCAGCRAATGATATAACACCGATAAGATTACGTGACTGGGCTAGTGTGATTTGCAAGGTAAGCATTAAGAGGACTCATTGGGTCGGACTTGTTTCTAGTAGCTTCTTGATGCAAGTACTTGTAGACAAACACTTACTGCATTCAAGCTCATCAGCTTTAAATTCTCGTAATATAATTAAGTCAACAAAGACAATAATGATTTTCACTTCCATTGCTAATTGCGGCAGTGACTTAAGTTCGAGCCGTAGTATCCACGTAACACTGACCTTGAAGATCGGGACTCATAGCAGACTGGTTAAAGTTGCCATCAAAGAAACAACTATGATTCAACTAGRGACATAGTCAATCTAGTATATTATGAGAATGGTGGAATCAGAACACATGCAGAGAGAGAGAGAGAGCGAGAGAGTGAGGGCGCTTAAGGAGGGAACACATACGAGACATGAGCGTGGGGACCTTTTGCTTTTGATAAATGAATCCTTGTTTTCCATCTTTATCTCTTTTGCTTTATCTTTCTGTGCAAATTGGGTCTTTATAGGTAAGAGAATAAGACACAGAATATATATTCATTCTGACTCTTCAGTCTCGATCATGTTTCTTCACATAATTTACTCATCAATACCTCATCATGACACAATGAACAGTTAATTACCTCCTCATTCTGATCACTTTTATTCAGTTTCTTAATTACTATAATAACTGCAGTGGTTCATATTTGAATTAACTGCCTAATAAATTTAGGACTAGCTCCCTAAACTGTAAGTAGCAGAAAATCTTGTAAAAACCCTTGTAGCCTCCTGTTGTTTAGGGGTTAGGGAAAGAGCCATCTTTGCCTTGGATTTTTGATAATCTTTACAGACCTTAACCTTTTGCAAAAGTTGTYTTTGCAGCATTACCTTAAAATCTATGGCAAACCCTGAATTTTATATGTTGTAGCATGCTTTAAGAAAAGGAATATTGATTGTTCTTGGAGCATCAACCCTGATGCAGTGGCTAAAAAATTGCACCAAATTTGCCCCCTTTTAGCTCTTTCACTTTCATAAATGGTTGAAATTCAAAATATAGAGAAGAAAAGAGTAGAGCTTTGTGTGTTGACATTAAAAGCTACTGTTGTATACGAAGGTTAATTGCAGATAAGAGGTCAGCCTCCTGGAAAAGCAAATTTTCATCAAGAATAAGAATAAAGCCAAAAATAAAAGTGACTTCACATGGACTGTCAAAAATCAAGCGGTTCACAGCTTGTTTCAATATTGTGCAATCTCTCTGATTCACATAACTGCTCTCCCGTGTACTCGGATCAAAGTTATGGACAAGCCCCAGGTAAGGGACATATGAGGCTTTCGTTTCTTTGTTTTTCTTGGGACATATATTCATTTTTCCACCATAGATGTCACTGTCTTGTGCCCGGTTCGGATTTGTCTTGGTGTAATATTTGCAGCAATCTTGATTCAGGCGGAAAAAAGTTTTTTAGTGTAAGTTAGAGAACTAATGAAATTTTTCGATGAAATGAATCCAAATTGTTACCACAAAATCGTAAAACAAATGCAATCTATAGTGAAACTATGCTTGATTTCAGTGTATCCAAGTAAGGGGCTTCGGGGCTCTCCCTTCTTGTTATTCTTGTAGGACTTGTAGTTGTAAGTACCTATTTAGGTATGGTCAAAAGGGTATAGAGAGTCTTCATTAGGAAGTTAGTTGGGGATGCCAAAAGATGGGGTGATAGTCGATAAGAAAAAGAAGCAGAGAAGAGAATCAATTCTGTCTTCAATTGGCTTTTGTGCATCATACACAAAAAAAAAAAGAAAGGCCTCATCCAAAAGCAATTAATATAAAGGTCTAAAAAATCAAGCTTTGGATTCCCTTTTGACGATATGGGTATGCCTCTGCTCATTTTTACACTTTTTGCCTCAGATTTTTCAATTCTTATTGAAAATGTAATTCATATCAAAAGGTCTTTTAAAAGATAAAAAAAAAAATTTGGTACAACTCCTGTCTTTCCCATCTTCTTTAATTGGAAATATTTCGATTCAATTTTGAAGAAAAATTAGTAAAAACTATTTCTCCAAAACAATGAATAGTGCAAAAGTTTTTAACCACCAATTGGTTATTGGATTTGAATATTGTGAATGGAATAAATGATGTCGACTGTTAACCAAATATGGTGAATATAAAATGGTTCAAATCTAAAAATAAATAAATAAAAAAGTTTTGGAATCAATCCAAACGCAAAATTTTTCTTTCATTTGTTGGTGGGTGGGATGTGGCCTGTGGACGGAGACTTGATGGGCTAAGATGCTCAGGTGTTTGAGTTAGAAGACGTTTCCATTTTGGGCCTAATTTCTTACATACAATGGATTGGACTGATCTGTACGTGTTTGGTTTTGTCGGCTTAAGTTCCAGAAACTTGGGCCATGATGTGGATCTCGGCCACTTTCGAAAAATTTCCGAATGTACTTCACGTTGCTGACCTAGTTTAACAGTGCAAGAGGAAGCCACTACATAACACGACGGAAATTCCAGAACAACACATAAGAAATTAAAATATCTGGCCGATTATTTTGAATTAAATCAGTTGATATTCTTATTATGTGAAATTAATTTACATTTGGCCCGAGTTGCTTTCGTAGAATTTAACTCTTGCTCYAAGGAATGTTCATTCTAAAACTATTTTAAAGCTAAATAGGGTCGAATTCGAAACCTTGATCGGACCAATTATTTTCACTTTTCATTTTCTCTTCACGAGTTGAATTGATATTCATTTAAAAAAAAAAAAAAAAAGGGTTGAAGATATTCAAGGACAGTAATAGAATACGCAAGTTACGTGGTATAATTTATGTTGGATTCGTGATATTCTCTCTGTGTCTTAGTGATGCACATATGATTATTCTTGCCTGGTGATTTTAGTCGAGCTGGCTCAAGCGAKCCCCAGTTTGTTGGCCTGACGAACTCGGTAAAATGTCAAGGATAGTAAAATTTGTATGATTAATAATACAATATCGATAGTAATTTATATTAATACGCCCAAGTATTCGATATATTCTCTTTAATCACCAGCTTAACATACAAGTGTTTGTGCTTTTGGGAGAAGGCGCTCCCTAGTTGCATTGTTTACTCTCCACTTCCCTAACCAAAACAAGGAAAAGCAACTAAAGAAAATACAAAATAAAAGCCAAAGCTGAGATAAAATTAATCAAAAGACGAAACCATGCAATGACAGTCATTGTTCTGAAAATTAAACTGGAAAACTGCTATTAATTGCTGAATATCGCACAATCTTGATGATTAAATACACTACATATTACAGAAATCAAAGGCAGAAACCATTTGGTTCTCCCAGGAACTGCTGCAAATGGCCATTGAAATGCCTATGCAGAATGGGGATTAAAAAGAAAAGATGCATAAAAACCTGCAGCTCTTCAAAAGTCATAGAGAAACACAAGCCCGGTTCTCTGATAAACGTATACATGTCACAGTGACTGCTGCTCATCACAAGCCTATGCCGACCAATCCCTTTCCATCTACAATGCGTGAACTTTTCAGTTCTCGCTTCAGAATCAATCACGAACCACCATTAATCACCTGCTGAGAAGAGGAAACCACCGTTCTCGCAAGTCAGACTGGTACGATATCATGAAAAGAAGAAGCACAAGAAGCAGCCCAACTCCCCATGGTGTTCCCCCCGCCCTGTGAAGTGAATCTTGCTCTGGATATGGAACGATAAACCAGGACGTCTCCATGTAAGAAAGCAAGTGAACTACCAAGAGTAGTAGCAAAGGTGACACCATTAGGACCAATTTGATCTGATCAAACAAGGGTTCGAAGACGTTTTCGTAGTTGATGTACCATGTGAAGCTTACGAACGTGAACAATATGAGGAGGAAGAAGCATAAGTGTAAAGGCAAAGTGGGCTGTGAAGAAGAGGAAGAGRAGTTGTCTGCCATTTCAGTAACGAGCTTTAGCTTTCAATATATTTTTTCAGAACGTTGCTCGGAGAAGGTGTAGGACTTGAGCAGTTGTAGCTTGGATTGCGAAGCCTACTTTTTGGTGGACAACTGTTTATATAGTGATTGGTYCCTTCGTTTTCTCCAATTCAACTTTCTCAAATTGCATAACACCAAAACCCACTTGCTTCTATCGAGTTTGATAAGCACGCAGCTCTAAAAGGGTCAGTTAAAAAATCAAGATGATCAAGACCAATTCAACAGCTTGGATCGTCGATTGATAAATAAAATATGAAATTAAAATATAATTATATCAAAAGAAATTTGACATAAACTTTCTCTTGGGCAAATATTTTACGGATGCAAATATAATATAATTAATTTTAATGTACTTTAAAAGTAAAAAATATTTAAACAAAAAAGTTAAATAATGTGGAAGAAATTCCTTTTGAAAAATCAAGAAAATCAATGACAAATGCGTTCGGGTTAAGGGARGTGGCGCGCGTRATATAACATCTTTCTTCSTTGCGAAGACTTCTAATTTAGGTTTACGTTGGATTTGCAATTTAGGATCCTTCTTTTATAAAAATAATGACGCGCATGAAAATACATGAAGTGGACGGTGCGATCTTGTATGGTTAAGATTCGTAATAAAAAAAGGTTTGACGATTGAAGAGCCGACACTTGTCACCGACCATGACTGGATCTTGAGATGGCCCCTCTATTTCTTCTATAGTTCCTCATGCGCCTACGCATCCAGCACTTAAATGACTGCTATATATATATATATATTACACACAAAAACCTCAGATATGGGCTTCTCGATGTCTTAAATATCAAGGAATAACAATTCACATGATACTACTCATATTCTGATTGATGTGTCAAGAGTAATTAAAAAGTATAATAACAAATATATTAAAAGATATCTAAATAAAAAATCATTCTTTTTCTCTAATCGATAATCTTTTTTTAAAAATTAAACAAAAAAGGTGATCAAATTAAGACGAACGATGTGTTTCTTCGGAAATCTACCGCCCCGACCAACGTTCAAATTCCTTCTAAGTCATCCATTTTAAATGTGATTTTCGAATATTGCATAAAAYCATGATTTACTGAATGTTTATGCTCAAGAATAATGACTTCAGTTATTTATAAAAAAAAAAAACAGGAGAAATAGATCAAGGAGTACATCTCGAGGGAAAATGTGTATAAAAGAGGGAGAGGGAAGGGGGGGATATGAGCTCCAGAAGAATATTCGAGAGAAGTGAAACTGAGAGAAACAACTAAAAGCTAAGTTGGATTAGTAGTACGAATGTTGTTCTTTTAGTTTGAATGATGATGGTGATGACYAGGATAAATGGGGTCCAGCTCCACTTACTTCTCTTTTTCAATTTCATGTACAGGTGTAGTTTAGATGATGAAGTTCATCCTTTTTTTTTTTTTTAAATCTTTTAAGCTGTACCCAACAATTTCTTCTTCTTGGATCCTGATTCCAGTCCCCCAGCATGGGATCAAAGAATTTAAAATCGTTTTGCTTAATAAAATTAAAGTTTAAATATTAAAATTTTAAATACTTATTATTATTTATTATTTTCTTATCTTTTAAATTTACATTGCTTAATAGTAGAAAAGTGAAAATCAATAAAGAGAATAGAGTTAATTTTATTCATTAAATAAAAGTTATTAAATTTAGGTARGTGATAAGCGATTAGTCATTAGATGATTGTTTAACATCATAAATATTAAAATATTTTGAATTATATTATTAAATAATTTTGATTTAATTAATTCTTGATGGATTGAATTTGAAGTGAGGATTATTAAATAGATGGTGACCTTTATACTCAGTCATCATCGAATCCTAAGGTGAAAGACCTAGAAAAGGCTGGCGGAGCATTGAACGGGCTGACCAGATAGTGAACAGGTTGMTTCTGATGTCATTCCGGCGAAGTGCCCAATTTCCTCGTAGTACCGTTAAACTGCAACAAGAAGTGGCTGAAGAAAAGAACACTTGCTTAGGAGATGGCCGAAAGTGGGAGGCAAGTAGCCAATAATTGGGGTTAGTAGCGTTTCCTTTTCTTGTAGCCTGGTCCACTGTCATCATGCAATTAAGCAATTCAACTTGTACGGTAATTATACGTAGATATAGTCAGAAAATTAAAACAATTGATGTGGAATGGTCTGACGCGCAGAGTTATGGATACTGGATACACATTTGGGCATTGCCCGAAAGCAATCGAACACACAATCTCTGAGGCCCAAAAGAAGTCCAGGAAAAAAGTGGCCTGGACCTGTTTCAGTATTCAGGAATATTAAACCAAAGTTCATATGCTGGCCCATTCAATCCATAGTCCCTAGATAATCTATTTAGGAAAAATGTTGAGTTAACTTGAGATGACTTCATCAAACGCCGAATGCTGTCATCATCAAGGTAACACATGGAAGCTTCAACTTCGACACAGCACTGGTGTGCATTTGCCCCCACAACCCATAGTGGGTTGGTGAAGTAGCACTTTTTTAATCCTCTTTCATCCCCATTCCTTAAAACTCAACAAGAACATGCTCTTCGGCGTTTCACACATCATACTTTGCCTTGGAGATTTTAGGAAGCCTCAATCAAATTTTTATACAACTTATTCTGGAAAAATATAAGATATCAAAAATCCATCTCAACACTTTTCAACCACTCAAGATTGGCCCTAAACCCCAATAACCAGTTTGGACCTTGTTTTAGGCTGTAATATTATGCKATAATGCCAAGTACACATGAGTATGGTGACTACAATGATTCAACAAGGTGAATTTTGAGGAGGAAAAGAGCAACTTTTCCAATCTCCACTTATTAGCTARTCCATTTAAATACAGAAACACAAACTGAGCAAAACCTCTCACGGAGTCTTTGAAACACTTTCCTCGTAGCTTGTTACGACACAATGAAGTTAATAAACATTCTGGCGAAACTGGTGTCCATTTTGTTCTTTGTGTCAATAARGTTTGATTATGCAGCCCCTGATGATGCCAAGGACAAAGAAGAGTGTACTAATGCACTTGTAGGACTAGCTACATGTCTTCCTTATGTGGGAGGAAATTCTAAGGCCCCGACRCCAGATTGTTGCACTGGCCTCAAACAGGTCCTTAAGACGGATAAGAAGTGTCTGTGTCTTGTTATCAAAGATCGAAATGATCCTGGCTTAGGCCTCAGCATTAATGCTACACTTGCTCTAGGCCTACCTGCAGTTTGTCAGGCTCCTGCCAATGTTTCCAAGTGCCCTGGTGAGTATTGTGCTCTGCTTTTGATTTTTGCCTTATCCAAATCCAMAGCCTTTACAAGGTTTTGAAGTGAAACTAGTAACTTTGCGAAGTMTTAAAACAATCCAACACACCACATGGTTAAAGATATTACGGTCATTTTCTTTCTTGATAAATCTTACACAATTGTTTATACGGTAAGAGATATTTATTACTTTTACCTTTTTAACCTTTAAACTTGCAAGATTACCGGGGTAAAACATTATAGTCCTAGCAGCGATTGCTACCTGTGAATYCCAAGCTTTGTAATAGTTGATTGGGATGATGCAGATCTTCTCCACTTGGATCCTAAGTCACCAGATGCTCAGATATTTTACCAGTATGGTCATGACTCCAGCAATATTGCSGGTAGCCCAGCACTTAGCCCTACTGCAACTGGTATGCCAAATTTCTCACACATGAGAAAAAGATAGTTTCTTGATSAACATAAMATATACTGAAATTCCTAGAATTGCGTTCATAAAATACTCAACTGTTTTAGTTTTTTTCAAGCAGTTGCCTCAAATCCTTCAATGTCTCCTTCGGGAGCCGGCGCTCCAAGACCTAGTGCGAAGAACGATGGCTGTAAGAGTAGAAAGCCACGGTTCGGAATGGAAGCGGTCATCARAATTCTTCTTTTATGGTGTTTCGCCTAAGACTTGTTTAGATATATCTCATGAGAATCAGATTATTCTTGCTCTTCTTCACATGATGGGTTTGAAGAATCCCTTTTTGTACAGTGTATGATTCTGATTTTAATAACAAGCTCCTTTCCGATAATATATGTAGCTTGCCCCTCAGCATAGAATTCAAGAATTCACTAATTTCCAACCTTAACTGACGTATAATTGAGGATCCATCTCTTACCTGCAAGTGGGAATTTGGATAGAAATCTTATGGCAACACATAACTGGGGAGAGCAGATAAAGAAATTCTGACAATACTCTGGATGGCATAGCAAACTAGTTAGTTGCCGTTTCTAGGATTGAGATGGATCATGGGTAACAATTATGAAAATCTACTTTGTCTTTTCACGTGTGAAAGTTCATTTTACTCTTCCTAAGATTAGGTTCTGTAGTAAATCGTTGTCCAGGATTCTGCAACTTGCCACATGATCTTATCCTTGGTACAGCTCTTGTATTGCAAATGTAATCCAGCAGGTTTTCTTATATATATTTTCGGGAAGGGTGTCCAAAAAAAATTCCTCTGGTTGTAGTTTGAACTTCTTGGCCATTCGAGGAGGTTGATCTATAAAAGTGGTTGCACAWTTTGGGATGGGAAGATCTTGTCGTTGCTCTTTGTACAGAATCACATACGGGCAAAAGTTGCCGCTCGGACTGAATTGATAGTCCAGTCGTTTATTTTTTGCATGTGTAATCGGTTCCAGTTACTTACTCCTATGAGCTATTCCAACTCTGGTTTTCCTTCAATAATGGATGGTGAAAGAGAGTAAAAAGAAAAAAAAAAAAAAAAACCTTTTAATGAATATCGTGACGATTATGATATCATTTGTAAAATGATTATTTTTTTAATTTTCTATATCATTATTGACCCAAATACAAAAGCCATACTAATTGCTCTCCTTTGCTCTCCACTTCTCTAGCTTGATCTAATTGAAAAGCACAAGATATAAGTTCTGCTCAGGGATTAAATAAATAATTTATATTGCATCCAAGAGCTACGGCCTTATCTGAAAAGGGATTCTAGTCCATGAGTTTATGATCTCCAGTCAGCACCAAAAGGGATGAGTAATACATGGATATGTGACTTCACCAGATATTGGGGATYGAGCTATCTCCTCCTTGACTTAAACCAAATCACCAGTTTAGGAGTTTCAAAAATTGGTGAGTCAAAAGGGCTGGACATCTTTAAGGAAGCTTTCACTTGTTCCTTAACCTTATGGCTAATCACTCTTTAACTATTGATACTACTTTCTTGTCTCTCCCTTCTAATCCTCTTTCTCTTTGTTAGTTTAATAWTAACACCGAAGGATATTATTTTATTTTAATATTRTTTATTACGATTGATCATTAATTTATTTTATTTTTCTTCTCATCACYTTTCTTTGACCGTCGCATATTTTCCTAATGAACATTTAAAGCGAGCATAATAACAAAATGAGTGTTTAAACTTATTTTTCTTACTACATTATACTTTTACATAGAATGCATGAAATGTAGAAAAGTTAAAGGAATAAATGAAAAGAGAAGTTAAGCTAGGAAAAAAGGGTCAAAATGCAGCATTATCTTTGACATTGATGATGGTCGCGGAGGCTGAATTTGCTGACGGGCGGTTGACCTCTCTATTCTCAAGGCATGCACTGAGACTGTAAACGGTCCCAATCCAAACTCTGTCTCTCTCCCTCCAAGTGATAGAAACAACCAGACATATTACTCAGTCAAACCTGCGGAAATCTGGGTGCGCCGTTTTCTCTAGCCAATGTCCCCAGACTTGGTTACCAACTCGGGTAAAGTAAATATATAGTCCTAAATTTACCCTTTTTTTACTGGAGAAATAAAACTTACCTCTTATCAAAAATTGAATCTCAACGTCTTAATTAAGGATGTATTTACTAACTTTATCTAGTAAAATGAAAATTAGTAAAATTATTTTTTTGAATTAAATCTAATGTGACTTGAAGTTTTTCATAAYAAACTTAATGATAAGAGTAATTGATTTATTAAGTTAAGTGATCCGTAGAAAAAAATTGAAAATAGTTAAAATGCATGACATTTGTTTATTTGCTAGGGACTGTTCTGTCTATAAAAGTGTATTTTCTTGCTTTTCCCAAGTTCCGAAGACACAGGTGGCGTCTGCGTAGTTCCAAGTGTTCATCAGCAGTTAGTAAACACCGAGAAACCATAGGATTTACGACACAACAAAGTCACAGAAGTGAACTGAGCACCACATCCTCGTCTTCCATCACCGGTTCACAGTCTCTTTTCTTGCTTTTCTCTTTCTGTTTTTGCCGTTTTGCAGTTTTGCGTAGCTTAAAGAGGTACCATACCTGCACTCGTTACTTTTTTTCTTCTGTATGAAAACTTTCGTTGTATACATTTCATTTCCCTTTTCAGTTCGTGTTTCGTAGTTTCCTTTTCTTCTCTTCCKCGTCTCCCTTTCCGTCAGGTCCCTTTGTTTCTCTTTTTAACTGCATATTTCAGAAGATTAAGCGGCTCAAGYGTTTTGGGGTTTTCTGGGTTTCTACCAAGAATGAACCGTGCATTTATTTAGGGACTGAATATCTTCGTTTCTTCTCATTCAAGTTTTTCCCTTATTATTATTTTATCTCTTTTATGGGTTGTGGGTTGTGTATCTGGGAATAGATAAACATGGATATATATGATAATATGAATCAACGAAGCGAGTAGGTGTTTGTCGTCTTGATGGATTCATTTCCTTTATTCATTTTGGGTATGGTGAATCTACTMCTGTACCGCATTGTTTTAAGGAGTACTGCTCCAGTCCTTAATATCTTTATGTAGTTTCAAGTTGGTCTAAATTTGAAGCGAGACATCTCCCAGCTTTTGTTTGCAGAATTCCCCAACGTGTCTGTATTAGCTTATTGAATCCATCAGGAATTTAGGAAGGTACTATATGCGGGTGTCTTGATCTTGTTGATCCTTGTCAAATAATATTTTGGAAAAATGTTGGAAAGCTGAAGTAAGAGGGGCTTCCGGTTTGTTAATTTAACTTCAATATGCAAAATCTCTGTAGAGTTCGGATTGAGTGTCTTGCTTCTCTGCCAACATTCTTGTATTGAATGTTGTGCGCTTCAACGAAAAATCAGAACGTTTGATCAGGAATCGCTATTTTACAGGACTGCTGATAAGTTCTTGGCTTATTGATAGAGTAAGCTAATCTATTTTGTATATTTRATAGCTGGTGATCAGGCTTACAACTTCCCAAGCCTTATTTGACTGCGGACCTCGAGTAAGAACGGCATTGAACATCAAMCCTGTAGAACATTATGATGGATAATGTCGGCGATGAGGAACTGTCCAATAAGCCCATCAAGAGGCTCRCTGTCTTTTACTATGGTGTAGGGCACATGCTCAATGACATAACATCGGCATGTTGGTTTACTTATCTCTTGGTGTTCTTGACAGAAATAGGATTGCCTCCAAGGTTTGCTACTCATTTTTGGTTTACTTATCTCTTGGTGTTCTTGACAGAAATAGGATTGCCTCCAAGGTTTGCTACTCATTTTCCCTACTGATTAGCCGTCCAGCTAAAGAGTACTTAGTAATAGAAGAACAATGGACATGATATTTAAGTTGTTCCAAAATGTCGTGTTTTCTGCACYATGAGAAACTAGTTTGTTGATGATAATGTCGGATGTTTGGCTCTGTTTATTTACAAATGCTTCTGTTTTTTGCTAGTAAAGGGCTGCAAGGATGCGCTTGATGTTGTAATGGAATTATTATAATGTCTAGGAATAAGCATGTGCTAACCTTATAGAAGTGATAATAATAGAGGATACAAGTGTAATCGAGAGTAATTCYGTTCAATGGCATGCAAGGGTGGAACTTTTCTTRTGTTTCAAATCTTGTCAATCAATTGGRTTGATCGATGCAAGRATATTTCCGTGAAAGAATTCTGATATCTCAGTTTGTGATTSCATGCGTGTTATGTGCCTTACATGAGCTTTATTCTTTGCTATTCTCTTTGACAGAGATGCTGCTATCGTCATGCTTTCGGGCCAGATAGCTGATGGCTTTACAACCATATTTGCTGGTGAACTGGTACTTTCTAAACCACAGACATCATAGATACACGCCTAGTCATTTTGCATATAGGAGTTTCAATAAATGTTTAAGGTTCATGCTGGGAAGTMGGAAGACCAACATGTGAAGCTTGTTTAACATTTTCTAGATTAAATGATTTATACCTTTTCTTATYAGCTTTGTCACATAGACATYCACAACAATATAAATAGTTATTATTTCTAGCGTTGAATGTTCTTGAATTAGMTTTAGGTGTTAATATTTTGTTGMTTCCCTCAATATGATTAGGAATTCCAGAAGGATAGTATAGTGTRGCATTCRGMGGATATATCATGTGAGTTGTATGAAGCCTTTTCCAAACAACTTTTTTGAATKGGCCAAGTTCTTATACCATTCTCATATGTAAGAGTTAAATACATTATCCAAATCATAACCAAATAAATTTGCGGTACTCCAAGTGCATTGGGACCCSRGGAATGGGGTAATTTAGCTACAAACCAGCACACATACATAACATATATGTCAAAGTTTGATTTTAATAGGTTCTGTTTGTCACTTCGTTTCACAAATAAAGRACTTTTTGCTTGTTTACATCAATGGAATTACAAMAGAAAAGAAAGCCATACACTATAAGACACTGATTTCTAATGAATTATCACTTCTAGATGTGYAAAGAAGGTCAAATGTTACAAAGCCYGAGGCATAGCTTTTAGARAATGTCAAATATAAGATGARTGAGGACAAGTACTATCTTTTGAATGGGAGAAGCATCHGTATTCCATCAAGAGAAAAATGAATTTCTGATCTTGACTATTATAAATACCTTYTATTTATGATGACAGATTGACAGGTTTGGTCATTTCAAAATCTGGCATGGTGCGGGATCTCTTCTGGTTGCTGTTTCATTTTCTTCCGTCTTTGGCYGTTGCTTGCCTTGCAAAATTTTTGGTTCTACRTCTTACACTCTGAGAACTGTTGGATATAGCATATTTGCAGCAATATTCAACGTGGGCTGGGCTGCTACTCAAGTTTCACATATGTAGTGACTTATCTGATAAGTTTTAATATGGCATATTGCTTTCCTAGAGAAAGTATATTTCTGACCTTCCATATCCGTGTCTTTAGATGTTTCTCTCTGTTTCTTTAACCTTTCAGAAGAACATATCCCCATTTTGAGAAACATGAATTGGAAACTACGGATTCCATTAACAGAAAACTCTACCATTTCCTAAGTAACACCGTCACACCAAAATCTCTTAATTTTGTTTCACTAAAAAACCGTCTGGTAACTGTTGTAGGTCAATGGTGAATTGCATCACATTGAATTCAACCAGTAGAGTTGTCTTGACTAGCTGCCGCAATGCTTTGACAATGGTTGAAACCTCTCRGTGTATTTCCAATTTATAGTTTTACCTAATTTGTATCACATCAGTAAATTAATCAAAATTTCCCATCTCTCTAACAAAAATTTTGAAGGTTGCCAACCTCAGTCTTTATGGAGTTGCATGTTTGGTCTTCAATGTCAACACATCTGGAAAAATAGTTGATACTGAAAATCAGGTATTACAATTTTTTAAATTTCTTGTTTTTCCATGTACTCTTTCATACGATCTGAATTTTCTATTCCTGTAGTATCGCTGGATAGCAAACATTTCAATTGCTATAGGATGCTTCTTTGTGGCCATATTTCATTTTGGAACTAATGAGCCAAGGTATGTCGCGTTTATCAATCTTCTTCTGGCTATTTAGGGGATACAGTATGGTCTCTATGCAAATACAATTATTGTAAGTTGATAATTTTTTCTTTTAGGGAGTCATCCACTAATGCTTGCATTATTTCCATTTCTTGTCAAGATATAAACAAGAAGTTGAAGGAAAAGGTTATGCTAGAATATCTTGGACTTATTGGTTTAAGAAAGTATTGTACTACCAGGTTGCTGTTGTCTATATGGTAACTAGACTAGTGACAAATATTTCACAGGTCAGTGCAGTTTTCCACGTTAGTGCTTTTCATGGACATGCTGACTAATTTTAAGAGAGAGAGAGAGAGAGAGAGAGTTACATGAGAGCATATTATTGACTATTTTTCCTTGCATTACCATATTTTGCTGTATTTGTCTGGTCAGGCATTTCTGGCTTTTTATGTCATCAATGATCTGCAGATGTCCCGATCTTCAAAAGCTTTGGTAATAACTCAAATTCAGTTACCGCGTGATAGATAGAATTAAGTTCTCCGTCTCAATCATAATTCTTGAGAAAAAWATGTTCAGGTTCCGGCTATCATCTATGTCTGCAGCTTCTTAGTATCTGTCCTGCTACAGGTTTCCCTCTCTGAAATGGTCGACACTAGTGTTATTTCTCTTATTTTTGCATCATTAACTATCAAGTACCATTTTCTTCTACCTAGGAAATGAATTGGACCGGACAACGCGTAAAGACTTTTTATTCTGCTGGAGGCCTCCTTTGGCTYCTTTGTGGTGCAGGAATACTATTTCTGCCAAGAAGCTTGAATGCCTTAATGTACATTTTGTCAATACTTATCGGCATAGCAAATGCAATGATTATGGTATGAAGTCTCTACATTTATTATAGTATTGACAGTATACTTCTTGAATGTGTTCAGTCACCTTGTTACCATGCACTCATTCTGAACACTGTGTTCAGTTGAGTTGGTCCTTAGTAATGAAGAATGTTCTATGGAATGGCTGTTCATATGGACCAAAATCAGCATGAGAGAATGTCATTTTGAGCAATTTGACATATCTGAAATATGTATGAATTAAGTTTTTCATTTTACAAGGCACGGTATTACGGAGTATGAAACTATTGAGACAAAGGGTGCGCAAAATAATTTTGACATTTAAGAGCTTCTGATAGTGCCAGTTGATTTGATATTCTTCCCATTATTAGACTTCATCTCATAATGAGCTTTTAGAGTTGTATGTGATCTTATGAAATTATTGACATTTAGGTAACGGGAGTAAGCATGCAAAGTTTCCTAGTTGGTGAAGATGTCAATGGCTGTGCCTTTGTCTATGGCTCATTGAGCTTTCTGGACAAAGTGTCATGTGGACTGGCTTTATACATTATCGAGTCCTATCAAAGTAAGCATCCATTTCTCTCTTTCTCTTCTTWCTACTGTACATGATCTCTTCATTCRCATCATACTTCTTGATCGATCGATCAATCATGTGTCACTGTGTTTCATTTTTTTCCTTTTTCCTTTTTCCTTCTTGGGTGTATCGCAGTTATTATGCTGCTAACTGCTAAGTCAACAAATTGCTTCACGTTAAACCAAAATCTTTACATCATTATCGAATCGTAATGCAGATTCAGGTCCAGTAACACATGCAAATAGCTCAACCTCTTGTTGTTTCTCCATTACAAGATTTGGTTTGGGTTTTGTTCCTGCAATTTGTGCACTTGTCGGCGTCGGAGTTACATGTAGCATGAATCTCCATAACCCGGCCACTTCTACGCCTTTGGCAGAACCCTTGTTGGAATAGTAGCAGAAATGAAGATCGCATCAAAGATGATTCCTCAACCTCCATTTCACAGTCATTATACCATTGATGATAGCATTATATTGCAGAGGTTGATTCCAAGAAAGGACCCGTCGTTTAGATTTTACTTTCCCAATTTCAGAATCAAACTGTATAAATGAAATCTTGATTCTGCATCTTGTAGTAGTGTACTATTTTCCCAATTGTAACCATTATCATTCCTTCAAGTTGTAACAAAGGTTGTACCAAAGATTTCTTCAATTTACTAGATATTTTGCCATGGTAACTATAATTTTGAATCTATGTCGTTCTTTTCTTTTTATATTTTTAATATAATATTTATTAAACAGTATGTATGTTCATAGCACGAGATGAAGGGTAGAGAGTTATTTATTACTTGGATTGATAATTATTGACGGCCAATGTGATAATGCATCTAAATTTCCTTTAAAAATAAAAATAAAAATAAAAAAAAGTTCTAATCTTTCCACGGTCAAGGAGGTCCAAAAAAAAAATTACGAGCAAGAAAAAAGAATAAAGAAGTAAAATAGGTAGAAACCATAAAAAAGGCAGATCGACAAATTTCGGGAGCCCCTTCTCTCTCCCACACTCCCACACGCAGAGAGAGACGTAGTCTCGGAGAGTGGAGAGCGGTCTTTTCCATTTAAATACGAATCACACACTCTCGGAGGGCTTCGATTTTATCTTCCGAATCGGAGATTTCATCTGCTCTTAGACGTCCTTGCGTTCGAATTCCGAAGTCTCGATCCCACTTTTTTGAGAGAAGGAGACAGAGGGAGGTGGCAAGAGGAAGAGGAAGATGAGTGCGGATCTGGTGGCGTCGAGCACACATGGAAATCTGGATGAGCAGATTTCTCAGCTCATGCAGTGTAAACCTCTGTCCGAGACGGAGGTACGCCTCTTTGTTCTTCCTGTTATTCAAAGTTTTGTTGTTTTCAAAGATTTTGATTTGCTTTGTATGTTTCTGGATCTGAGCTCAATGAAAGTCTCCGACTTGTGTGCGACTGTGTATGCYTACGTTTAGAGATTTGTGATACTGTGGGAAAGTTATACCATCTTTTGCTCAGAATGATGAAATAATTAGGGATTTAGGGTTTTCTTGGATTTGTTCGTGGTATAGTTGAAATGAAGTGGAACCAAGGCAGCCCATGTAAGCAGGACAAATTTGAAGCTTGATTTAATGCTATAGTATTTAAAGAAACTATATGACCATTTTCATGATGACAATGGAAAGCATTACCTTCTTTTAAGGGAGAATCTATAGACTTTGAGCAAAAAATCCTTGATTGGGTGGGTAATGGAAATAAGGAATCTGAAAGGATTAATCCTCTGGTCTCTTTTTGGTTCAGAGTAGGAAGTTTGAGAACATTTCTGATGAAGAAGTGAGTGGTTATTAGTGTATCTGCATGGAGCTTTTTGTGAAATTCCTTTTAGTAACTATTTGGGTGGGGCAATCAGAGTGAAGAAATTTTTCYATGAAAAGTATGGATGTTTTTATTTCTTTTTTCCCCTGAATATATTTGATAGCAATTACATCCTGTCAAAGCTTGGAATGTGTTTGCTTTCAGCTATTCTATCTGAAATTGACAGTTCTTTTGTCAGCAGTAGACTGGTCGATTGATATTTTTTCTGAAAATTTTGCTACTCTGATAGAAAAATATTTCTGGCTTGTAATGTGGTGCCGAAAATTTAATTGCATATCATAAGTATTGGTTACTAGTGTGAACTCGTTTTCRGAGTGCAAACTATGTTATACAATATTGTCTAGAATTTGATCTCTAGAAGGTGGAACTGGCCGTTGTAGATGGCATTTCCTCATGGTTAGTCAAGCCATGAGGAAATATTTCTAAGAATATAACTCCAGAATAATTGATTGGGACATTTGAAATATGTTGTTTASCCATGACGTTGCTTTGGAAGCTGCTATCTTATAAATGATTTTTCTAGGTCCYCATAAAAGTAGAGTTGATGTTGAGTTGTTTGTGTATTTTCATTTCAGRAAGTTTGACCTTACCCAGTATACTAGCTTTTCATGTAGTACTTTCTGGTTTTTGCATGGTCCTGACAGGCTGGGAAAGAGGAACTTYGTATGTATCTGAATTTAGTTACTTGTTCCGTTCCTTTAGATACTGGTCTAAGTATCACTTTAAATGAAGCTAGTTTGGCAATATGAAAATTCTTCCAGCTCTTCTGTCCTCTTACACTTAGTCACTCATGAGACCACTATGAATTCTTCTGCTGCCTTGTTGAATACGACGAGATTGTCTGTTGATACCTTTGTAGTTATACTGAAAAAGAGCAGCCAAAAGGACTATACGAGGGCTTGGAGAGATCACAGGGGATAAAATGGAACTTAGTAGAATAGTATAAAGGGTAACAGGAGAATAGGCAAAGGTTTTTTAGGAAAAGTGGTGCTAATGAATTCAGCTGGCTGTGGACTGTGAAGGCAAAAGAGGGATCAAAGAGGTTTTCTGAGGCCTTAKGAAAGAGAGGGGGATAGAATTATACAATTGAGGGTTAAATTCTTTCAATGAAACACGAGCAGTTAAACAGATTAGTATCTAACTTTAGGTAAAAATAAGATGGTATGTAGCTCTGCTCTATAAATGATTATATAAACCATGCTTAAGCCTTTTCTCTTTTTTTTTTTTTTTGTGTGTGTGTGTGTGTGTGGGGCTGTGCCGTGATGTTTGTGATTGTAGTTTATGAGGAGAAAGATCATGTGTTCCTGTTACCTTTTTTATGAGCGTAAGAAATAAATACAATARARATGTGAATACTAACTCTGCCTAATTTTATGTTTTCTGTTTTATCACTCACCTGGTGTTTGCATTGTCTTTTCCTATCGCAACAAGGAACGATGTTGGTGATGTTAGGAAATTCTTTCTTTCTGTAGGTTAGAACATTATGRGAGAAGGCGAAAGAGATACTCATGGAGGAAAGTAACGTCCAGGTATAAATGCTTGATCTTTTCATTTGGTGGTAGCATGCTGCTGCTTTGGTGCTGTTTGGAGATCCAATTTTATTTTTGTTCTCTCTACAACTTGGGGTGTTGAGAAATATTAAAAAGAATTCTCTTTATAGATCCATTTGTAGGTAATGTTAGCTGAGTCTTGGTTTAGTTGGATTGGAAGTATATATGTTGGTATTTTCCCTGTAAACGAGTGGAAATTATACGTATCAAATAGTGAGGACTTCTCAAATAGACTAGAAGCTTATTTCCTTCATCATCCCATTGCTTGAGCATATGCAATTGTGACAATCTTAGTTATCTTGATTTTGTTTCATAGGAAATTTTTACTGAAATGTTCTATATCAATGTAGATTTGGYCCTAATAATTAATTATACTTCATTATTTTTGTGTTCTTAAACTTCCAGTGACAAGTTRTTTGTGCTATTATGCAGCCTGTAAGAAGCCCAGTGACCATTTGTGGTGATATTCACGGGCAATTTCATGATTTGGCTGAACTTTTTCGCATTGGAGGGAAGGTACTTTTCATCAGCTATGACATTTMTATTCTTGTCTTTTTGTCTTTGAGATAGCYGACGTAAATATTGAGCCCAGCCAAAGGAATGRCACTGAAGTGGAAGTTGTCTTCTCATTTYATAGSAGGTTGAAATGTTACAAGTGATAGATTTGATRCTTAATTGCATATTTTCGTGTTTAACTTGATACTTACATGATTTTACAGGAAAAAAGATTTTATGTMTTCTTGAATGATTCATTTTTGGTATATGGTGGTTGATGCATTCATGTGCRAGTAATATAAGTTTTAGCTTAATCCATGAACGCATGTAGTTTATAGGCATCATTTAGAAGTGACAATCTAGATGAATATTTCTTCTTGAGCTATGTGCTATGCACTCACTTTYCACCTTTTGTCATCTGATAAAGTTAAGCTGCATAACACAATYACATATTTAATATTATGCTTTCGTAGGTAAATTAAACTGCAATATCCTGTGTATTTCACCATACACATTCTCTGGATGCCTTTTGCATTACCCACTTTACAAAGAATCAGCAACTCTATCAGATACTTAGAATACACATGGTAGTAGTGAATACTAGTTCTGCAAATTTTCTCTTGCATCTGATGCCAAGGTTGACAAAATTGGCAACTAACGTTTTCTTTATTGCTGCTGTATTTGCTCATTAGGTTTCATGTTCTTGAACTATTTCAGGATATAGTGGCTAGGGTTGGTATGTTGGTTGTTACATCGTCATCTGTTGTCTGAATTATTGCATCAAAGAAGCTGTTATTGGTGTATTCGTGAGTCATGATGGGTATTTCATGTGCACTGGAGTGAATAATAATTGGCCTCTTTATTCTTTCTGACAGTGCCCAGATACAAATTATCTGTTCATGGGAGATTATGTGGATCGTGGGTATTACTCGGTGGAAACTGTAACAGTGAGTACAAGCTAAATCCAGTAATTTGGAGATGTGTTATTTGCTTATTGATGCACTTTGTATGTTCAAATGCTGTAGAATATCTGGTWTATCTCCAGTTGTTGGATGTTGTGCATGACTGTTAAATGAATGTTTCGATTTAGAAGAGTTGAGAATGTTTTGGAGTCAATCCCCTGAAATTTGTTATTCAGTCTGTTCTTGTTTGTAATATGATCTGAACAAGGTCTTGAGATTCATTCAGGAATTGACCATCAAAAAAGGTCTTATTTTCAGCTACTTTGGGAGCTTTTATTGCATATGCTTTTGCTACTGGYAGTTTAGATATTTTTGTTTATTAGCTGTATATGCATCTATATTTCTATACATTCAGGTCATGCCATCAATCTCATGGACTGTGGGCAAGTATCTTATGATACCATGCTTTGTTCTATTAGTTRTTTATTCAAAGTATATGTTGTTTTGAGCAGCTATTAGTGGCTCTGAAGGTGCGCTATCCACAACGAATCACAATTCTTCGAGGAAATCATGAGAGTCGTCAGGTAGTGATCTACTTTATCTTCCCCTTTTCTCATTTGCAAGTATAACTATTTATTTACCTGGGAAAGGAAGTATAGTTAGTACAATGCTGATGCATACCCCTTAATCAAGCATAGCAATTAACTCRAGCTTCTTGATTCTCTTAAAAGTGTTGAGTCAGAATAGCTAGATGGAGTCAAGAATGTCGAGCTCAACTACTTGACCAGSGAGCTGCTATGAAGCACCTAGAACATAGCCTATGTATTAACTTTTGTTTGTTTCTCAGGGAAATTAGATTGTTTGATTTATAGCCTGTAATAACCTGATCATTGGTGGCTTGTTTGGCGTAAATGGAGTTTGTGGTGATAAATAAAATTATGCATAAATTTCATTTAAAATATTCTCAGATGATGTTCTAATTTACATTGAAAGGTGATATGGTGTAGCATCATGCCCAAGTCCTCTGCTGATGCATGTGCCTCTCATTCAAGCTTCTTTCTGTAATCACATGTCTAAACTAAGATTTTTTTCTCCATCACTTTGATTTTATACTAGGTTCTATTTTGGTTCATGATTTATTATTGGGAACTAGTTCTTGATTTTTGTTGTTTTACCTTGTTTAATGGATCTTTTTAATTAATTGTTTTGCTATTTGAAAGTTATTGAAATGCTTTATGCGGAAAAAAAAAGGAGCTGAATGCATCATCTAATTATTTGCCTGCAGATTACGCAGGTCTATGGGTTTTATGATGAGTGTCTGCGCAAGTGAGTTTTTCGCTTCTTTCTACCACCCTCCTCTGCTTGGTTCAATTCAATATCTGATATTAAAACTGTATTTAGTCCATACGGTGCCCAGACAAAACAGAAAAAAGAGGGTCTCATATTTTGCAGGAAACTTGAGTAGATTTGTATAGTTTTTCATTTGTTTTGATCAGCATGAGGTCAGCAAAATGAAAACACATTTTTTTGGTATTTTTTCCACAAAAGTTGAACATTACTTTTCTTCCACTTGTGAGGTCTTGAGAAGTTTCAACCCTAACYTTTTGTTAGTATATTAGATTTTGATTATTAATAATGGTATTCAAACTGTGTAGGGAAATTGATATATATATTTTTGTGTGTGTGTGTAAAGAGGTCTGTTTATGTCTGGAGGATTCAGGCACATGCAGCTATTTCATCTAAAAAAGCTCATAGTATATCATTAATTAAAACTCTCTACCTTATTAAAATAAATTTCTCTTAKTCTATTGTCATGTTATTAATACATCCTGCAAATATCAGTCGTTATAAGACCACGGTTGACTCAAAGAAATCGAGTATGCATATAGTCAGGTTAAGTTGTTGCTTACTGGTGCATTTTTCTAGTCCTCTCCGAACAGCCTGTATTTCTGAATCTTGTCCTTTCTCTTGCTGCTGCTAAATTGACCTCTTGTGCAACTTCCCTGGTGGTAATTGAGTGAATTGGTTAAACTTACTTGAAGTTACATTACAACTGAGATATGGAAGAGCGAAATGATTAAATATGTCCCTTCCTAAAAATAAATAAATGGGCAAAAGCTTTTAGGAGATTCCGGTGCCTGAAGTATTTATTTGACTCTGTGGTGAACTGTGCTACTTTCTTTCTTGTAAAGCTTAGGGCCATCATTTTTAACTGCATCTGTTGTAGAAACTTCAAAGGCTGAATAGCGATAAAAAAAGAATAATGGATAAACAAGTAATATAATGCCTTTTTTCAATAAAAAGCAAGAGGCTAAGTCCCAACCGTCCTTGCTGTCCTAAGAGAGGAAAGCTGTCATTGGTTACTGTGATTCTGTACAATATTTTAATGGATTGGCTGCCAATATGGTCTCCGTAGCTTACTTGGGCATGCAARGATGCAAAAACTTGTCTTAGGATAACTCTGTTGATGTAACTGTTAAAAGCTCTCTTCATGTTTGTTAGTGCTTGTGGATGTAGATTCAATTCAAATAACTGCAACTCTTTGGCTTATACCGTTGGGGTTTCCTTATATCCGAGTCTCCGGGACCACCGTCCCCTCTTTCTGTTTCTCCCTTTCATCCTTGGAGGTGGTGTGGTATTTGGATATAGATCTATATCTGATCCAGATATCGTGTTCTCAACATGATGCAACAGTGGGACAAGTTTGTTTCATGTTAAATTTGACATTTGTTTTTCAGAACAAAGCTAAATGATTGAATTAGTAGGTGGTATTGACTTTTAAATTACTTTTGTTTTAGTAGACCAGACTTAAATTGCTGCTCTTTTAGTACTTTGTGCTCTTTCTTTGCCACTAAGAACGCCATTTCCCTTTCTTTCAACAGGTATGGCAATGCTAATGTCTGGAAGATATTCACAGATCTTTTTGATTATTTTCCACTGACAGCATTGGTAAGTACYGATTGGTTCTCATTACTTATCTTATGTTCACATGCTTTCTRGCCATATCTTTTTATTATCCAAGTGCAAATATACTGCTATTGAATCCATTTCTTGGTTTTAGTGTGAGCATGTTTCTRAGAATCTCAATTTCTTGTTTGCTATTAAAGCTACAAGATCWCTCACTTTGTGTTTGTATATTGATGGATTGGTGTTTCATATTTCATTCTAGGTTGAATCTGAAATTTTCTGTTTGCATGGTGGATTATCACCATCAATTGAAACACTTGATAACATAAGAAACTTTGATCGTGTTCAAGAAGTTCCCCATGAAGGTCCTATGTGTGATCTCTTGTGGTCTGATCCGGATGACCGCTGTGGTTGGGGTATTTCTCCTCGTGGTGCTGGATACACATTTGGCCAGGTATCTTTTGCTGTCGGTTCCTATTTGATCTTGTTCCTTTTGAATATTGGACTGATTTTATGTTGGTTTCTTCTTTTCTTCTAGGATATATCTGAGCAATTCAACCATACCAATAACTTAAAGCTGATTGCTCGAGCTCATCAGCTGGTTATGGAGGGCTATAATTGGAGCCATGTAATTTAACTTGGCCCTAGATTTTCAGGAATACTTGAGTGGTTGTGATTTTGGGTTAATTAATTTGATCGTCTATTGCAGGAACAAAAAGTTGTTACAATTTTCAGTGCACCAAATTATTGCTATCGTTGTGGAAACATGGCATCTATCTTGGAAGTCGATGACTGRAGGCAACACACATTCATCCAGGTTCCTCTCTCCCTCTATTCTTGTTTGAAACAAGACGTGATTATGATCTGCATCACTTYTTTCACTTTTCATGGTGGTGCTTTTTCTRCTGCATCKCTTATTTCTTGCCTATGCAATTTGTTATTAGCATTTAGCTCTGTATTTTTCCTCAGAAGATGTGCATATGGATTTTCTTGTCGGAAAATTTTGTATGTCTTGTAAACGTGGGTTTCATTGTATGATGCAGTTTGAYCCAGCTCCAAGGAGGGGAGAACCTGATGTGACCCGRAGAACGCCTGATTATTTCCTGTAAAGGAGTTGAGAGTTACTGATTAGTGGTGTCTAGCGGATGGTTTATCTATAAGCTGCCAATGGAATTGAAGCTSTTCACCACAAACTACTAGGATTTTCTACCAGTGGTGTCACAGGGGCCAAGAGGCGTGTAAAATGATAGCTGAGGTCCAATAGATTGTCAAGTTATATTCTAACCAGAAGGTTGYGGAGCAAGGCACATCTCAGATAACAATCTGTTGTATCATTTCATGTAGAGAACTTAATCTCGTCCTTTGTAGTTCTGTGTTTTCATTTTATTATTTRTCCTTCTTTGGTTGTATCTGTCTTTATTTTTGGTTTATTCTTAATTTCCAAATGGATCATTTTGTAGATGCAAAGATTCAGATTTGGCRGCTCTTTTAAAATTTTCCCATGTTCTACTGGGGCTGCTCTTTTGCATTTGGATTATATGCCTATTCATGATGATCTTCATCTAGCAACACAGATAAAAACTTACTAGTTTAGAGTGAAATTATGTATGTCTTTTCTTTTGAAACGTATATGTACTGTCTATAGTTTTATCTAGAGATATGGAATTGAATTTTTATATTTATATCTATATTTTTAGTTGTTCCATAATTGAAGCTCTTGTATCTACTTCTGTAATAACTTCTCATTTTTTTTTTTTAAAGAGTCTACTAGACTTTAAATTAATATATAGTTTTAAGGTTGTGTAACTATTCTATAATTTAATTTACATGAGTTATTACTTAAAGAAAAATATCAATTCTTCTTCAATCACTTTAGTTTTAAATAGTTTAAATGTTATTCTCTTATACATTTAATTATTTTAATAAGAATCTTCATATTAGAAGAATATCGAATTAAAGAATAAAAATTATGTCATTTTCTCAAAAAAAATATTTAGATAATGAAAATGAAAGTATAGATCATCAATTAAAAGCAAGTATAAATATGAGAAGTGTTGTAAATAGATAATAAATGATTTTTCTAAAAGTTTTATAAGTCAATGAAGTGTATGAAGTGATTTTGTWGAGATTAATGAGATCCAGTTTATGGTTTGTCTTATTTCTCTTCTTCATTTTCCTTCTCTCTCTTATATTATAATACAATACGTTATCAGCACCTTTAAATTTACAGCATTTGATGACGAGTCCTTATTATCATTAAAATACATAATCAAGGTTAATTCTYTTCAAATTCTATAATACTTTTCAAAACCCAATGCCTTCTCTATATTGTACATATCCCACATGTATGCCATCCATAATTTTGAATAGAGCCCATTCAATGGCTTTTGATTTTTGTTTCGTTATGATTAAGTGGATTTTTTGATGTATGCCATTTGTGCCTTTCTGTTTAATATTAAAATTTTTAGTTGGTTATTATATTATTATTTTATATACTTTATATGACTTACGTAGTTTTTCTTTTAATATTATCAGATTTGAGTAATATATCGGCGTGAAGCTAGTTCATCTAACCTCTCTTGCAGCTTTACTCGATTGTCCACGCATATAGATCTTTGTTTACTTGTTTGTTTGTTTTTAATTATCATTTTATTTGTCATATATTGTTTATAATCTTGTTTAGAATGCCACGTTCCTGTTTATAATATCAATATTTTTGAAAAAATTGAACTATTACTCATGAAGTAATAATAATGTAAATTAATAATATTATATTTCTGAAGAATATTAAATAATTTGAAAAGTATATTATAATTTAAATATTAAAAAAATATCGTACTATTAATTTTGGAGTAACAATATAGTCAACATTATCATTATTTATTCTTGAAGAATATGAGATTATGATTTCAATATTCCTGTAAAATATTAAATTATTTTTAATTAATATTATATGACCCGTAAGGATATATTAAAATCTAAATATTCTTGAGAATGTTGAATTATTACTCAGTTAATATTGTCTACCCCTGAAGAGTATATTCCTACCTGATTATTCTTGAAGTAATAATCTCTTGAATCAATTATAATGTTAAAAAAATTAATACTTTTGCTGTCCTCTCGAAATAGCACTTGTTTTGAAAAAAAATACCCAGAGGGATTATGTACAAAATATGTCCGGTTGACATTATCTCTTGATTTTATTATGAAATTATCATCAATTTAAATTCGTTGCACTATATATTCAGCAGAATTAAATGTCATAGACCCTTAATACTAAAATTCAACTTAAAAGGGCAAAACAAAAAAATGAATCTTGGCAGAATCATGTAAAAATACTAATTTTTCCTCYTCATCATCTACACAATAATTCGAAGGTAGACTACGTACCGTCGTATGACAACATATAGTTGATCTCTATCAAAAGATCAATCAAGAAAAAAGGAGAAGGGGAGATAAAAAGATAAAAAAAATTCTTGATATTAATGGTTCATTTGATTTGGATGTTTCCCATCCTTTTGCTGATCGAACAAAAGGCATTTACCATTTAATTGGTGGTAACGTATTAGAAGATCAAGAATAATTTTTCTTCTTATGTATCTCCCTAGATGGACTTTGTTTACGTATTTATGGATTTTTGAAGTTTTTGATGAACTTTTTTAAGTTTTTAAGTTTTTATATTTTGGACTATTTCATTATTTGGTTCATTTATTATTACCGTAACGTTTTTCTATAAAACTTTTTAAGTAATTACTTTACTTTATTATATATTGTATATGGATRGATATATTTGTCTTATTGAATACTTACATACCATTCTTCAAGACAAAAAGTATTTTTTTCAAGTTAACATTAGCTAAATAATGTTAACACAATATTAGGTGCATCAAAGTTACTTGAAGGCTCCGAAAGAGCTTGTATTATTTTACCAAAGGATACAAAGTTCTATATAAGCYATGAACCATATTCTAGCAAATTCAAAAGAAATTTGCTTAGCTTTAGAGATATCCGTTGCAATAACACCATATTGAGACGATGTAAGATTATGGCAAAGAATATCTTTGTYTAAAACTCATTTTTATGTGAAAAGAAATAAATAAGAGAAAAACTACGAGCACTATTATCTAAAATGTATTACACATACATAAAAATAATTGAATAAAACAACGTCACGGATCCGAAGTTCATTGACACAAAATGTTTTATACTTTGGCATGATCGACTTGGATYTCTTGGAACAACAATGATGAGTRAAATAATTAACACAACACAAGGACATACTTTAGAAAACCAGAAGATTCTTTTCTCAAATAATCTTCCACGTGTCCATGTTCATAAGTCAAGTTAGTTATTAGACGTTCCATTATAAAGGTGAATAATGAATCTCCAAAGTTATTAGACAAAATTTTGTTTTGATTTGTAAATTGAACATTTCCCRGAAGGATTATTTATTCATCAATCCACATATACAGAAAAGGTATTTAAAGAGTTTTTATATGAACAATCCATTGGCATAATATATGGTTGTTAAGTTGCTTGAAGTTAATATAGATCCATTTTGCCCACTTGAAGATGGAAAAATGATTTTTGGTCCTGAAATACTATACCTTGTGCAATTGATGCATTGACTTATCTTGCAAATTACTCGACTTGATATAACTTTTTGTGTAAATTTGCATCCAAGATATAGTTTGGGGCCTACTCAAAAGATATTGGAATGCATTAAACATGTCTTTTGATACCTAAAATGTACAATACATATGAGACTATATTATCCACCAAAACCGGAATGTTCTTTGGTAGGATATGCAGACGGAGGATGCTTCTCTAGTCCATATAAATAATCAAAATAGACTACTTATTTACATGTGGAGGGACTGAGATATCATGGAGATCTGTTAAGCAAACTCTAAATATGATGCACCAAATCCAATCGTCATGTGGATTAKTTTTAATAAAAYGGGGTCCAACCATGCTCTATGAAGACAATGTGACTTGTATTGCATAGCTCAAAGGAGATAGAATAAAGCATATTTCTTCAAAGTTCTTCTACACGCATGAATTTCAGAAAAGTGGATATATCGATATTTAACAGATTCATTGAGTGCTAATGTGGTGGACGTGTTCACCAAATTGTTGCCAACATCAACATTCAGAAAGTTGATACATTAAATTGGTGATTCGGCTCAAAGACATTCAATAATCAGGGGGAGTAGCTATACTCTTTTTCCTTCTTTTAGGTTTTGTCCCACTTAATTTTTCTGACAAGATTTTAACGAAGCAGCAATTAATTACTCCAATATCTACTGTATTTTTTTTCTTAGTGTGGTTTATTTGTCCGAAACAAGTTTTTTAAGAGGCAACTATTCTATAAATTAGTCATTGAAGAGGGAGTACGGTAAATAGATAGTCTAGAACCCTAGAAGTTCATAAAATTCATGAAACTTTTGGACCTAACCTCTATAAATGGAGGGTTATCATTGAGATCACGGTTAATGAGATTAGTCATTCCTTCCTACTTCTCTTCTTCTCTCTATAAATTTTTCCTTCATTTTTTTCCTTCTTATATTACAATAAGAATACGAATACTTTTTATGTTCATTTCTCATAATTTTTCTAGGAAATTTAATATAATAAAAATGGTTTAATATTACTTTAATTTTAAGTTATATATATATATATATATATATGTATGAAATTAATTTAGATAATTTGATATAAACATAAATTCCTTTCTCGATTATGTATTATTACACCAAAAAGTTATATACTTTCCATTTTCCGCTTCATATGTTCTTTTTTCCTTTTTTTTRCCCCCTCCTTCCAACTTGCACCCTTCTTTTATTGTCATTCATTTATTTTACAGACATGATAAATGAATATTTAAGTATTTATGTGAATTATGATCCTAAGAGTATCTTCAATATTACAAGTTACCATACTAAAAAAAAATTATTTCCAAAATGCGTACTGTCCTTTTTCTTTTTTTTTTTTTTTTACGCTTCTGCATTGGTGTTGGGGTGAATATGAATAAAATAAATAAAAAAATTTTAAACTCAAGATTTATATATTCAAGTAACATATGAATAGCTTTTGAGAGCTATTTTAGATTYTTGAGACAACATATTAAACAATTTTTTTCAGCTAGATATTGTACTTGACGTGATTTAACCGTTCATTATGTTAGAGATGCTTTAAATCATTAAATTTCAATTGATTTTTCTTTTCCATCAATCCAGCGATTTCTAATAATTTCCTTAAAAAYCRGTTCTAACCAATTACAATACTTTCTCTATTTCAAAATACTGTCCTTTAGGATAGTTTTTTTAAAATTATTTATCATTTAAAAATTAAGAACGTAATAAATATTCTTTTTCCAACTTTACTCCTAATGGATTAGCCTTATTTAACTCTATAATAATTTTACCAATATATTAGACATACACATTAATCAAAACATTAAATATCTATAAGAAATTAAAATGATATTAGAAATCTCATTTTATTTAAAAATTTATAAGAATCAATACTTTTTAATTTGTGTAATTTTATCTACAAGAATAATTAATTTGAACGGTTCTAAGATGTTACCTGTTTTTATTTCCTGGGGAGAGCCTTTCACTTGCGACTAGTACATATACCTCAGTCCTCATTAAAACGAAAAAAGAAAAAGAAAAAGAAAAACAAGAAAGGGGTTTGAGAGGATGGGTTATACAGAAGATCACATGCACAAGCTTGTCTTCCCTTCTTTTCTTGGTTCTCTTCTTAGGCTTGCACTTCTGGTTAGGACATCATCGTCATCAATATCACTTTTTTATTATTTCCTTCAAATGTGTGTTTTTTGAGCAATCTTCTATTGCTTGTTATTTCAGGTTCTAACGATATAGGTGGACTAATAGAACCATGTTGCCAACCTCATCCTGGACTTGGATATTGCCGAGATGGGCTTGACGATCGGCGGCATCCAGTTGTAAAGTGCACCGAGTTTGTATTACTAACTGTAAATCAGGAGGGATTTGCGTAAAACAGCCCGATGGCCGAAGTCTCTGCCGATGCTTTTGCTATTGGCAATAGGGTCATTTTAATGCATAAAAAAGTCAAATGATTTGTATTTCTTGTTCCTTGGTGTTCAAACCGGAAATATGATGTTATTTTGAAGCTCCGGTAGACCTTCCTCACAAAAAGCCTCGTCAAATATATTCTCTCGCCTAATTCGAGTCACTAAACTCTAATAAATTTCATTCGTATCTTTATTACAAAAAGAATAAATACAGCTTATTATCATAATTACATTTGTATATTAAATTCCATAACTCACGCTCAATGCCTTTCACATATGTAAAGCATACTATAAACACKCGAAATAAAGGGTTAAAAGATGAATATTTGCAATGAAAATTTGCATTTCTGGATAAATTTATCTATGCTGTCAACTGGAMGACTGTTTTTTTGCGGAATGCCATTTCTGGGTTTCGTTTAAGCTTGATCAAGTGACTTAATACTCTAGTGTAACGACTCACCATTTTCTTGAATTTCACCCTGTTGAAGCCCTCTTCTTGCTGTTTGACTGCCAACTGAAGCTGATTTCCTTCTTCCGTGAAGTGTTGGCTAAGATTTCTACCTTCAATGAGTTCCTTCAGGCTCTTCTTGCTATAATTCTCTCTGTGTTCATCTTTTTCGCCATCGACCACTTTCTCGGAAATTTCTTCTGCTGAATAGCAATCTTGGGGATTGGCTGCTTCTCTCTTGAGATTTGATGGCTTTCGGGTTCTTTTTGACATTGCAATATCGTAGTGGAATTTACTTGGCCTGCATTCACTTTCCATTTGCCGGAGCTGGGCTGCTCTTTTCTGCAACTATAACTGCGGGAACAAATCTACGTGGTTGATGAGGTACCCCTGGAGTTGCCCAAGAATTAAACTCGGTATAGTTATAACAATTCAATCACCGATCTTTTATGAGTTAAAGCAGAAGCTTTATTGTTGAAAAGGTGTAATGTCAATTTTCATGGATGATCCATTCTACTCTACTCTCTACCGGAAGTGTGATGCTGTCTTGAGCAGACAACAYTTTATGGTTACAGATGCTGCATCCGTCGCCTTCTTCATATATTTTCAGAATACATAAGGTTAAAAGAGCTTTCATCAGCCATTGATGATTAGAACTGTAAACTATAAGCTTCCTAACCCTGGCAACGCTTCACTTTCTTCTGATRAAGGCAATTGATGTTCCTTCTGCCTCCTGTTTTGTGGGTWGGTAAATATAGTGTCAGTTACAGTGACGAGTAAGGTTGAAGCTACTCTTTTCCTGTAGTAACATCTAAGGTTGACAGAGGAAGGAAAAAGGGAACAAGGACATGAATTATACCCCTGGTAGATGGTAAAGCATATTTTATACATCTATTGTCAAGATCTACCWTGACATTTGGTATGGATTGTTGTCGATCCAAAGGAGCAACTAGTAAATGCCCAAGACTAGAAAAATAATAGGGAAGACTTTTTATAACTAAGGATGCATTATTGAATTTTTACTATTTGGAAGTCAATTTTCATTAAGATCGATTATATAACATATTTCGAAATGAGTTATACAAATAAATTATCTAAGCGTTCGCTTGCATCATTTGTCTTTCCCAAACCTTTTGATGCGCAGATGTATAGTAGTAACATTTCTTTAATGATAGTTTGGCAACATCATTTCCTTTAATTGCACCTTAAGGAAGGGAATCCAACAAAGTAATGGAATTGAAAATTTGAAGTGGACAAGTTCTTGGATCTCAATTTTGCGTTTAGGCAGGATTGGTTGGAGGTTTCCTGATATTTGACTGATTCAAACTGAGTTTTGGCCAACTAACCGATTGAACTTCTGTTGGAGGTTGCCACCAGAATGATTTTTTAGCTTTTTTAGCCCTCCTCCTAAGACTTATTGATTTGCTCAAAGTAGCACTAGATTGCAGCAGTTAGCCAATTATCACTCTTCATCAACCTTGATGAGCGTTCAAACATGCTTAATCTTCAAAAATTTGTGATGAAAATACCACTTCCCCACATCATTATGAGATTTTCACCAAAATCTTGGATTTTCACTTCTAATAAGGTCTGAAGCAAGCAGAAAAATACAAATACGCAATTAGTTCATCACTTATATGATTAGGTCTTAATCACATCTTAAATTTTTATATACTCATCTTGATATATGCATATCGAATTAATTAATAATTTATGATAAGACATTTGTAAAAATTTATTAATAAATCTCGTTTGTTAAAAAAGGAAGAAAAAAGAACGAAACCATCTAAGGGTGGCCATTCAATGACTGGTAGTGCTGCAGTTTGTTGCCTGGTCAGGTAAGCCATTATATCTTCCCCTCCATTCTTTATGAGTTGTTTTGGTCAGAAAAGATGAAATATTGTCTCTCTGCCTATCGGAGGTTAAATATCGTAATCTGATATTCTTAGAGGAAATATTCTAACCTAAAAGACGGTGAGATAGGCTAACTGGCCAAGTCCTAACTTCACTATCTTCATTTTTATATTGCACTGTACACTATTTGATTCTTGCCTCAGTGTTTGACTCTTGCTTTAAATCCAACGTGTGAATCTCCCATTTCAATGGAGACATGTATACCCCTTTCCAACCTTTATATTCCCCTTCTCTGCACAGTTGAGCACAAGAAGAACCAAAGAACCAAAAGACCTGGACTTGGCATCAAATGCAATGGTAACTTTCTTGAAATCTAACATATTAGAACCTTAACAAAGATATAGAAAGCCAACCAATTAATGTTCTCAATCAATACTACGATGTTTTAAACTTGAACCTATTAATATCAAGTAAATGATGCTAGCAACTAAAAACTGCTACACCCTCCTTTTTCTCCAATATAACCAGGAAGTGATGGCAATATCTAGTTAATGAACACAATGGGAGCTGCGAGATGAATGCAAGAGGACCTAACAAATGGTTTATTTCACACAATGACACAAATCATAAGKCTTCATATGAAATGCAAGTTTGCGGTAGACCAAAATTAAATAGAGCGGATGTGGCTCCAACAAAGAGAAAGATGGCCGAAGAGTTGGGTGGTGGGACTCCAGAAAGCCACTTCTATCTGCTACTACTGGGCAATCGCTATCCTAAGTCTCTGACACTTCAGCTCCAGAACAATTTCAATAGAAATGTCGCTATCTTCTACCTGTGACTTGTGATTCTCTGCTTATTTCTGATCACTGTATACTTTATACTTGTAAGCAGCTGAAAATGGCAGGGATGATCCAATTTACTCTTCTATCCCTGTAAAGAACTTCTTTCTAATAATTCTAACATTATCATTCCCATTCCAATAATTTTTATTATTTYTAGCATATATAGAAGTTTGTCGTGAAGGCAAACAACCTTGGATGATCATGAGTTAGCTGTTCCAATTCAATCAACACAAGGGACACTAGTTTTCTTTCTCTGGTTCATCACACTTGGTTGCAAGATGTATTAAGGAAAAAGAAGAAGACCCAAAGGCCAAACAGATGCTACCATCTAAGAGTTCCAACCGCAAAGAAACAAAACATAGCCCAAWTGGGATTTTAATAATTATGTCAAAATGAAAAAGCATAAAACATAGCAAGGGGCATTACGGTCATAAAGATATGGATACTGATTCAGGTTTGTTTTTTTAATTCTTCCTCCGAATCTTGTCTCCGAACTAATAAAAAAATGAAAAAGAAGATGTCCTATATCCATAGATCTCTCAGCTATCCATCCCATCAACCTTTGTTCGATAAAGCCTATAGTACTTGTTATAGTYTAAACCTCGATAATAGAGCCCTCTCTCTGCAATATGCATCTTCCAAGTAGAGTAGACTGCAGACCACTGTGATACACAAGTACTACTCCTCTTTCTTCCCGTATCTAAACCCCGACACTTGTCCCCAGAGAACGAGCCCTCCAACGCCATGCTTTGAGATTCCCTACTCAAGCTTCCCCCTTCCCACCTTTCTAGTCACAGTCCCACCTCAAAAATCTTTTTCCTATTACTAGAGCTGTGTAGACCCTCTGTGCCATTTGAGCCATTGGAGAAAATTCTGGCTAAAATATGTATTTCTGTGTGTATTATTACTAGTCTCATTTCCTATTTGGTGCGGAAAATGGCTTCTTTAACCCCTGGCATTTTGCTAAAACTTCTGGAAAATGTGGATGATAAAGAGGCCAAAGTAGTTGGTGAACACCGCTCTGCTCTTCTTCAGGCATGGTTAAACGTCCCAATGCATGTGCATTTTTCAGGATTTAGAATAAAAACATTCTTTTCTGCGGTTCAATTTCTTGGATTATTTCAGTATGTGGATAAAAATCTTTTCTTTTTTAATTTATTATTATGTTCGCAGGTTATTGGTATAGTACCTTCGCTTGATGATGATCCGTGGAAGAGCAGGGGTTTTTACTTGAGAGTATCAGATTCAGTACATTCAGCATATTTATCGGTGCTAGATGATGATGTCGAGTTGATACTGAGTGACGAGATCCAGCTAGGTCAATTTATCCATGTAACTCGCCTGGACCCGGGATTCCCTGTTCCTGTGCTTCAAGGTCTAAAGCCGGTGCCCAAGAGGCGACCATGTATAGGAGAGCCAAAAGATTTGATTTCCAGCGATTTTTTGACGGCAAGAAAAGTTGGCGACTCAAAGAAGGGCAAAAAGAATGTTGGACTTGAGAAGAAACTGGAATTAAAAGAAAATCCCAAAGGGAAAACGAAAAGAGCAAATGAAAGTGAAGATTCAAATATAAGGAGGCTTTCTTTGAGCAATGGCAAGGTTSGGGGGATGGAAGCGAGGAGAATGAGCTTGGATTCAGCAAGAAAAGGATGGGATCGGAGCCCTGATACTAAAGCAGTTTRCAAGTCCAAATTGAAAAATGGTTCTCTGGTTTGGGATTCTGTAAGTCATGTTCTCTTTACTTCTTTAGGTACCTAAAATTTCTTTGTTCTTTGGGAAATATTTGAACAATTTGGATGTCTTCTTTCTTCGCATTTTGGTAAGTTTTGAACGCTTATGTGCTCTATTCTTGGTTCCTCTTGCTATCTTTGCTGTTCTCGGTAATGCCTGTTACTTTGTGTTATGTTTGCCTGATACTGTCCTTTATTCCTGTTTCCTTCTGTTCCTCAATAGGTCCCTGTTCCCTTGATCTGTCTTATTAGCATCTAAAACCTTTACTACAAGTTCACGGGCAAGAAATTTGGAGTGAAATATTTCCTTGGTGGCACACAAAAATTTTGGATTGATATCTTTGTCGATATGTGATATTCTGCACCAAAAAAAAAAAGAGAAAGAAAAAGGTGATTCTTCAGTATGCTTTCAACATATGTATACCCGCTGAAGTAATTTCTCTTCTAACATAAAGTAGAGGAGAACTAGCTTGTTTCAGACTCTCGCCGACTATGAGGTATGGTATAACTTTGCTTCTSAGAAGATGAACAGAGAACTTAGAAGTCAAGCATGTACACGTAAGTACAGGGAAAAAGGGTATAGAAATGTGATAGGTTCTATCTAGGCTTTGAATTCTCACTATATTATTTTGGAATTTTGTCCTGTCTAGCAAAATTTTTCACAGTACTACTTATAAAAGGCAAGGTTGACAGAGCAATAACTACTGAGACAACTCCAATCTGTTACCGAATAACTTGACTTCATATCTGCCTCATCTCTGGATATACCATCGCTCTCTCTTTCTCTTAACTTCATTTCTGCCTCATTTGTGGATACACCTAGTCTTATCTGTTAACTTCCTTGATTCCCTGTCAGCATTTCTTGAATCTTTCTGATSTTGTAGGTTCTCCCCGGCCAGAAAAGTTTAACTGAGGAAGAGTCCGCACCAAGGCATTCAAGCTTTTCACCCCTTAAAAGCAAAAATTTGATTGCTTCACCAAAATCATTAAGCAAACCTATTAAGAAAGATTTGAAGCCATCAAATGCTGATGCTGTTCCTGCTCATCTTAAGAAGGTMGGGCTCAGTTTTAGAAATTGGTCCGACTCAAAGATATTATGGAATTCACTTCCTCCTGCAATCTGCAATCTTGGAAAGGTAGGCAAAGTGATTAATATCCAAGCTGTTAACTCTTGTGGGTAAGATTCCTGTACTCAGATATCTCATAACTTATTTCAGGAAGTGAGAACTTACAGGAATGCTTCATTTCTGTCAGCAGTGCATGCCATGGAAGAAGCATCTGCTTCAGAGGGTGTCATTCGCTGTATGAGGTAGGAAGATCTATCTGTAAGATGTTAGTAGCATTTTAAATCATCAAGGCAGCTCCCTTGTATTGTTCATTTATAGAAGTTAACTTCTTCCTTGTGAAATCAATTCTCACTTCCACTCAGCTTGTGCTTGCAGCATCTCTTTTTCTCTCCTTGGGGGCCAATATTTTGTCCTCAGTCATAAGCCGTCCTTGTGTATGCCCTTTTTACATAYCTAGATCATATAAAACATCTAGGTCTCCTAGCTAATTTATGACTGGAAAGTGCGTGGTGCGTGGCCAAATCGTCAATAATTGGCTGAATAGGTGAGACTGGATTTTTGCACAAAGTATAAATTAGTGATTTTAGGAGCAGAGCTGAATAAGTTGCCTTTTACAAGAGACCTAAAGGTTAATAGGCATAGAAGTTCATGGGGATGGAAGACTTTAACTAGGCATCAAAGAGTAGGGAAAAGATGTCGTTACCTTTACATCAGCTTTATATTATTTGTCAGAGTGTTGACATTCATATTTGGATTCTATTACATGTCTAGTACAAGTCATATAACTTCTGATAGGATTCATGTAGAAGCAATATTTCCTCCCCTGACCTTCTGCTGTAATGTGGACCTGCTAAAGATGAATCTTTTACCCTTTTTTTTGGATTTCTTCCTTTTCAGCATGTTTGCAGATCTATGTGAGTCTTCTCAGAAGCATTCTACTGGACCAGTTTTGGAACAATTTTTGAACCTTCATGAGAATATGCAGAATGCAGCTAAGGAGATTGATGCACTGATTGAAGCCAGGAACCTTGAAGCAAAAAACAGTAACTCTCTGAGCTCACGGCAACCATTGCCGGAGATTTGTAGTGATGTTGCAAATAAGAACGCTTTATCCTGGGTTCAAGCTGCAGTAGAGACTGATCTTTCCAGATTCAGTTTGCTCAGAAAGGAGGGTAATAAAGGTGTTGAGAATGGTGAGAAGTGCTTTTATGTGATGATAGAAAAATCGGCAAAGGGAAAAGCAGCAGACCCCCCTTCATCCAAAAACAAGAGAAGTCCTAGAAATCCTGACAAATTCATTTCCAAATCAAATGCAAAAGTATTTCCATCAAGTTCAAAGCGCCATCTTTCTGTGACAAAGGGAAAAAAGCGCGAAACCGAAGAGTGGTCTGAAGGAAATGGACTGAAGGATGCTGCAAGTTTAGCTGGAAAGTTACTCTCCGCATCTCGTGGATGGTTTCTAAATTATTTGGAAATTTTCTTGAATAATGGAGTCCAACAGATGGATGGCAAAGTGAACTCTGAAACTGCAGCTATTCTTGCACAGATTAAAAGGGTTAATACATGGTTGGACGATTCCTTTCCACTAGGCAGTGGAGCTGACGAGAGAATAGAGGACTTAAGAAAGAAGCTATATGGATTCCTATTAGATAATCTTGATTCTTCAATTAGTTCTGGGAGATAGAGTAGTTATACAAAATACAATTGCAAGAGTGACGGGAGTATTTATAATTTGACCAATTCAACTTTCAGTTGAAGTTASCAGTATTAGGATATCTTGTGGGTGGACTAGGAATCCCCATATGTAGTGCAATGGACACAACTTAATTTACTTGTTGGCCGTCTTAAACTATCGATCGTTGAATTTTTAAGGATGAACATGAAAACAACTAAATGTTTGACATGTACAGAAACTTGATTCAATCTTTTCTTAATTTAATGAAGGGGAAGAATCGAACATTAATGTATTATGGTGATCTTCGAAATTCTCTGCTTGTAGTGACACTCATGAATTCTTCATCTGTTTGATGATCCTAATCAAACATGGGAGAGTTATAAATTCCTTAAAGAGAGACATCCGAATAATGCCTCAGTTTTGGAGGTAACTTGTCTGCAATTGATCTCTGGRGAGGAGCAGTCAGCCTCAGTATCAGTAATAACTAGCTCGAGAATAAAACTTCCTTTGTATATGTGTGCTGAGAACCTATTCTGTGCCCTGGTAATTTAGATATACACTCGCAGCTTTTACCAAGATTGCTYATGAAACAAGACAAATCTGTGAAGAATGATCCTATATAATGTTCATTGTTGATGGGTCAAGTAATAACCAGAAATCGGATTAGTGTCGAAAGGAAACATAGATGATCTATCTGATGCCTTGTCAGCAGAAGGAGCTGATATTGCAGGAGAACTGCCCTTTACCAAGGCCTTCATTCCTTTGCAGGATTTCATATGCGCATACAGTTGCTCTGGCTTGAATCGCTTGTCACATTGCCTGCAGAATACAACAAATGCTCAGAGTTACATGAAACGCGACCAATTAATTAACACCACCGGACCTCTGGGAAACTAAATCAAATRGGTTTAGTAAACTTACGAGCACCGTGGCCCATTAATTGGCTTGTAAGGTGGAGTCGCTTTTTGGTTACTGAATTCGCGGTTGTTCTTTGTTGAACTCCTCATCCCATCAAAGCTCCTCCTGTTGCAAATCCAAATTATACACCACATTTTGTTGAAAAATGAAAATCAAAAGTAAGAAGAAGAAAAAGAAGCTCGGAGTCCTACTAAGTAGCTTTGTAGATGTGAAGGGTATGAATAGATGGAAATTCGCTTTCCTTTTGTCCTTATTCGAATTGTTTATCATTTCTTGAAGAAAAGATAGCAGTCTGCCATTGTAAATGGTTTACCTGGCAGCATATTGTGGCGGTTGGTTCATAGTTCCGAAGACCCTCTGAGACCCTCCCAATTTGTCACCTTTGCTTAGCTCTGTACTGTAATTCTGCTTAGTAATGGACAAGTTACGGGAAGGATTGTTACGCTTATTGATCGTAAAAACAGCTGAATCATTCGTCTCGACAGTACCGCAAGTCATCAAATTGCGGAACAGAAGTGATGCTCCATTTGAATGACTCTTACTTCTGCTGAAGGTAGCAGACCGAGCTGATGATGTTGATGAAGCTGAAGTTGGTGTAATTTTTTCCTCCATATCAACATTGTTTCCCTTTTTGTTCCTTTTCGTCGAGGCCGTTGAAGAGAATGAATGGTTCTCGGTTTTGTTAGTTTCTTCGTGTATTTCTTCTTTGAATGGTTCTTCAGAATGCTTGTCTTCTTCTAGCTTCATGGAATCGTCCGTCAGTGTAGATTTTTCAGAACTAAAACTAGGCGATTCTTCCTCGATCTCAGACGATGTTATTCTTGTCTCTCCCATCTTAGTTTCTTGATGGTGTTGATTTCCTTCTTGGGTTGAGGTGCGTTTAGCTTCTTCTCCATGGAGCGCCGATATCTCTTCTAGTATTGGAGATTGCTTTTCATGACTCGGTGAATCATCTGTGAAAGCATTAACTTGGGATAAATCAAAACACTCAAATAAAGTGATTATTCTCTTGCTATGAAATTCTATGGTGATTCACCTTTGCTGCAAGTGAAGGAAATCTCAGATCCTTTGAGAACGTATTCATTATCTGAAATTGGAGTAATGAGATCCTCGTCAAGCAAGTCTTGCCATACATAACCATTCTTATATCTCCTGCAATCAAGAATTCTCTTAACTTTTCCAATCCAATAAAGTAGAGGAAGAAATCATGCAATGTAGCAAAACATGATTGGAGGAATTCATAATGCAAACCTTTTGTACGACCAAGCAAAGGATTCAGGCATTTCTTTTCCTCGAAGCTCTGCAAGCCATCTCTTAACATCTAGTTTAGCAACATACATAGRGTAACGTTCAATCACTATACACTYTATCAGATTTYAAGTAGAATCCCAGAGCATATAATGAAAACCAACCTCGCAAATGGACCCCATTTCTGGAGAAGTGATGAACTCGAATGAGATGAGGATGTTCGATACGACCCTTTCGACTGAGAAAATAAATGACATGAATTCTTCTCACTTCTGCACCAACTTGAGACTCCATTAATCTTCTGCAAATAGGCACGAGCCCAGCACACCAGCAATAAAGAAAAAAAGGGTTCTTCTTTTTAGATGGATTTTCATAAACTTTTATTCAAAAAAGTAATTAAAAAAAACCAGAGAATGTAACCCCAAGACAAAATCTTTGTCTATGCCGGCCTGCTCTAGAAAAAGCCACAAAGATAACAGAATTCATCGTGCTTAACCAAGAACCCTTTAAAATAATCAGACGTAATAACATGTATATGAATACATGTGCAGTGCAGGCCTGACCATGTTGTTATGTATTGTTCATAGAAAGGTACAGAAATGATAAAATCCTCGCAAGAATCAATATGATCATTGAGTTCGGAGATCACCTTAATGTTGCAGAACTCAAAATCTCAAACAAAGAGAGAAAGAGAGGGGGAGAGAGAGATGCTTAAAAAGGGGGATAGTGAGCAATTCTTGAGTCTAGTTGAGTATAGCTACCAAAGATGTTTTGTATGAAATCCCGCAAAATGCTGAACGTATATGGTGATAAGAAGGCAGCTTTTGACCATCTTTTTGGTCTCTCCAAAGAAACTTTCTTTTGCATGATTTTACYATGATTTACTGCGGATTGAGTGTATACATTTTGCAATTTCCGACAAAAAAACCAACTCCCAAGATCGAATGTTTGCCCAGTCATCATTTATTTATTTGTTTTTTAAATAAGACATTTTTAAAAATCTTTTTAATTTTAATTTGAATCATTGGATATTCGAATTATTTAATCCGAATAAATTTAAAAATAAATTAAAATACRTTATTTTGATTATAATTGAAATCAATCAAACACATTACCGTTCATATCAATAATCCTTAACACATAAGTATTCAATTGACCTCTTAAAACTCCCTTATCGTGATTATAATTGAAACCTATCAAACACATTACTACTCATATCAACAATAACTAGTACGTAAYTACTCACTTGGCTTCGAACGTATGTGATTATTCTAGATTATTTCGGCTTGGTCACCTTTCACTTTCTAATGGGATTTTATTTTCTTTAGTCCTTTTCTTTTGGCATCTTTAAATATTGGCAAAATGAGAATTTTGGCCGGAGATGCTTTGCCGATTATGACTTCAAATTTATTGGAGAGTTACACAATTCTTTACTACGAAAAAGAWGAAACGAMAATTCAAATTCAGCACAAATTATTTGTTTGCACGACGGTTTCGTCACGTTAGCAAATTTATAATTAGGGAAAGAACTTAGTTATAGATTGGTGACCTAATTGACTTTTTGTACTAATCCTCAATTTTTTAGATGATTAATCCTTCAATAATAGCATTTAAAGATGTCAGAAATAATAATGAAGGATTTGCGTGCCTAGCAGTTAATTATATTAAATTTTCTTTGGCCCTTGCAAGAGGTTGAATATTCAATACGAAGCCAACCAGCATAGAGAGACAATTCATTCACGAAGGAACACATAATGAAAGGGCAACAGTGATTGACCTTTTCGTATTTCTTTGCTTTGTTAAAGCCAATTGGTCCATTGATTCCATTGGAGAACCCATGTTCAGCTGTAGCCTCTTCTGATCATCAGCTGTCAAACTTCATCTTCTTTGGTCTTTCTGCAAATATTGCTAGTCTTGAATTCATGATAAGTAAGATGATCATTCGATTTACTGCTACTGTTGAATTCATGCATGGAGTGCAATTAGTGGAAACTCTTTTTGCAAGATCAGAAATATGACTTTTAGGATTGAGTTATTTATACTCCCAAGTACTCCATAACCCTTGAAGCTTTCGCCTATAGTGCAACATATTTGTAATACCCATAGAGACGATTCAGAGAAAAACCAAAATAGAAAGTTCTCAGGGAAGAAAAGAACTTACTCCTGGAAGGTCCGTACGTAGACCAAAGTTCCAGAAAAGAGGACGAAGAATGAAAGAAAGAGATAAATGCAGTAATCACTCCAGTCGTAGACGTAAACAAGAAAAGAGAGTACTAAATCGAAAGCTACTCGTCAACATTAACGGTGGCTGCAGCCTGCAAATATCATATATTTACTACATAAATAGAATTGCATGATCATCAGAGAGATTGATATGCATATATAAAGGAAGAAACAGAAGAACAAGTCGTTGTATCAGTTACCGGGGGGAGTCATTTGATGTCGAAGTGTTTGAAGAAGTACTTATCGATCCAAGAGAGAGAGAGAGAGAGAGAGAGAGAGAGAGAGCGAAGCGTGCGTGCCGTTTCAGTTGAGATTCCGGCTATGATTTATGAACTAAACCAACCATAGGCCATAGCCTTTGGAATAATTTTCTCTGGAGAGCTTTGACACGAGAAAGTGCGAAAATGCCATCAAAACAGACAGATTTAGATGTTTAGTTTTCAGGGCCGGGGTGGGTGGGGGAGGGGATGATTCTCTTGTTATCTACCTTCACCATCATGTTGGTTATTTTAAGGATATTTATAGTTGTTCCCATTTGTATTAAAATCATTACGATAAAAACACCAGAACTGATGACCGAAATCAACTATTATTTAGCATTCTCAAATTTGACTATATTTTAGTACTTCACTCAATAATGAAGAATTTATAGGATTTTCTTAAACCCTTCTTTCAAGATCATTTCTTTACAAAGAGCAAACAATGGTTACTTCTGATACGAGGATTTGGATGAAGAATCAACCTCTCTCTTTTCTTTTTGTTAGACAACTTGGTATTTTCARCTAACGAGACTAATTTCGATTCATTTTCGATTSCCTTAGTAGATTCTGACTCTTTTATAGTAAACGAATAGCACTCTCTCAATATGATATTACAAGTAAGGAATTGAATATAGGATTTGACAAATTAATAATTCCTTATCAACTATTTCAAACTTTTCGATTAGTTTGAATATATATTATATTTGTATTTAAATTTATTAGAGACATAAATATTTTGATTTAAAAAAAAAAAAAGCAAATGAATGCGAGTATCGTATTATACATTTTGGGAAGGATAGTGCAAGGAAGGATAATTACTAATCGAATCGTAAAAAATTAAAATCTTTGTAACAAAAAGAAGAAGAATACTATAATCATTATAATCATCCAATTCTTTCTTCAGCATTGGCGTTCGCAGCTTTGCCCTGCTTAATTGGGCTCGTTTCTCGGTCGAATTCTTTACAAAGGATAGAATTTCTAACAACTTTTTTTTAATATACTCAGACTTAAACTCAAGACCTCTTATTAAGGGAATTTAACTCCTTCTATTCGACTCAAACCCTATGAGTAGAATTATCCAATTCAATTTGTCATTTTGAACCACTTAGATTAATGAATTGTTTCTAGCCAATCACCAGCTAATTACTTGAGTGAGTGAGTGAGTTGAGATGATTTTACACCTTTACTGAGGCAGGTATATATTGAAGGATGCAGATGAAGAAGTGGTTAAGGAATCAATACATTGGAGTCGGGTCAATTTCATAAATAAAAATTGCATTTAAATCATGAGAAAGCAGATGGTACAATTCTTATTAGAACTTTAATAAGGCGATTGTACTTTGTATTTCATCAAACTTCTATAGGTTGGGATTTCGTTTTCTCATGGAATATATTTTCTTTTGAATCTTCAATGGGACCTTATAAATATAATTTTTCTTTTTGAAGGTCAAATGTGATAAAATGGAATAATAAAAGATTCACCTGAGATTGTTGATATCTCTTAATCAAGAGAATGAAGGAAAATAATTGAAGTGATTGCCAAAATAATGCAAAAACCAACAGCCAAATCCTAAAAGAATATATCTAATGGCTTCTTTTTTTTTTTTTTTCCCACCTCTTTTTGCAGGACTCTTGGAATTTAATATTACGAAGAGTTTGCAAGTTATTATCTAGACAACCACAAAATTCATTAATAAAGACTATGACGTGTATATATATACATCTACTAGATTCTAYAGAGATTCGGATCTAATTCTGCACTTATAGATTCTTGCAGATGCACATATACAWGTGTGTATGGATATATAAAACGATTGAAATTTGATTTCTTGATACATGAGTTGAATAGTAGATAATTAAGTTACTAATATAATGAAATATCTAGGGTTACATCCTTTTTACGGCTACCTTTGTTGTGCTTTAGATRATCTTGTAAAGTTGAATATTTCAATCTTAATCGTTCGACCCTAAGGTCTCTAAAAATAATTTAATTAATAATTTTCTTGCTAATGTTTTTTAATAAAAAATTAACTTTACCATTTTCATACTATAAAACTTTTTCTTTTGCCCTTTCTATCACTGACACGTGTACGTGGTCGTGAAAACGATGAAATTGAAAGTGGATAAAATCCGATTGCTTTACTCCTGAAACCCGATCCATGAATAGCAAGCCTTGCCCGTGCTTGGACTTCTGCCCCTAATTATCCCCCTCAAGTAATCCAACTCCATATTGGGCTACGGCTCTTGGTCATTTTAGCAGTCGAGGATGGCAATTCTTAGGCCCATTGYATACCCATGATTTGGGCTAGCTGTTGCTACATATGTATAATGAAGTTTAATCCAGTTTTAGTTCATTAGTTATCTGTATTTGGACAGCCCTTCAAGAATTTCCCTATGCCACACTTGATTTGTGGTTCTAAGGATCAAATTTTTGTTTGGTACTGTAAATATTATTTTGTTTAAATTCTAAATAACATTTATTGTCGAAAAACTTATAAAATATTATCACAATTTTAAAATTTCACAATACGAATATTTTCAATTTTTATTTTATAGCCAAATTAAACTTCTATTCTACACCCCCAATCCAAATGCAATGTAATTTTTTATATATTTATATGTGTTTTTTAAATATATTAAAAGACCAATATTAGAGATTGAATTCAGATCTAAGTCAACAATAATGTTTTTAACTAACTAAATTACCACCTTATTACGAATTGAGTTATGAAGTTTGTTATAGGAAAAAAATAATTACAATATAAATCGTTTTTGTAATATTTTAATCGATTATTCTAGGATGGGGGCTCTTGAATACACTTTTGTAGAAGGTTCCAGAATTTTTCAGGTTGGGGGCTGGCACTATTCTAATTTGCGTTTTTGGAGAAATATTTTATAAATGCAGCCATATAAGAGTRATGGTGGGTATCAGTAATATGCGGCAGATGCGCTTTCGGGAGTTGATAGATTAGTGGATCAGGTTATGTCTTCCACTGTGCATGAAATGACAAGRTTAGACGGTCAATAATGTAAAATTACATTTATAAACTAATTAATCTGACCMGTAATAATATGAAGGAAACAGCCTATTATGGTGCCGCTGCCACCGCCACATCTTGAAATGCACCGCACCAGTCTTTTCTTTGAAGAGTGGTGCTGTGCTGCTGCCACTACCACTACCACTACATCCCTTTCTCACTCATCCATCAACTTCTTACTGTCTGTAAATCCCAAACCTGATGACCACCGGAAATACCCATTACGGCAATCACTCACTATATGGTAAAACATTGGTACTTGGTAAAAAATTATTATTCAAAATAATTCTATCCCAATTCGAATTAATTAATTATATMTAATAATTTTTTAAAACTATTCGTATCATAATTTAATTACATATTAGAATCTAAAATATGAGTTTATTGTTATTTATATTTTCTTATCATTTAAATCTACACGATATGCAAAAAAAGTTGCTCATGAATTGTGTTAAATCATGACAACTTATAAATTATACGCATTCCAATTATACGAAAATAAAAGTAAAAGAATAGACCTTAATCAAAGTGRGTTACCCTCTTCTTTATTATTTTATATATWTTTTTCAACTTAAGAGTAAAAATTAATAATTATGTCATTGGTTGGTATATATTAATGCGGTAACTTAAATGCTGCAAAAAGAATGAAATTAAATAATAGRAAAGATGTTGGCAKTTACTACCATCTCAAACAACACATGGCTCAGTGGACAATGGGAAGGAGCAGTCTCCTTCGGATTTCAAGCTCTTTCATCTCCAATCCAGCTGTCRTTCCATTTGGGCCCAGTTGGACCTTCCTCACCCAACACTTCAWTGGGAAGACCTCGTACGACTTTGTTAWACGCTGATTTTAGCTTTCCCGGCAAAAATCTCGCTACTTTCTTAAGCTCATCATCGATATCATAGCTAATCTTTGGACCCCATTCTCTCGCATAATTCAACCATGGTGGTTCAACAATTATTGACCCCAAATAATCTGCACACACGACTGAGAAATTTGCACCCGTGTCCATGACCATATTGCTCTTTGCCGTATCATTTCTTATGCCCACATTACCATTCCCTTGTAGAGAATCTCCTGTTCTTGGATAAGCAGCATGTCCGTGTAACGATGAGTAGACTACTGGTTTGTTGCTGTTCTGGAACTCTAGTTCTGAACAACTTACCCATGTCCCTCTGCTATGTTGTGAAAAGTAGACATTTTTTAGCTCCCCATTGAAGTTGCTGATCCTCAAGGTAACATGTTCCCAATCACCAACATGTTCTCCAATTTTTCCTAGGGAGATTGTGAGGAACTCAACTTTGGCTTTCGCAGCACCATTGAAAGGGTAAAAAACCCATATAGCCATGTCAGTGAATGTGGCTCCAAGCACTGGTTTAACATGTAAATATGCAGTCGCACCTTGTAAATCTCCTTTCTTCACTCTATCCTTTGCTGCATTATCATTTGGTAGGTCTAACCAATATGCACCATCGTTTGAACCACCTTGAGGAAGGTTTGACCCTGTCACATTTATGGCAACTGGATTAGATTCTTGGCCTTTGGTATACAAGAGTGCCCCATTTTGGAAAAACCAGTTCACTGAAGAGGGTAAAAATTGTTCATCTGGATGAAGGTAAATAATTGGGGAATATTCTTGGACTAATGCATTGATCTGATTCAAATTTGGCATTGAAGATAAATTATAATTCGCATTCTTCAAGCAAGCTAATGGTGCAGCACCAGCATTGCTTTCTGCAACAAATGCACCTGTAGAAACTCCCAAAGCTTGAGATCCTATATCTCTGGGCCTCGAGCTATATATGTTAACAGCATTAGAATTACCCCAAATCCAGTCACCATTTTCGCTTACATCAGTAAAATRAGCGCGAACACACCGGACTTTGTCGAGGGGAGGTTTTGCAGGTGAGCTTGTAATGACATGACCGACGGCTTTGTATCCTTCAGGCGGTACTGGCAGCCATACATACCCAACACCATCTTGTTTAATATTAGAAGATTCACTACTCCAAACAAGTGTATAATCAATTGGCATCTTCAGAATTGCTCTTGATGAAGCATCTTTCGCAGCAAGAACCCATCCAAAAAGGGGCTTATTYTTTGGTTGACTGTAGCAACCAAGCATAAAGAATCCATCTGGTAGAGGAGATGGTTCYTAGAAAGTTGCACCGASGTCGTCTGGTCCACCTTCACGGGTGGTCCAAACTTTAGTGAAAGACGATACTTGACTTACCAGTAAGCCTCCGAGATCAATAGTTCCACTTGCAAAACCTGCACCTGAATCCAGAAATGAACAAAAAGTAGGAATCAATAAAAACCCATAAAATAAAACCAAGAAATAATCAAAGATTCAGCATTTTTACCTGGAGGCCAGGTGGGCAATGGAGAAGGGAGCTTGAACATGGTTTCAATGGGGAGTGGCTGGCCAGTTTTCTCGGACAAATTTGCTAGAGAAGAAGATAAGTTAATACACTTCCCCATTGTTGAAATCTCCAGATCAGGACTTGCACAACATAACTGAATATGAAYTGCAAGGAATATAAAGAGCACAACAAGATGCATAATCTGCGAATAAGATTGTTAAAGAAGGGATATAGACAGTGAAAAGAAACGTCAAGATTGCAAAGAATGAAGCGTATAAGGTAAACCTTCAAAGTGGTTATGAGCAAATATCAAATTTCCAACTTTGGAGAACAACTCTTGTTGGGTTTTGGAGAAAACTGCTGTTCTTTCCTTCCACACTAAGATCTACTTTTAGTATTGTTTCCTGTTTCACGGGACCCTTGTAGCTGCTCTTTTATTACTACGGGCTTCCTTTTCCTTGGGCCAATGATAGCGAAGAGTTTAAGAATAGTTAATGGTTTATAAAAGGGGAGGGTTAAATCTATACCCTATATCCTACATTTTACATCCACAATTTGATTAATGAATGTATATCTGTTATATAAAGATAACCCCTCGATTGATTTGACTTAAATGCAAAAATCGGAGGAAGAAGTGTTATTTTTACTTAAATGCTATATATACATTAATTGGGGCATCTCCTCATGGAAATTTTAGTTTCTTTATTTTTTTAAGAAAGATTCTATTTCGRTTATGCTTGATTCCTGATTGCAGCTAGTCCCTTTCGAATCTTAATGAATGATTAAAATGTACGTTAATTTTATATCCTTAATTATGGTTGACGATTCTATCTCACTAACGTAAGAATTTGAATGGAGAGCGTAAGAAGAGGATCATGTAGACATAAATACAAACGAGGGCAGTGCAGATTATATGAAGAAAATAAGGCCCCCATGATGGGAGGTAATGTAATTGAGTGATTTGATTCATTGAGTCCCATCAATTTGCATAGAGAATCCTTGATTGTCTCGCTAAAGAGAAAGAAGAAAGTAAGTGGAGCWAAAAGAGGCTTCCATGAATAAATAATGTAGTGCTGTTTCTGAATTCATCCACATATTTGTGGCCTGAGAGGACGTGGGACAAAGGTGATGGTGACCCATCCGAAACAAAGACGGGCAGAAGGTTCTGGTCTATCCTATCAATATCTRTACGTTTAGTGCGTCTTCCAAACATGAAACCCATGTTTCCATTTCTTTCTGGTTTATCAACTTGRAATCTCATTCTAAATTTAGGAATGGCCAAAGAAAGCAAGATGTTGAGGAATTTGGAAAGTGAAAACAATGATATTTGCTGATTGGCCTATAAAACTTGACCAACTGGAGCAATAAGCCTGGTTGATGGCTTTGGGATACATAATTGGACTAGAGATTGATGTGCAGCATCCATATTTCTGGACATTATAGGAGTATGAGTCACCAGACTTTGTAGACTTCACCAGACTTTGTGTAGGCCCAAAGGCCGAAGGGACTCTTCAGATCCATATATCAGAGTACAGCTTACCTTGGGCTTATGATGTTAACAACTTACCTTGGGCCTTTGATGTCTTGCCAACAACCGATTCAGCTCATACTTATTAGGATATTTCAAATAAAACATCATGAATCCCGCCTATTAAAAATTTGTATAGATGAATTATGTTGCATTCTATTTGCTTTTTATTTTTAAAAATATTTTTAATTTTCTATTTTTGAGTGATTGTTTTAAATTTGTCAAAAACGCATTCAATTTATCATTCTTGAAAATTATTTTTGAAAATAAAAATTAAAAAACACATTTGGTTTAAAATTGACMGGAAATGTTTTGAATATTTTTAATGAATTTATTTGTAAATTAAATTTTAAATACTATTAGAAAATATTAAAAAATTAAAAATTGAAAATAAATATAAACATTAAGTGTCATTTAATTAATTTATAAATTTTTTAGAGAATTATTATGAAAAAATAAACAAAAAACGTGTTTTGTGCATTTTGATTGTAGGAGAATATTTTGCTTGAAAATGCTCGAAACGACATTGTGGTTGTTTTTTGTTTTCAATACAAATAATATTTTTATTTTRGTAAATACATTTTCAAAATACGAAAAAGAATATATTTTTAATATTTTGAAAATTTGAAAACAGCATATTAAACTCAAGTTGAACAGGGCCTTACCTTTCGGTGATGCAGAATATTGAACTCAAGTTGGAATAAGTATTTTTACCAAATGGTTTAGGATTCAATATTTTTTTTTTTTCTAGATGACCTATATGTAAGTGGCGCAACAGTGATTGATATCACAACATTGTAAAATCTAACCATTTGAAACAGTTAAGTTAAAACGAGATTCATTTTATTACATCTCAATTGATACATTAGTGAGATTAGTTTAAATCACGTAAAATTATTATTTTTGATACATTAGTGAGTTTGGGGSGATTGGCAGGAAGTACAAGTATCAAATTCCGAGTTTCCAAAGTGGTAAAATTGTTCACTAATCCTAGTTCTTGGCTGTAGCAGACGGACCAATTGTGATTGGCAGTTTCTAGCAACCAGCGCCGGCACTTAAAATATTAAGCAGCCCTCCAAGAATTGTAGCATGTACAAATGTAAAAGATATATGCAGTTTAGCCTTTAGAAATGTCAAGAGACATCACTATACTAGGTTTCRTACTTTTTGCACTATGTAATCTTGGCAAAGAGAGACTGCCCTCATTTTCTCTTCTTCTTCACATAAAGACATTATGCGACTCTGTCAACAAAATCATATATAAATAGATCAATGCTATAGTCCTAATCATCACTTGTCATAGGAGACTGAGGAGACCCAAATYGCCAAAGCACTCAAAATGAGGATTGGAATTGAAATTCCTTTCTCCTTTCTCTTCATTCTCTGCTTCTTGATGCCTCAAATATCAGCAGCTGGATYTCATATCAATGTCTGGCCTAAACCCACAACTTTCTCATGGACACAACCACAAGCAACCATGCTTTCCCCAAACCTCACCGTCTCTTTCCCCACGCATAAGTATCTCAATGCCGCTGTTTACCGTTACTTGAAGATGATCTTCAGTGAAAACTACCGTCCGTTGGTGGCGCCACGACTCAACGTCACATTATCACCACCCATCCAAGCCCTTAGGATAGTTGTTTCCGATGTCACGTCACTATTAGCACACGGCGTCAATGAATCATACACCCTCAGTATCCCATCATCAACGTCCTATGAGTCAACAACGGCCATCTTAACGGCACAAACCATGTGGGGTGCCATGCGCGGGCTGGAAACATTTTCGCAGCTCGTTTATGGCAGGCCAGCTATAGTGGCTTCCGGTCTGTATATACGTGATGAGCCCTTGTACATGCATAGAGGAGTGCTGTTGGATACGGGAAGAAACTATTATGGGGTGGAAGATTTGTTGAGATTGATTAAAGCCATAAGTATGAATAAGTTGAATGTGTTTCATTGGCACATAACTGATTCGCATTCGTTTCCTTTGGTTTTGCCTTCTGAGCCTGAGCTTGCCAGGAAAGGTGCCTATGGCGACGAAATGAAGTACTCACCTGAGGACGTGAAGAGGGTGGTGGAATTTGGAATGGAACACGGCGTTCGAGTTTTGCCTGAGCTTGATATGCCTGGTGAGTAGATTAACTTGTCCTGATCTTCATTACCTTTGTCACTTGAAATCTGTAGTAAAGATAAATTCATAGTATATGGCTTTGATTTGCATATTTCCAGCACACACTGGATCGTGGGCAGGAGCATATCCTGATATAGTCACTTGTGAAGAGATGTTCTGGTTGCCTGCTGGATCAGAATGGCCTGATCGGTATGCCGCTGAGCCAGGAACCGGTCAGCTTAACCCCTTAAACCCCAAGACCTACCAAGTAGTAAAAAACGTCATCGGTGATGTGGTCAAAATGTTTCCAGATTCATTCTATCACGCGGGAGCAGATGAGATCATCTCAAATTGCTGGAAATCAGACTCGTCCATTCAAGCTTACCTAGCTAAAAATGGAACTCTTAGCCAGCTTCTGGAAGTGTTTGTTAATACTACCTTACCTTTCATCCTTTTCCAAAACCGTACAGTGGTTTACTGGGAAGATCTTTTGATGGATGCGACTGTCAGTGTAAGTGCTTCCGTTCTTCCCAAAGAGAACATCATTCTGCAAACATGGAACGTCGGGCCAAACAACACGAAAAAGATTGTAGCTGCTGGTTATCGGGCGATTGTGTCATCTGCTGATTATTACTACTTGGACTGCGGGCATGGAGATTTTCTGGGAAATAACAGCTTATATAATCGACCACCGGGCTCTGACCTTGGCAATGAAAGTTCATGGTGTGGTCACTTTAAAACATGGCAGACTATCTATAACTATGATATAACACACGGGCTGAACGAGGAGGAGGCTAAGTTGGTGTTAGGAGGAGAGGTATCACTATGGTCTGAGCAAGCAGATCCAACAGTAATGGATTCTAGGATTTGGCCCAGAGCTTCAGCAATGGCAGAAACTTTGTGGTCTGGGAACAAGGATGAAACCGGAATGAAGAGGTATGCAGAAGCTACAGATAGGTTAAACGAATGGAGGAACAGGATGGTAAAAAGAGGAATAGGAGCTGAGCCTATTCAGCCGCTTTGGTGTGTGAGGAACCCTGGCATGTGCAACAAGGTTCAGTAGGCTTATCTATTCATACAAGGGTTTGCCTTTCTCTACAATTTCCTTTTTCTTTTTCACTTTTCTGGGTTTTAACTTTTTTCTMTTCACTATTCTTCTCGAGTTTCATGTCGGTGGTTTGGTTGAATGAAGATATATACTCACAGTTATTTATTTGTTTTACAGAGTCAGTCGATCAGTCACATTGTAACCTTGAACACCTGAGATTTTCACCCTTCGTTTTATACTCCTTATTTAAAGTTACTTTACACATATTAATTTTTTATAATACACTAAATTATAAAAGTATAAATACCTAAATTACCATTTATTATTAACCCTCTTTTATAATACTTAATAAAAATGAGTTGACTAGTTTGCCTTCAACTATTCCATTCATCTCAAATTTTGAGAATTCTTTTTTATTGAAAATAGCATATTAATTAATATATATCAATTAATTGAATTAAGTAAGAATAAGAATAAAATTGAAAAAATATATAATAAATGCTTTTCTTACCTTTATAAATGGACAAATCAATCTAAAAAAATTAACCAACCTTAGAAGACACATAAAAAGACCCGAAAAAGTATATTCCATTGATGTTAGGAAAATTCATTGTTCGACAATAAAATTTATTTATTGATGGAAGATTTTGCCATTTTGAACGCTAAATTTTGAAGTAGAAACTTATAATAAGCAGTTGACTTACGAATAAGAGGATTAACATCTTAGTAAGGCCTCGCAAATAAATAAGGGGATTGTTAAAAGTAATGATGATAATACATTTATGCCTAATTATACTAAATTTCTATTATAACATCGTATATAAATTAAAATTCCTTCTCACCACTACGGAAGTCCTTTCTCTTCTCTATATAACTTCTTTTCTCTCAAACTCATATACTCCTAATTTAAAATTTGAGGCTCGATTTACAATTTATTTCGTAAAATCTCTCTCACTAAATGTAATATTCGTCCCAATCTATTTAAATATGTATCTAATTTTAAAAAATTCAGATTTAGTTGTCAAACCTCAAAACTAATGAATTTGATGATTTGTCGGTCTGAAGGGGATGTCCGCTATTATGCCAGAGGATGTCCCCGGACCACATAATGAGTCAGTAAGTGTGGTCCACTTTAATGATTATATTACTTAGATTGATATACACACGTGCGCTTGAAATGGCTAAGTTATGTAAGGATAAGATTAAATATAAATACTAACTTTTAATAAAAATATTTTTATAAAAGACAACTGCAATGCGAAGCTTTAAGATTCGATATTAAGGTGTAAGATTTGAGAGGAAATAAGTATAAAGAGATTTTTTTTTTTTTTAATTTATATACAAGAATCACGAATGAAAGAAGTCCTCAAACGTGATAGGCGGGACTCCTCGCCGGCTGCAGACTACTGTAGGGMGTGCAATTAGAACGTACATCCTTCTCTGCTGTGTACTACTGGATGGTGTGGAGATAAAGTAGTCATGCAGGCCCCCAAACCCCTTAAAAAAAATGCAAATTCTCTTTCTATCTCGCAGAAATGATCAAGAAAAACTGAGAATGCTGCAGACTTAACCAACCTAGTCACTTATCCCTGTTAATTTCACGAAATCAGCTGTTATAAGSACTCCGATATGCAAAGTGAGAAGTGAATAATAATAGAAGTTGATTCCAATATACAAACAACTTACACTTGGCAGCAACTCATCGCAGAAGATTCTGAATTTGCAAAAGCCTTTCTAGGGATGAATAGATATATATATTAATGGCACTATGATGATTAGCAAAAACACTATAGAATGGCCGGCTAAGTTTGCTCTTTTGGACTTCATTCATCAAACCAATAGATTATTTGGCAGATAGATGGTTACCTCCTCATGTTCTTGAGCCAATGTCATCTGCAGATTCGCAAATTGGAATAGGAACTCCCCCTCCTTTACCGCATGCAAATTTTGTCATTTGCTCTGTCAAACTCCTCCCCGTGGTCAGCAAAGAACCATGGGAACTTGAACAGATAAACGTCCGCATTCAAAGCTGAGGCAAGGAAAAGGACATACCATGAAAGAAGACAAAGACAATAGGAAAGTATTGTGGCCTTAGTGAATTGATGAGAACATATAAGTACTACTGCCATCAGTGATCATTATATCTCCAACTCTTCTCCTAACAATGGTCTATGGAATTGAAATCCCCCTATCATTTCTCTTCATTCTTGCCTTTTTACTGCCACCAATCCCTCAAATCTCAGCCACCCATTATCCAATCAATGTSTGGCCCAAACCCACGGTCATCTCATGGTCCAAGCCACAGGTCACTTTACTCTCCAAGAACTTCAGTATCGATCTGCCTAAACAAAAATACCTACGAGCCGCCGTGCAGCGTTACTTGAAGCTGCTTTCCCACGAACACTACCGGCCCTTAGTGCATCCACCACTGAACCTTACTTCTTCACCGCCGTTGCAAGTTCTTAATATCATCGTTGCTGACATCAGCACGCCCTTAACCCACGGCGTCAATGAATCCTACACTCTCAGTATCCCGTCAACCTGTGAGTCAACGACGGCCACCCTATCGGCCCAAACCGTGTGGGGCGCTATGCGTGGTCTGGAGACGTTTTCGCAGTTAGCCTATGGAAACCCAGCTAGAGTGGCTTCTACCCTGTATATACATGATGAACCCTTGTACGAGTATAGAGGGGTAATGCTGGACACTTCAAGAAACTATTATGGGGTGGATCATTTGTTGAGGTTGATTAGGGCTATGAGTATGAACAAGCTGAATGTTTTTCATTGGCACATTACGGATTCACATTCATTTCCTTTGCTTTTGCCATCTGAGCCTAAGCTTGCTGAGAGAGGTGCCTACTGCGAGGAGATGAAATACTCGCCGGAGGATGTGAAGAGGGTGGTCGAATTCGGAATGGAATATGGCGTTCGGGTTATGCCCGAGATTGATATGCCTGGTGCGACTTTCTCTCTTTAAAAACCTGAGCATCTTTTCTTATGCAAATCCGAACCATTCATTAAATTACTGTCAAAGTGAGTAAAGAATGTGGATTTTGTTGGAATATTGGGGAATGTGGTCGTTTCTTGGGGATAAACTATTTTTCATTATTCTTTTCACTTTACTTTCAAAGTTAGAAGCTTTAATTCATTGGCTTATCTAATAAACCTTTTTAAGCTCCTGAATTGAACTTGGTTCTAATCGTTCCATCCACTTCCCCTCCAAAGTGACTAGGAGGGGTAGAAAGAAATTTTAGCTGGCTTCTGGAAAACGTAGACTGGTATATGGAATTTACTTGGTTATAAGAATTGCCTTTGACTGGAGGAATATAATTTTGTCGTCATTGTAAGGCACCGTTGCTATATGCTTAAGGCCTTGCTTATAAAATTGTTTTTTTCGCTGGAAGAATAGATCTTGTATTGTCACTGAAAGGTACTTTACTACTATATGCTTAAGGCCTAGTATTTGTCTTTATCTTGGAAAGGGGGGAATATGCTTGTGACTATGTCTAAGATTGATGACATGTAATGAAGAGGATGGGATTCCAATGCTGCTACTCCTCAATGACTACCGTATGAACTACTAATTTTGCAATAGTTGGAAATCATCCAAGAAATGTGTGTTGGCAGAGCAGTTATGGACAAAGCTATATTTGGTTGACCAGACTTTTACAAGTTGTCAGCTATAGATAATAAAGAACGCATTTTTATTGTATATTTTAGATTTCTTGGAGTACAGAGATGTCCCCTTATGGGCAATTGATAGCAAAGGGTCAGCCCTTGATTCTTTTAGGTAATTGTATTTGTCAATTGTGGAGAGTAGAGATTTGTTCTGTGGGATCAAATTGGATTGGAACATCTTGGCACAATAAACTTCAAATCCATCGAAACCATGTCAATCTACTAGAGATTTCAAGTTATTACAATATTTGCAATTATATAGGAGTATCAACAAATCAGGTAAAATACTCAAATATCTCTGCAAATCTTCACACAATGTAAATAATGTAATTTAGAAGTAACACTGTAGATTTTAAGGGTTTTTAGTTTCAACTTCTTCCTCAAATTTCAAATATACAAACCTGYAAATGGTTTTGGATATTGGCTGGGGATGAAATCTGTTTCTTGTACTCTTTTACGCTTTCATAGTTTTGCTTAGAGAACTTATTGTATAAAAAATATTTCTAACCTTTTTATTATTATTTCCCCCTCCAAACTCAAGGAAGATAGTTATTAAGTTTCTTTTATCAGATTAAGGTTTAGTCCTAGATTGTCACCTTTTTGGCTCATGTTGCTAGTCGTAATATGACGGACTATTTTGGCCAGCATGGATATGCATTAATTTCTTGGATGAAACTGTCTTCTACTCRTATGCACCTTCATAAGTTTACTTGGACATTTTATTGGATATAAATATTTCTATCTTGTTATCTTGCACCTTTCTTTTTCCTCCAAGCTTGACGGAGATGGTCCAGTGAGTTTCTTTTCTTGGGGTTAGGATCTAGTCCTAAATTATTACCTTTTTGGCTCAAGTTACTTGTCCTGATATTAGAATACTGTGGTTGACATAATAATGAATTTGTTTCTTTGCTAAGCTTCCCATATCTCATAGCTGATATCTTAAACAAGTAGATCTACGTGGTTAAACTCAAAACATGTCTTTCTTATCTAATCTTAGCTGCTTGGATTAGGCCAGTGGTGGTGCAAGAGAGCATTCTCTCTCCCCCCCCTCCTGCTCTTTGTGGAGAAGGGTGATGGGGAAAGTTTAGTTGTGGGCAGTTGCAGTTGGAGTCTTCTTTGTCAATCTTCTGCAGCAGCTCTGTGCTATTTTATATTATCGTTTTCTTTTCTTTTAGCATTAATTTGGTCTTGCAAAAGATAAATGAAAGTATCCTGCTTGGAAACACCCCAGCTTTTTTCCTTCTATACGCCAATAGAAAACACTCTTTCCTTCACATTTTTTAGCTGTTTATTTAGTCAACTAAATCTGGAAGTTTTGTTTCTTTGTACCCCAAATTAGTTGAAAAAATGTTTGATGTGAGCTACTACTATTACATTGTACCATAAAGGTGGGGTTGGTCTGATTGGAGTTCTCTTATTCTGCTAGCTGGTTCCCTTCTCAGTTGCAGCACACATTTCACTTAAATTACTGAAGAGACCYGGGTGGGGTAACAAGTGTTCTGTTTCATCGACACTTTGATGGACATCACGAGTTGACCCAATAGTGACAGCATATTCTTGATCTATTTCTGATAATGATCTCTCCAGATCCCCCAAACTAATATTGCCAATTGCTTACCAATTATTTGGTTCCCCTTAGCGAGTGCTGGTAGCAATTTGCCTTCTTTATCTTAAGGGTCTACTGATACTGCCATTCGTAAACTTGTCATGACAAATTTACGCCACAGCTTGTCTTTTGCATTTTTTCCAGTTTTATACCATGTGAAGTTTGATTAAAATACAATTATTCATTTTCTAAATATTCCTAGTTCCTGGTGCAAAGTTGTGAGAAGTTGTATCTTACAGATTTCCAAGTCAGCCTGGTTCTGGAAAACTGCCCTCCCTTTTAACTAGCAAAATGTAGTTTCTTCCCATACCATTTTAGCTTCTGTGCTTCTAACTATATAGTCTACTCCATGAGGATGTTCTAGTAATGAGTTAAATCCTGGACAATATTGTAAGGAAATATGGGTCTTTTTCAAAAAAGAGTCATACACTACTTCAACGAACTTTTATTTTTGAAAGATACTTCACTAACTTTTTGTTTTCTTTTTGGAAAGAATACTTGCACTAAATTTGTGAGATGGAAGCAGCTGGCTTAAGAAAGTTTCTTGTTTGTTTGAAGATTAGATCATAGACTCTGCTTTCAGTCAATTTGAAGTATTTAAAACCTTTGACTTGATTTATTTAGTTTATTATCTTGTAACCTTTCAAGTCCCTGGGTTTCTTAGCATGAGTCAAGTTCTCCAGATACTCTAAAGCACTGCAGCAGGAATATGATAATAAACTTATTCAGATAAACATATGAAATATTGATTTTGATCCTAATCTCAATTTTGGCATTTGAAATTATGTCATATAGGCAAAATTGTTGAATTTTGCTATTATTTGCCTATTTTGCAGCACATACTGSCTCATGGGGAGAAGCATACCCTGATATTGTAACTTGTGCAAACAAATTCTGGTGGCCTGCTGGATCGGATTGGCCTGACAGGTTTGCCTCTGAACCAGGAACTGGCCAACTCAACCCATTAAGTCAAAACACCTACCAAGTAGTCAAGAATGTCATCCGTGATGTGATTACTATGTTTCCAGATTCATTCTATCATGCAGGAGCGGATGAGATCATCCCAAATTGTTGGAAATCGGATGCAGCTATCCAAAATTTCCTTGCTAACAATGGAACTCTCAGTCAGATCCTGGAAATGTTTGTAAATTCTACATTACCTTTTATTCTTTCCCAAAAACGTACAGTTGTATATTGGGAGGATGTTATATTGGACTCCACTATCAGTGTGAGTCCTTCAGTGCTTCCCCAAGAGAATATCATCCTACAGACATGGAACAATGGACCAAATAACACCAAAAAGATTGTATCTTCTGGTTATCGGGTCATTGTGTCATCATCGGATTTCTATTATTTGGATTGCGGGCATGGAGATTTCCTTGGAAATGATAGCCAATATAATCAGCCTCCAGGTACTGACCCAGGTAATGGAGGTTCATGGTGTGGTCCCTTTAAAACATGGCAGACTATCTATAACTATGACATAACATACGGCCTGAATGAGCAGGAGGCTAAGTTGGTACTAGGTGGAGAGGTAGCACTATGGTCTGAACAAGCGGATCCAACAGTTTTAGATTCTCGGGTATGGCCCAGAACTTCAGCACTGGCAGAAGCATTGTGGTCTGGCAACCGTGATGAAACAGGAAGGAAGAGGTATGCAGAAGCTACCGACAGGTTGAACGAGTGGAGGAACAGAATGGTAACTAGAGGAATAGGTGCTGAACCCATTCAGCCTCTTTGGTGTATGAGGAACCCAGGCATGTGCAACACTGTTCAACCATTTTAGGAACTTGTTTTGTTTGTATGTCCAATTTCTTTGTTATCTTGTTCCTTTATTCTCATCATTATGAGCAATGTGAAAGTGAAATGAAGATGAGATGTTAGAAGTATATATATTTATATATTATGTTGAACAGGGTAATTGTTCAGGGTAGCGCAGCTGGGAGTACATCCTATTTCAGCCCTCAACAATCCAATCTAAACATAACAATGCTAGAGATTGATGGAGCTTAGCAGCTACAAGGAACATCAAAAATATAAATATTTGCTTTTTCTATATTAAATCATCAAGATTCAAAGCAAATAGTATAACATCTGTGACAGGATGCTTAATTTCTTGTAACTTGAGATAATGACTACATATTTTCACCTATGGGGGAAGAGTGTATGCCCTACTAACTTTCAGTTTAATCTATGAAGAAGAAAGCAAAACCACACGTCTTCTTTTCTCTGTCCATTTTTAGTTTCTTCCATATCGAAGCCTCTTTGGCGTATCAAGAATCCAGGCATGTGCAACACGGTTAACTAGCTACTTGCTTCCTTCGAGTGCCAATTCCACTGTTCGACTTCCCTTCAGATCTGTTTCCGAATTATACTCACAGGGTCCTCCTTGTTTCATTTATCTAATTTTAAGAGGTATAGCTCTATGTTCCCCTCCACTTTACACTGCTAAAGTTTGCGTGCCATGCCCCTAGCACCTAGGAAAAAGAACTCAGTTTTGTTATCAATTACTTCTGTATGTTCTTTTAGTCCATGATTCACTGCATGTTCTATGGACGGAGAGAAACTTGAGTTCAATGATTCCGCTGGTCCCAAGTCTGAGGCAATAAAATTGCATTAATTGATGGTTTACAATGGAAAATCATCAGGGCAGCAGTGCGACAACAAGGACTTTAAAATCCTCAGCTCCMGTCAAAAAATTCTATCTTGCAGAAAATAATGTAACATTAAGCAATTCTAGACAAGGCCATATTACGCAGAGTGAAACAAATTCTACCATCTGTATCTGCTTCCTAGATAGAGTTTCTGAGAACTCTGAGCAAATTGTTCGATTGTGATTCTGCCAACTGGCTCTTAAGATTGAGTCTACTTAAATCTTAATCACAAATGTCACGAATTCATTAAAATCTTGTCTCAGTAGACTTGCTTAAGACCGAGCAACAGAAACGTCGTCTCTTTGACATTATTAACTTGAAGTAAGAAAGAGGGCAATGATCTCAACATCAATGATTGGGGTAATTTGCTGGGCTTTTGACTTGTGTAAACATGTTAACATAGCACAGCTGCATTAACTTGCTCATCTTATATTTGCCCTGCTTCATAAAAGGCACCGAATTTTGACTTCTGCCCAACTCTATACGATTAACATCAATCATCAAACTACATTTTCTCTCTTTCTTGTACTCAATCACTTAATTATACAATATTTTCTCATATTTTATTTTTCTTGTGCTTGTGAGCTTCCAGTTCATCCACTATAAAACCATGACTAATTGTGAGGAAGATCAAGTCAGTCTTGAGTTTGTATTTGCTATACAGTCTTGAGTTTGTATTTGCTATACACTCCCAGTTTTTCATCATGAGGTCTTCAAGGCAAGCTATGCTCTCTATGATGGCTGCATTTGTGATGCTGCTTCTTCTGGCAACAGCATCAGAAGCAATTACWTGCAGCGACGTTGTTAAGGCCATCAAGCCTTGTGTCCAGTACCTTCAGAGTGGCAGTGGCATGCCACCACCTCCTTGCTGTCAAGGGGCGTCAGCTCTAGCAAATTCCGCAACCACCACCCCAGATAAACAGACAGCTTGTAATTGCCTCAAGAGTGCATCAAAAAACATGAAAATCAATATTCAGTTAGCTAAGGCTCTTCCTGGGAACTGCAAAATCAGCTTGCCATACCCGATCTCCCCTAGTGTTGACTGCACAACGTGAGTATATGCTTCGCACAAGACAAACACAGTTTTCGCTTCTTTGCTGGCGTATGCAAACAAGAAATACAATATATTCACTTACAATGACCTCTGCTTCTCCGTTTCTTGTTATTGCAGGATTCGTTGAACGTACAGCATCCAACTGATGGATGAGCACTTTTCCTTCCTATGAAGAGGCCTAAGTTATCCGACGATAAGCTTTGGATCTGTTTGTACTTGTGTTCTTGTGATGTAGCAAATAATGCTCGAGTTTTCTCCTTATTGTTCTATGTAAAATAAAGCCTCGGTGAGGCATGAATTGTATGAGAGTATTGTTTCTCTGAATGGTGCACTGGAGTTACAAGTTTTTACAAATATTAGTCACATAATTGARTATCTGTCAGATTTCGTCGACGATGGCCTATTAGCTCAGTTGGTTAGAGCGTCGTGCTAATAACGCGAAGGTCGCAGGTTCGAGACCTGCATGGGCCAAAGTGAATTGATATTTTTTATTCCTCATAAATACGAGCCAGARGAGTTTGTGCATAGGCCGAATGATTCTGATATTCCTTTTATTTATGAGTCAAGTGGACCRTAATTTCTTTTATTRATGAGTTAAATAGCAATCATATTTTGCGCTAAAAAAGACTTTCCTTCCACAGTATCTTTTCCTATTTTCTTTACTCTCCTGAGATCCATGCTGTGAACAGCAGCAAAATGCTTATTCCAGGTTTTAAAGTTTGGTTATGGGCAATTTGGGTTTCTCCCAGGACCACCGTAGTAGAAGTATCTCCCCCAGGTAGTGCCAGTCTCGCCAAGACTGACATCATAGCAGCTTGAAGATGGAGTTGCTAAAGTTAGAAGCTCATCAGGGTCTCTTAAATTGTTTGAACCATCAAAAATCTGAATGTTCTTAAAATAGCTTGCTTTTGCGTAATTTTCTCCTGGAAAATGGCCACTGCCCATCTCAGTGGTGGTGTGCATCCCATCGGACTTCGCGTTAGTCACTTCACCACCCCAATGAATCGCTGAAGCACTGTCGGCTAGGTGGGTAAATAAAGAGGCTGGCCAATAACCTAGAGCCTCATTCTCAATCTGCATCCACCAATTGCCATCTTCTGGATTCTATGGACATGTTTTTTGCTCAATTAATAAGTAAAGAAATCTTAAGGTTGTTGGCAGGTACATGACAGACAACAAACGTAAGAAAACAGAAAAAGGCAGAAAGAATGAAGCCAAGAACGACTATATGTAGAGAAGATTAAAATTCTAACAAAGAAGAAGTGGTTTTTTAGGTAAATTACCTTCTGGATAAGTATAGTAATCTCATATTGGTTACCACCATAAGTAGAGAGAGGTTCAAGGAAGCCCCCTATTGCTACTTCCATGTTGGTTTGAACAAAGCCCGAGCATGCCAAGTTGTAGCATCCCGTGGATTGGTAAGCATCACTCTGTATATGAACAATGCCAAGACAACATTGTATTCTAGTGCATAATAGAAAAAAGTGATCTCCAGAACAACAGTAGACAATACTAAGTAGTCGTGGCTTACAGTCCAGTAAATAAACAGTCTTGTTTTTTCATCTCCATATAACTCTGGGCTGACCTGTTTTCAAGATTCATAATCAAGAAAATTCAGGGACCACATCAATCAGCTTCGTATAATATCAAGATTACTGCATTAACAACTAATCGTGAAAACTGAAGAAATTTACCTGCCAACCTGCTTCAATGCTGTTGAGATCTATGTTAAAAGAACCTCCCAAAATCCAGAGCTGAGACAAACTAAATTCATTAGGTTGCTGAACACGAGGACTCCAGAGGTTTATGGTTGCCTTTGCTCCGTAGTACTTGTCTTCGCGAACAAATGCTATTGCATACTAAAGAACTCCAAATAAATAAATAAATAAATAAATAACCCAGAAAGAGAAATTCAGTTTTAAAGCAAGAAAAGACACAGAAAACTACTCTAAAATCAAAACGAAGAAGAGGGTTCTTGGCCTTCTCCCTCATCTTTTTTTCATTACTGCAATGTAATATTCTTGGCCTCAAATTCTACCAAGGACATTTGGTACCTCGTGATCTTTTTGGCTGATTTGATCATCAAGAACTGCTGACTTTGGCATTGGAATACTATTCGGCTTCTTCTTTGCAAAACTCTCCAAAGAGCTTGCTCTCAAGACATCCTCTTCTCTTGTTCTTCTGATTGGAACGGTTTCCTCAGGACACTTTCCATTCAAATGCCATAACTGAGTGATTGGCTTTTTATCACCCTTTCCTCTGGACTTCGCACTGGATACTTTGCTATGATAACTCGGCCTCATCTGCAAGAAACCAAAATATTCTCAGCCGTCAAAGACGACCACGGATTGAACACATTTCTACCCCTTACTTCAATTGGACTCGAAGAGGGACTAACCTGAATCGTATGGTTCTTGAGCAAAGGGTGATCGAATGCCGGCTGGTTGTACAGAGGAACGCAGTCAATGATATCACCATCTGGGCTCTGCCATGGAATAAGTCATGAACAATTCATCAGTAATCCAATAACACTATAAAAACTAAACAGACGTTTCTATCCAAAACCCGAAGAAGAAGAACAGCGTGACAAGCAAGAAATGAGAGGGAATTGGAAGGATGACCTCGATGGACTTTACAGGAGTCTTGTTCACGCGACTCAAGTATTTGCGGACCTCAAGTCTCTGACTTGTCACGTCCAATCTCGAGGCATTACAAAAGTTCACCATGACTAACAAGAGAAAGCAACGCAAGCCCTTTGCTTTCCTCATTCCCCCATTTCTGAAGCGCACATCCATAGCTCGGATAGTCGGGTTGGCCAGTAAGTTCTCTTGTGCTTGGAGTTCTTGCTGCTGGAGTGTTCTTCAACCGGGAATGCTACAAAAAACTACTTTGAACACAAATCTGATGTAGTAGTTTGACTCGCAAGGATCCTCATTAAATACAATTTGAGAAATTCATATATTGGTYGTTTTTTATTTTTATTTTAGAGGGARACATGCATATTTCACTAATTTGAGGCAAATCTGTCAGAGCCATACAAATTACATCATTTGGGATGTCAATCATCCACACAATCGCATCTTCTAACAACATCCCTTTTAAGCAAGAAGATGTGCAGAAGAATTAACCAATTTTGGCACGTAAGAAAGCTTCAAAAAACCATCCATACTAACCAGCCTCTCAACATCTTGCACAATCGCACCCAAATAGAAAATTCCTCCTTATCCTTCTCAATTCTATGAACCGCATTTAGACCAGCAGTCTCKAAAATAAGGAACATAAGGAAAACATAGGTTCATTATTATGCATATGCTGAAATAAATCTTGGATCAAACATATATTGAAGGAAGTAAAGATCATGTCTCATAAAAAATAGATCTCATTATGCGGTGTGTGATCGATATTAGAAATTCATCGAGATTGTAATAAGCATTAATTCGATAAAATTATTTTTGAGATTTACGTTAACTTATTTAAAATTATCAATATTTAAAATCTTTTAACTCCCACTATTTCAATTCGATGAAAGAAACAGATAGAAAAACTCTCTATAAATTGTTCTTTATGTTCACATGGTTCAAAATCGAAATTTTACTTAACCATATATCTTGAGTGTCCCCTCCATCTGGCCTAGCTGCTTCCTTTGTCTGATAAAATCATGTCATTGAGTTTTTCTGTCCTATCGTTAATAGCAGGTCGGTTAAAAGTAATCTTATTGATTGGTTCATTGGTCACAATCTTGGTATTGATCTTAGGTTATATAGGAATTCCTGYGCCCAAGAGTTAAGAATAAGGAGTTGTTATGTCGGAGAGCAATTCGAAACTTAAAATTGGATTTCTTGATCTGAATCTTCAATTTTTGGAAACTTATAAAGTTCCTCTGACAAACCAGTTTAAGATAAAATTTACGAGAATCAACATATTGTAATGGTAGAAGTTGTRGGTCCCTTTATATCCTGATTTCATCCTATCAACTTTTTTGCCTTATATGTCTCAATTGTCATATGTCATAGCTCATTCTCAATATACAAAATAAATGAAACGGTGATAATAAAAAAAAATAAGGATTTCAAAATGATGCATYCATATAATATCGAACTATTAAAAAAATATTTTTTGGATACTCTCAATATCTAAGTGTGTAGTTTTGATCTATTTGTATTTGTATTTTAATGTTGTAGTAAATGGTGTTTGAGTTTTCTCGTTATCTATGTAAATTTTTTTTATTATAATATTTTTTTAAAAGAATAAACAAAATATTCTTTAAAATAACATTTGGAATGAAAATTTTCCTTAAATTCAATCATAAATTTAAAATTTTATACACAACCATTCCCAAATTTTCCTTAACTTCAGCAAGAAGAGAACACTTTATAGACGCTTTAGAGCCGCTGCTTTGTATTTGGAATACTATTCGGCGTCTTCTTTCCAAGCCTCTCCKCAGAGCTTGCTCTCAAGACATCCTCTTCTCTTGCTCTTCTGATTGGAACAGTTCTCTCAGGACACCTTCCATACAGATGCCAGGACTGAATGGTTGGTTTTGTATCACTCTTTCCTCCGGACTTCGCACTGGATACTTTGCTATCATCAATTACTAGCCCATCTGAATACCAACTCGGCCTCATCTGCGACGAACCAAAATTGTTTCCCCCGTCAAAGACGGCCACAGATTGAACCCATTTCTACCCCTACTTCAATTGGAAACGAAAAGGGGCTAACCTGAATCGTGCGATTCTTGAGCAAAGGGTTATCGAATGCCGGCTGGTTATACAGAGGAATGTAGTCAATGATATCACTCTCTGGATATCATCAACAATTCAACAGTAATCCGAGAACACTAAACAAACTAAGCGAACATTTCTACCCAAAACCCAACCCATCACCCCCGAAAGACAAACGAGAYATGAGAGGGAATTGGAAGGATGACCTCGATGGACATTACAGGAGTCTTGTTCACACGACTCAAGTATTTGCTGATCTCAAGTCTCCGACTTGTCTCGTCCAAACTCGAGGCATTAAAAAAGTTCACCATGACTAACAAGAGAAAGCAACAGATGCCCTTTGCTTTTCTTCGTTCTCCCATTTCTGAAGCCCACATCCATAGCTCGGACTGTCGGGTTGGCCAGTAATTGTGTTCTTCAACTGGGAATGCTACTAAAACCTACTTTGAACGCAAATCTGATGAATTTCTTTGACTTGCAAGGGTATATTGATGTTCTTATCTTAAACAGAATATGAGGAAAACAAAGGCTTGTTATTATGCATAGCTGGAAACAAATCTTTGGTAGAAACTTATATTGAAGCAATTATATATCACGATGACAYAAGAGATAAAACTCTCCCAACATTCTTTTTTTCCATTATTATAGAAATATTAAACGTGCGAAATACTTTGAATTTAATTTGTTAAATTAATTCATAAAATTTTAAAAACATTAAAGATATAAAATATTTAACATAATTTGTTAAATTAACTCATAAAATTTTAAAAATATTGAACATATAAAATACTTTGAATTTAATTTATATAAAATTAACTTGTGTACATTTAGAAATATTGAACATATAAAAATGCTTTGCACTTAATTTGCTAAATTAATTGATAGAGTTTTATAAATACTGAACATATAAAATACTTTAAACGTTACTAACTTTAATTATTTTTTAATGTATTTAATATTATATCTAATTGCCCTTCAAATACTCAACGTAAAGGTTATTATCAAACATATTAAAATAAGTTTAGAAATAGAATTGTCTAAAAATGATTCTCATATATTGAGGTTTTGACCCCTTTGCCCCCCTTTTCTGGGATTCTACCCATGTGTAACCTACTTTTTTTTTTTTTTTTTTTTTTGTGGGTATCAAGGCCATTGGCGTAAATGCTACCTGGAGTAGAGCTTTTATTTTAGGAAAACGCCATATGAGTTAGTATCTTTGATTGTCGTGATTTTCCTCTTCACTAAAGCTTTGTTCCCCAACACCTTCCCTTTCTCTACGTGGGTTACTCTCCCTTGAACGCCATTGCCATAATGCTCGCAACAGGYGCTATTGGGTTCCGATCCTCTGTAGTGTTTMTGCATCGCATATTCTCTTCAGTAAACATCGACTAAAGATCGATCTAATCTAATCAGCTTCTGATATTGTTASCCTGGTGGAGAATTCTGGTAAGATTAGGTCATTGGACTCCAAGAATAATAAAATTGATTCGGAAGATGTTTACCTAATCTAATCAGCGCCTGTTATTTAATTGTTTGAAGAGGGCTAGCAGAGAAAAAAAGATAAGTAATTGCAATTGAAATTGGGAAGAAGGAAGTAATTGCAGTTGAAACTGGGAAGAAGGCAGGTGGAGTTTTCTGGTAGGGTTAGGGCATTGGACTCCAAGAATAATCAAATTGATATACAGTAGCATATTAGTTTGATCGGAGAGGCATGAATACCTTTTTCTTTTCCCTTATTACAAATGTTTAAAGATCAATACAATTTTCTTGAAGAAACCTATTGCTAGTGCTTGATAGCGGTTACAAGAATTCACAAGCAGCAAACAAAACAAAATTGAGAAGGCCAGAAAAACTACTGCTAAGGATGTCGAGGAAGAGGGCTTAAGTGAAGACAAGATCGAGTGAAGTAGAGAAAGAACAAGCAAAATCAAAAATGCTAATTCATGCGGTGTCTTCATAAAAATTAAAAAAAGAAAATAGTACTGTTTCAAGTAACGTATATGTAAATAGCGCTTATATTAATAAAAAGTAGATCACACATAYATAGAATCCCAAGAAAAAGGGCAAACGGGTCAAAAATATTTTGATATTTTAAGTAGGCTCAAAAATATTGATTATATTAAAAAATTTCATAATAYTAATAATAATTACGATACAATAGAATTTCAATTATAGTACTACTAGAACCATTTATACTCATTAGTCAAATTCTCATTTGCCCATGCCACTTGATTTTCTAGAATTTCATAGCCTTCGGTCACCTCAAAATGCAACTAAACATTCAATATCTGAAATCCAATTTTTTTCTCCTAAATCTAGTTCTCTATGCTTCAATTTGATAAGTACTCAAATGAGGAAATTTTGAGGTTTTTTATATAATTTTAGAAACATGAACATACAAAATACTTTGAATTTAATTCGCTAAATTAATTCGTAGAATTTTACAAACATTGAACCTATGAAATACTTTGAACTTAATTTGCTAAATTAATTCGTAAAATTTTAGAAACAATAAACGTATGAAATATTTTTAATTTAATTTTTTAAATTAACTAATAAAATTTAAAAACAATGAACATATGAAATACTTTGAACTTAATTTGTTAAATTAGTTCATAGAATTTTAGAAATATTAAAATTATAAAATATTTTYAATTTAATTTGCTAAATTAATACATGTGATTTTAGAAACATCGAACATATAAAATGCTTTCCAAATAATTTGCTAAATTAATTAATAGGATTTTATAAAAATTGAATATATAAAATACTTTGAACCTTACTAAATTTAATTATTTTTTAATGTATTTAACATTATTTTTAATGCCTTTTCAAATACAGAAAGCAATGTTATAAAGTTGTAAAAAAATGATTATTATATATTGTGATATTTTAATATAATGTCATAAATTACTGATTATAAATTATATACAAYAGGAACCATATTATTAACAATTGTACAATTAACAAAATATATATACTTATGCTTTTATTACAAAGGAAAATTAAAAATAGTAACCAACAATTACATTAATCAAATCACAATTTGAAATTCAGCTCAAATGTACATGGAGGGAAACTTGCACAACATTTTGAAGAAGACGATGAGCTGGACGTTGATCTGCTGCCACCTCGTGATTAGCAGTCAGCATGTAATGGAATAAGAGAAAAATGATTTGGGACAGAAACACAATTGTGTGGCCTATTAGCTGAGCGTCGTGCTAATAACGCGAAGGTCGCAGGTTCAAGACCTGCATGGGCCATTAAGTATGTCGTTTTTGGGGGTTACTCTTGTTTCCTTTTATTTGGTGATTTTGGGCCAGTTGGGCCTTATTCCTTTTGTTCACGAGTCAGTTGGGCCACTTGAGTTTTATCGTAGGCCAATCTGCTGATTTTGGGCCAGTTGGGCCTTTATTCCTTTTGTTCACGAGTCAGTTGGGCCACTTGAGTTTTATCGTAGGCCAATTGATTCTGTTATTCCTTTTATCTATTCAATTGGGTTAGGTATGTAATTTTAATGTAATATAGCAATTTGGATTGGATTCCTTCAGAAAAATTAGAAAATTTGAAATTCTAATTTAAATTTTTAGATTAAGTAAAGAATTGTGAATAATGATTTAAGTCGAAATATTGTTTGGATTGACTTTTATAATTTGGTTTTAAACTAATAATAAATAAATAAATTCAATTTAATAATAAAAACGTCCAATGCATTAACAAAATCAAAATGAACATGTGAAATGGACTTGCAATATGATAATTCGCCCCCTCCTAAGTTTCACTGGAATTGTACGAGCGTCGATTACCTTTTGATAGTCAATACAATTGAACATTCTACAAAAATTAAATTTGAAGAGTATAACTCTCAACTGACAATACAAATATTCCAACTATTACAAATAATTACAAATGATTAGAGATCACCAAGTTTCACAAAATTTACATACAAAGCAACTCTTCTAGAATAGAAGTTGTCTAACTTCACTAAGCATCTGTGGTTGTTAGTTAGCCAAGCACACTGAGTCCCARGTGTGTGATAATGTACAATTTAGTAATTTTTCAAAAAATTTGGTGCTTTAATTTAAATAAGAAAAGATCAAACTATTGTTTAAAAATCAATATCTGTGAAAAAATAGTTCMAAAAAACTCAATGCTGAAACGGAATGAACACATGCAAAGTTTAAGAAAATATTTTATACCAAATATAAAATCAAAAGAATCAAACCTTAACCYTAAGAGATTTATTTTACGGAGTCAAGATATATCAGTCTTATCCTCCATTTACACATGRGATTTATAAACGAATCCCCATTAACAATAATATAAGCCYGCTAGTTGCGATTGTAGGAGTCGAGCACCTAATATTTACTATTYGTACAATATGACGCAACTATCTGCCTAAATAGATTCGGCTCATCATAGGTAAGATCCAKAGATTTTGGTCATTCGGCAACTCCCAAAGCACTATCGTCCAAGCGYCTGAAGAAGTCCTCGCACTAGTGACGAGCCAAACGCAGTACTTTGTCTGCTAGACTAGTACTTGGAGTCATCGACTGAGTACTCAATTATTATAATAATCAACATGTCAATTCTGTCTCAACAACAAGTTTGATGTAGAAGTAAARCAATATGCTCATGAAATTCATGATTAAATCCATGTCAATTCTAAAAAAATTATACAATATCTAAATTCAAATTTTCATATTAATTGAGTAAATATAGTGTATGATAAGTCATACATTTAACATGTCATGTCGATATAAAATCTATGATATGTAAAAGCCTTTCGAAATAACATATACCACAGTTCTCTAAAAGAGTTGAAGAATACTATTATTGAAAACATTTGAAATGTCTTAAAAATATTTCTCTAGAATACAATATACAAAATTACATGTATTCAAGAGTTCAATAAAACAGAAGAACTCACCTGAGTATTCTTAATTAATTTGTACCTTAAACCTTTYATTTTCTCGATTATCGTGTCCTGTAATCAAATTATAAAAAATCATCTTAATRTACATCTAGTAATGAGGTACGATAATTTTAGGAAAGTAAATAATTCTCTAATTGTTACCCAAGACCTTAAGATTTTAGTGAAGCCGAATTTAGAATTTTTGAGAAATTGTTTTTTGAGAAATTGTTTGGCTAATAAAACAGGTATGTGTTAAGGTTTCCAATTCGTAACAATGTAAAAGCTAATTTTTCATATATTTTATTTTAAATAAAATGTATATGCAATTCAATCACAGGTTCTGCATTTATCAACCTAGGACCCCATAACATAGTTATATCTTATAATCGTCTTTCCAGTAATAAAAGGTTCTCACCACTTCACAACTAATCCACAAAAGAATCGGTTTCATATTCTATACTAAGGTAGGACAGATAGTTAAAGAAAGAATAGGTACAAAAATATGAGAAATAAATCAGGGCATTGCTCAAACTTACAAGAACATGGATATATAATTCAATTTTCAGGTCATAATACAATTAAAAATCCTACAAGGTCCTTACCCAACCAGCACTATCAACAACTACATCAAGGATCAGTAATTTTATGTACCAAAATCAGATGGAGAAAATTCTCAGATGAAATTGAAAGGAACCAAAGAATAAGATGCACTTTTCCCAGCTATCCATACTATCAGAATTGGAAATAGAGGCATAGGTTTATAATAGTGCAAGAACTAACTGGCCTAACAAGGCAATACATTACTTTTATTAAAAGGGAAAAACATAGCAAATTCACCGGCTTCAGGAACAAAGAACAGAAGTTCATCAATCAAGCAATTGAAATGCAAAAACAGTATAAAATGCTTAGTTCTTTTAAACAAAATAAAAGAGAATGCGGCAAGTTAATGAACATAGCAAAATACAAATTAAATTCAGAATTATAACACCATCTTCAATGCATCAACCAACTCAACATTTCTACCATTTCAGGAAATTATGAAGGCCATCAACATGATATAACTCAGAGATTAAAATCTTTCTAAACAAGAATTAATTCCATCAGAAGAAGTATCAATAGTTGCAAGTTAAAATGAAAAGATAGTCCCACTGCCATCCACAAATCAATTCAAAATTTCAGTAAGCGTTACACCCATACTATCAATACTTTCTGTTCATCACCAAAATTATCACTAGAGTTACACTATACCATACATGCGTCATATAACAAGGTTCTAGATAAAGGCACCCCAAAGGATTAACAATCAGTCAACGAAATTTCAGCAAATAAATCCAAGGGCTCTAAAAGATCTAAAGAGAAAAAGTCCTTACTTGAGATCCGAAGCTGTGCTCTTCAAGAACCAAGAGAGGATGACCTGAACAGCTTCCTAGGGATGTGGATTTGAGGGTCACGGTTGGAAGGTGCAAGAGGCAAAGAAGAAGCAGTCTGTGAAACCCACAGGAGTGGTAATCAAGGAGAAGGGAAAAGCTACTGCAGACCGAGTGANCCATCAGAAGAAGTATCAATAGTTGCAAGTTAAAATGAAAAGATAGTCCCACTGCCATCTACAAATCAATTCAAAATTTCAGTAAGCGTTACACCCATACTATCAATACTTTCTGTTCATCACCAAAATCATCACTAGAGTTACACTATACCATACATGCATCATATAACAAGGTTCTAGATAAAGGCACCCCCAAGGATTAACAATCAGTCAACGAAATTTCAGTAAATAAATCCAACGACTCTAAAAGATCTAAAGAGAAGAAAGTCCTTACTCGAGATCCGAAGCTGTACTCTTCAAGAACCAAGAGAGGATGACCTGAACAGCTTCCTAGGGATGTGGATTTGAGGGTCTCGGTTGGAAGGTGCAAGAGGCAAAGAAGAAGCAGTCTGTGAAACCCACAGGAGTGGTAATCAAGGAGAAGGGAAAAGCTACTGCAGACCGAGTGAAACCATGGAACATAAAGCTCCCTTTGCTACCTGATGCTGCTGCATGATGAAGGAAAAGAAGGAAGTCCTAGCGAGAAAGCAAGAGGAGCCACGATAGGCGCGGTTTCGCAGTGGGAGAGAGAGAAAGAGAGGGAAGAGTGACTCGGTAAAGGTGAAAGATGAAGAAAAGAAGTTGGAGGAAACTCAAGAATGTTAAGAAGTCAAACAATAAAAAAGAAAAAAATATTATAATATATATGTATATAAATAAAAGGTGATATGGTGAAGTTGACCAAGAAAACATYCAAAATACATTAAAATAATATAAGCAAAATAATTCTTATCATAAAAAAAATGCTATGATTTATTTTCCATCCAACTAAAGTATTATTGTTCAAACCAACGAATTGAATTACAATTTAATTATTTAAAATAACTAGTAAACATATAATTAAATAAATACTTGAGAAATTTTTTAATTTTCAAAATTAGCATTTGAAATTATTTCGAAATTCAGTCATTTTTTTTAAAAAAAATATTCACTATAATAATCACCGTTCATATTATGATTTGTGTAGAATTGGATTTGTTGGATTGATAAACAAATGTCCATATCACTAAAATCAAATCAAATTGCTTCATTATAACAATTAAGCAAATGAATTCTTGATTAACTTGATTTCAATGAAGAATGATAATTAAATATAGCCTTAATTTCTTTTATTCATGAGTTAAATAGCAATCATATTTTACCAAGGGAGATGCGAGAAAAAAGGATTTTCCTTTCATATTTTCTTTTCTCTCGTAAAATCCTCAATGTGAACGGAAGCAAAATGCTCATACTAGGATTCTAAAATTTGCTCACGGGCATTTGGGGTTTCTCCCAGGACCACCATAGTAGAAGTTGTTCCCCCAGGCGTCATTAGTCTGSCCAAGACTAATATCATAGCAGTTTGACGATGGATATACATAAGTTTCAAGATCATCCAGMTTTCTTAGGTTGTTTGAAGCATCATCAATATAAATGTTCCTAAAATAACTGGCTTTTCCGAAATTTTCTCCGGGAAAATGGCCACTGCCCATCTGAGTGGTGGTGTGCATCCCATCCGACTCTGAGTTCACCACTTCACCGCCCCATTCAATCGTTGAAGCACTGTCGGCTAGGTGGGTAAATAAAGAGGCTGGCCAATAACCTATGATCTGATGCCCAAACTTCATCCACCAGTTGCCATCTTTTGGATCCTATGAAATTGTTTTTTGCTCAATTTAAGTAGAGAAGAGAACTCTTGAGAATTCTAATAAAGAAGCGGTGGTTTTGTAGCTAAATTACCTTCCAGATATGTATAGTGATCTCATATTGTGCACCACCATAAGCAGAAATAGGTGCAATGCTGGACCCTAGTGATATTTCCCAGCTGGTTTGGATAAAGCCCGGGCAGATCAAGTTGTAGCAACCCGTGGAGTGATAAGAATCATTCTGTAAATGAACAATCCCATGACGACAATATATTTTAGTACATAATAGAAAAAGTAAATCTCCAGAAGGACCAGAACAACAATGCACAATACTAAGTGGTGGTGGCAGCTTACCGTCCAGTAGATGAACAGTCTTGAATTTTTATCTCCATATAACTGTGGGCTGACCTGTTTCGAGATTCATAATCAAGAAAATTSAGAGACCACYTCAGTCAGGTTCGTATAATATCAAGATTACTGCGTTAATAACTAGTGGTGAAAACTGAAAAATTACCTGCCAACCAGCTTCAACGCTGTTGAGATCTGTTTCAAAAGAACCTCCCAAAACCCAGAGCTGAGACAAACTAAATTCATTAGGTTGCTGAATTTGAGGAGCCCAAATGTTCATAGTTGCCTTTGCTCCATAGTACTTGCCTCCGTCAACATATGCTATTGCATGCTACAGAACTCCAAAAAAAAAAAAAAAAAAAAAACCCAGAAAACGAAATTCAGTTATAAAGCAAGAAAAGACGCAGAAAACTACTCTAAAATCAAAACAGAGAAAAGCGTTCTCTGGCTTCTTCCCTCGTCTTTTATTCATTACTGCAATATAGAACTTTTGGCCTTGAATTCTACCATGGACATTGGTACCTCGTGATCTGTTTGGCCGATTAGATCATCAAGATCTTCTGACTTTGGCATTGGGATACTATTCGGCTTCTTCTTTCCAAAACTCTCCACAGAGCTTGCCCTCAAGACATCCTCTTCTTTTGTTCTTCTGATTGGAACGGTTCCCTCAGGACACCTTCCATTCAAATGCCATAACTGAGTGATTGGTTCGTTATCACCTTCTCCTATGGACATCGCACTGGATACTTTGCTATCATCAAATGCTAGCCCTTCTAGATAAGAACTCGGCCTCATCTGCAACAAACCAAAATTGTTTCAGCCGTCAAATAGATTGAACACATTTCTACCCCTTGCTCAGTTAGAAACGAAAAGGGGCTAACCTGAATCGTATGGTTCTTGAGCAAAGAGTGATCGAATGCCGGCTGGTTATACACATGAACGCAGTCAATGATATCACCATCTGGGCTCTGCCATAGAATAAGTCATTAACAATTCATCAACAATCCAATGACAATAATACAAACTAGGCAAACGTTTCTACCCAAAACCCCATCCATCACCCCCGAAGAAGAACAAGAAATGAGAGGGAATTGGAAGGATGACCTCGATGGACTTGACAGGAGTCTTGTTCAATCGACTCAAGTATTTGCTGACCTCAAGTGTCTGACTTGTCATGCCCAATCTCGAGGCATCACAAAAGCTCACCATGACTAACAAGAGAAAGCAACACAACCCCTTCTCTTTCTTCATTCTCCCATTTCTGAAGCGCACATCCATAGCTCGGACTGTCGGGTTGGCCAGTAATTAGGTAATTTCTCTTGTGCTTCAAGTGCTTGCTGCTGGAGTGTTTTTCAACCGGGAATGCTACAAAAAAAACTACTTTGAACACAAATAAAATGGATTAGTTTGACTTGCAAGGGTCCTTATTAAATACAATCTGAAATAGGCACATATGGAGGTTCTTATCTTAAACAGCACATAAGGAAAACAAAAGGCTCATTATTATGCATAGTTTGAAATAAATCTTGGAAGAAACGGATATTGAAGGAATTAATTATCATCCCATGAAAGATAGACCGTGATATGATGTTGAACACCAAACTAATTTCCTATTGAAACTTATTATTTATTTAATTAAATAGTATCAAATTAATTAAATTCACTTTTATCATACTTTACAGCTTCATTTGGATAAGCTCTCGTTTTGTTTTGATATCATTGATATTTTATTTGATACTCTAATTTCTTGTGCTAATATTACAAGCTAAAATGTCCTATCTAATCTTGGTTGATTGCATTACTTTGATTAATGGAGAGTTGCATGAAGAGTAAGCTTATGGGATAATCGAGTTATTACTTGTCTATAACTCGTAGTCAATGATTCTTTTTGCTTCTCATGATATTTAGGGAGTTGTCTATAACTCATAGTCAATGATTCTTTTTGCTTCTCATGATATTTAGGGAGGCTTTCACTTATGTGCTTTGATGGATGTTGGCATGTGAGTTAATTGTAGCTTTATGATGTGTGAATGGGATTATCACATATTAATGTCGATAATTAGTAGGGTATTGTGGTTTATTATTATTTTTTTTTTTGTTTTTGTTTGTGTGTCATGAGTAGGTCTTCTTTTCTGTGTGTTGCTTAAGCACAAGCAACAACCGAAGTGCAAGGGAGTTTACTATATTATYTTCATATCTATATACATTAGAGTTTTTGAGGATGAGATTAGTAAAAATATAAATATAAATATTGTTTAAAATGTAAATATATCATAACTCTTTTATTTTGATCTTGTAGGTACTAAAATAATGATTTTAYGYACTAAATATGCAAATATAAGTCCCAAACCGATGCCGACCAATGCGAAAACGGCWTCGGTTTGGGGCTAAATGGCATTGTGTTTGATTTGATGCTTTTTTATCCGTTTTGAGAGTTTTTGAAAGCTTTAAATATGTACTATCCAGACCAYAGAGAGGTATAGAGTATRCGAAACTTCTAGGACAACTTTGAAATACTTAGGAGAAGCTTTTTAGAAGGAAAAGAAGAACGACCAATTAAAGATTGATCGAGCTTATTATTTTTTCTGATCGTTTTTCAATCTCCATCTTCAATTTGTATTTATTTTTATTCAAATCATTTGGAACTATATCTTTTGTTCTAATACCATSATATAACCTTTTRAGATACATGCTATGTTATTYAATTAGGCATTTTTCATTTTCGATATATCTTTGTCATTGAGACCTTGTTATTGTTCTTAATGTTCGATTGTATGACTGTCCATCTTTCAATTATTTTAAACATTGATTAGATAGAACACCTTTCCAATTAAATTTACATGATTTGTACAATCTTTATYGACCATAAGTTTAATGCATTTTTTTAAATTAAATTGAGTATAAATATATAGTTTAATTGCTTAGAGAAATATGTCYTTTATGTCTTGATAAAYTATATTCAATATTCATAGGTCTGATTGGTRAATGTTTGATATGTTGATTTGAGAARGTTAATTAGATAATATACTTGAATAATTGGTGAACTCAAGTGTCTTAAACTTTTTATCCATTGATTTTCCTTCTAATTGTTTTGTTTGATCATCTAGAGTTAATCAGAATTTTGTTAATTAGTTAATTTGATCTCAATTAATTGATTGACTAAATAAAGTTTAGAACTATGAGCGGATGGTAATCTAGATTTAATTTTATGTAAATTCGTTATCTTTTATATTACACGATATAAATTAATATACTTATTAGGATTTCCCATATCACAAATATTCAAAGTAAGTTTATTATTAGAAATATTAAAATAAAATAGAGGATAGAGTTATTTAAATATAAATAAAAGGAACCATATTATGAATGAAAATTAAACAATTAACAAAACATAGTTATACTTCTATTACGAAAGAAAATTAAAAATACTAYCTAACAATTACATTAATCAAATCACAATTTGATTTAGCTCAAATTTACATGGCGGGAAACTTGCACAATATTTTGAAGAAGATGATGAGCTGGACATTGAGCTGATGCCAGCTCTGATTTGTAGTGGGGTATATGATCCGTTGGGAATTGTTCTGGACAAGGGGGAAAATGATTTGGGCTTTTGTATGTTCTGATTTGGAACGTGGCCCATGTTTTGCTTCTTATTTAATAAGGCCCAAATGACCTCGAACCACGTATTGATCTTCTTCTTCAATTTCTCCAAACTGAATGAACYTCCTCCTCCTTTCCATCATTCTCTTTTCTGCAAATCCGAATCTCATTAGCATGGCTTCCAGACTGAAAATCATCATCCTTAACATTTTCGTAACTTCAAAAAAAAAAAAAAAATTCGTAACTTCAGAAAAAAAATAAATTTTCGTAACTTATCAGCTTGACATCCAATAAATATCTACGTCTAGCCATGGTAAGTGATCTTGATGTTGATTTTAGTCTAGAAATCACACTATCATACACTAAAGAATTTGGATCTAAGCAGAAAATCCAAAATGGGATTCTTTTTTCATGAGGTGATTCGTATGTAATTAGTCAGTCMTCATCAGCTCATAAGGTGATTGCGGGCAGAAGCATACCCTGATATAGTCACTTGTGAAGAGATATGCTGGTTGTTTGCTGGATCACAATAAACCCTGGAACCCCAGGATGTACCAAGTTGTAAAAGATGTATTCGGTGATGTGGTCAYTATATTTCCAGATTCATTCTATCATGGCGGAGCAGATAACATCGTTGTGGTCTGGAAACAAGGATGATGAAAAGGTAAGCAGAAGCTACAGATAGGCTAAACGAATCGTGGAATAGGATGGTAAAAKGAGGAACCCTGGAATGTGGAAAACGGCTCAGTAGTTCACTCATCTACTCACAGATGTTGACTGCAGGATGCTATATTTTGTTAGCAATTAGTCTCTGCTCCGCKCTGATACTGAACTACGAGATGGTGTGGAGATGAAGAAGGAGTCATGCAGGCATCCATCACCCGTTCTCTGTGCTCGAGCTTTCTGATTAATTGCACGTAAAATAAGGGCCTATTAGCTCAGTTGGTTAGAGCGTCGTGCTAATAACGCGAAGGTCGCAGGTTCGAGACCTGCATGGGCCATTTGAAAGAAAATTGGCTCTTACTCTAGTGAAGGTCAGGGTTTTTTTTTTTTTTTTTTTTCCTTCTTTTTTATGACCCAAAGCCAAAACCTTACAAATTGATGAAACAAGAAACAATATAAAAAGAGATATGATCCTCACCCAGACCACATAAAGTGAATGGTGAATATGACTTCCAACATCCATCATTGGAAAAGGATCACAAGCATCTTTCAAATTTCAAATATACATCCTCTGAGAATCTGCCTTCCCCCCACCCCAAGAACCACATGAAAACAAATATTGCCCTTTTCTATGATTAAAACGTTTATCGAACAAGTGTTTCATTCATAGTTATCAAGATTCGATTCTTTAATATTTAAAAGAAAAACAATCCAAAAATTCAAGAAGAATAAATGAAGAATTCACCAACAGACAGGAGCTGTGGAACACTTTTACGCGTAGCAGAACTGAAAAGGCATTCTGTTGCTTTTAGTTAAGAATCTTAAATGAATTTGGAGTCTGGAGTCTTTTCACTAAAATTTTAGGATTTTCCAGAGAAATTTTCTTTTTAATTATGATTTCAAATTAGTACATGTTGATAATTTCTAAATTATGATCGAAAATTCTTTAAATAGATATTGTATCTTACTACGGGAGAGGAAGTGCAGGAAAAAGATTTTCCTTTTACAGTTTCTTTTCCTATCTTCTTTTCTCTAGTGAAATCCCTGATCTGAACAGAGCAAAATGCTTATGCTAGGATTCTAAGATTTGGTTATGGGCAATTGGGGTTTCTCCCAGGTCCACCATAGTAGAAGTAGTTCCCCCAGAAACCACTCTTGCCAAGATTAACATTATAGCAGCTTGATTCCTCTGTAAAAATTCCAAGATCATCAGGGTCTCTTAACTTGTTTGAGCCATCGACAATCTGGATGTTCTTGAAATAGCTTGCTCTTCCGAACCCTTCTTCTGGAAAATGGCCACTGCCCATCTGAGTCGTGGTGTGCATCCCATCCGACTCTGAGTTCACCACTTCACCACCCCATTCAATCATTGAGGCACTYTCGACTAGGTAGCTAAATAAAGAGGCTGGCCAATACCCAAGTACATGGTCATTCCCAAACTGCAGCCACCAGTTGCCCTCTTTRGGATCCTAAGAAAATGTTATCCTCAATTTATCATTAAAGAAATCTTGAGGATGTTGGAAGGTACATGGCAGACAACAAARGTGAGGACACTGAAAAAGAGATGAGAGAATGAAGCCAAGAAGAACAACTGTAAGAGATTCCCTTTTAAACATACTTCACTATAATCTAATCTAATAGATTATGATAGCGGCTTTTCTGCGCTTAACTAATCTAATAATACTACTACACGTATATTTTAAACAGATAAGCCTTGTGTCCCTTTAGTCTCCTTCTAAAACAGATAAGTCAATGGTTACTTCTTCCTTATACGGCTTTAGAAGTTGAGGGTTTTGATGTGTTTTTTTCTAAAGATTAGGATACTGGTTGGCAGATTGGAATATAGAGAAAAGAGGTCGTGAAAATTCTAACAAAGAAGTAGTGGATTTGTAGCTAACTTACCTTCCAAACAAGTATACTAATGTCATATTGGGAACCACCAAAAGCAGAGAGGGGTGCAATGCTGGCCCCTATTGCTATTTCATTGCTGATTTGAATAAAGCCGGAGCATAGCAAGTTGTAGCAACCCGTGGCTTGATATGCATCACTCTGCCATTATTTCCAAATACCAAAACAATCCCATGACAACCAATTAGTCTAGCAGATGCTAGCTGTAGTACATAATAGAAAAAGTGATCTCCAAAACAATAATGGACAAAACTAATTTGGTGGTGGCTTACAGTCCAGTAGGTGAACAGTCTTGTGTTTCTATCTCCATATAAATCTGGGCTGACCTGTACCAAGATTCATAAATCATAATCAAGAGACCACATCAATCAGGTTTGTATAATATCAAGATTACTGAATTACCAATTACTATGGTAAAAACTGAAATTTTACCTGCCAACCAGCTTCAATGCTGTTGAGATCTGTTGCAAAAGAACCTCCCAAAATCCAGAGCTGAGATAAACTAAATTCATTAGGTTGCTGAATTTGAGGATCCCAAACGTTTATGGTTGCCTTTGCTCCATAGTACCTGTCTCCTTCAACATATGCTATTGCATGCTAAAGAACTCCAAAATAACAAAAACCCGGAAAGAGAAAATCAGTTTTAAAGCAAGACAAGTCACAGAATTTTACTCTAAATCGAAACAGAGAAAAGGGTTCTCCGCCTTCTGCCTCATCTTTTATTCATTACAGCAAAGTTAAAATTTTGAGCCTTAAATTCTAGAAAGGACATTAGTACCTGGTGACCTGTTTGGCTGATTAGATCAAGATCAGCTGACGTTGGCTTTGGAACACTTTTCTGCTTCTTCTTTCCAAAACTCTCCACAGAGCTTGCTCTCAAGACATCCTCTTCTTTTGTTCTTCTGATTGGAACAGTTCCCTCAGGACACCTCCCATTCAAATGCCATAATTGAGAGATTGGTTTTTGATCCCCATTTCCTCTCGACTTCGCCTGGGATACTTTGCTATCGTCCCAAACTAGACCTTCTGGATGACAATTCGGCATCATCTGCAACAAACCAAAATTGTCTCCGTCATCAAAGACGACCAGAGATTGAACACATTTCTACCCCTRACTTCAARTYGACTCGAGAAAGGGCTAACCTGAATCGTATGGTTCTTGAGCAAAGGGTGATCGAATGCCGGCTGGTTAGACACATGAACGCAGTCAATGATATCGCCATCTGGGCTCTGCCATGGAATAAATCATTAACCATGCATCAGTAATCCAGTAACACTACACAAACTAAGCAGACGTCTTTACCCACGCCAACACTCACAAACTAAGCCAGACGTCTTTACCCACGCCCCCACTCCAATCACCCCCGAAGAAGAACAACAAAACAAGCCAAAGAAAATGAGAGGGAATTGGAGGAAGACTGATGACTTGAGAGAGTCTTGGTTCCAACGGCTCAAGTAATTGCTGACCTTCAAGTGTCTTGACTTGCCATGGCCCAATCTCGGGCCTCACCAAAAGTTCACCCAATGAAGAACAAGGAGAAAGCAACACAAGCCCTTCGCTTTCTTCGTTTTCCCATGCCTGAAGCGCACCATCCAGAGCTCGGATCCCTTGTGCCTGGACTAGAGTGTTCTTCAACCGGGAATGGCGTTCATGACGGAATTCACTACTTTCAACATAAATCAAAATATATTCGTTTGACCTTGCAAGGTCCCCCTTTTTTTTTTTTTTTTTTTTGATGTAAACAAGAAATCTTATTAAATTTCAATTTGTGAAAAATTATGTCTATATATGGAGAGCTAATCTTTAAACATAAATAAGGAAAAAATGGTTGGGGAGAGTTTGTATATTGTTAAAAGGAAATTAAAATATAGAATCGATTATCCTTTTATTAATCATTATTTATTTTGTGAATTACTAACACAAATTATGATTGTTAGACGTAAATGTAAATAAAATTTTATTTTTATCTCAAAAATTACATTCTATAAGAGAGTTGATCATATATGAAATAGAAGTGAAGGTGATCTATAAACGACCAAATTGAACGCACTGTGTCGATAAATTGGGAGACCGCTTAATGATAATTTTCTTACCAATTATAGGAAGCATTTGACAATTATCCCACATTGCAAGCCTTACATATCTCTTTTCAAGATGTAAGTGAACTGCTCGATGGACGCTATTCAATAACCTCGTTGACAACGAGTTTATATAAAATTTTCTAATAAAACCAAACAGCATATAATTTGGATTCCATCCAATTAGAACAAAGAAAAAAGAAAAAAGTCTCCCTAGTTCGGCAATATTGGCAGAAACGTACCCTGCCGGGACTATCAACAACTCATGACCCACAAAGAATAGACCGGACGAATGAAAACATGAATGTGAAAATGTCCCCCGTTTAACAGCCTCACTTTACTTTGTTTGTTTCGTCCCATAAGGTTTTAACTTGTGGATGTCGTAATGTTGATTTAACTCTATGAATTCATAATAATACAAGAATTTCTCTGTTTTTTTTCTGTTTCATTGTGTGGTGTATCGATGTAGTTAATTCAGTCATCATCACCCCATCTCTTCAAAACCTTATCTTAATCATTATTTTTATCAAATTTAAGTACAGACACAACACAATACTACTTATATTCTTTTTTTTTTTTGGGTTTAAAATGCGAAATATATTTATCCTCTATTAATATATTAAGATTGAATTTTAATCGATAAAAATAATTTTTATTGAAAGAGGAAGACATGATAATCTAAGGATTAGGGGGCACGAGATGCTATTATAATAGCCTTATTAGGCTCGAAATGACATGAAATTGTAATAGATTTTCCGTGTCTAAGTTTGGTATGCAATAAGACAGCGATTTCTCTCTTTTTTCAAGTGATTGTGATGTTTAGTTGCTACGATTTTTAGAGATGTAAAAGTGGCTTGGAATTTATCGTTCAAGTCGTCGTGTAAAATGAATGAATTGTATTAAATATTTTTTTAATTCATTTGGGGGTGGACTTYTGCAGGGCCGCCTCAAGCAAACCACGGGCCAACCAATCTTTTTGGTTAAATGTCAAATAATATGTCGAAATATTCTATTATTTTTCTTTTGAGGTATGCATTATTATTTAGTTTTATATATTTTGTTTTAAGTAACRTAAAATTAAAGAATGTTACATTTATTTATCTAGTTTCGCAGATTTTATTTGCACTTTAAGTTGTAATTATTATTATTTTTTTAACTGTTTGATTAAATGTTGAATGATATATAACACGTATTAGATATGATGAATTATGATGATTATTTAAATGTTTTATTAGTTATTATTGTAAGGRTTTTTGTACAGATTCTTAGGAAATTTTTTATTTTTTCAAGTTTCGATGGGTTTGCTCGCCTAACTAACCAGCCGCGTGACGGTAGAATTTTTACATGATGGTTCGGGCCTTTTGACATTTTTAAGAATTTCTTTTACATCCTTCTATTACTTTTGATCTTAATTTAACATGTAGTTGCATAATCACGAAAAGAATCACATTACGTTGTTAAGTTTTATCGAATATTAAAGAATCATTTGTAAAGTGAAATTATAATATTGCTATAAAAATGAATAAAATTAATAACACAATTTGTCATTACGTTAAAGTTAAAAGCAAAAAAAGATATAAAAGAATATCATTCGATAAAACTTTGTTGGAAAACAGAGTGATAGGAATCAATATCTCATAATTGGTATGAGTAAYAGTTGCTAACATAACAATGCAAAAGGGAAAGAATTGAAGTTTGCTAAGTAGAAATACTGTTGTACCCTTTCACATGATGAGGGAAGATCAAGTGGGACTATGGGGGACCTCATTTCTTGAGAAATTGAGGACAAAATGCAATTACTTCTCCTTGTTTTTTATCGGAAACAGCCATGTGAATGGGGCAAAGTTGGGTCTCGCTATCGAGCTGCCCTTCTAGCCAAAACACACATGTACTCATATCCTTACAAATTTCAGTTATTGGCCTCTTAGCCTACAACTCCTCACTCATCACATCCCAAAATACGCTTTAGAAAAGGCCCCTCCAATTAAGTCGCCACACTATTGCTCCAACATTAATGTTTTATAGAGTCGAAAATCTTTTAATATGCTTCTTATTATATTTTTTGCTCCATACTCTTTTTTTTCCCCTTATCTTAATAGTTATAATAGATATGTGTCGTGTTGTAATCGATATAGTAGAAAAATACATTAAAAGTTTTCAAAACCAATTTGCAAAGCTATTTCATACAGAAAAGAAAAGTCAAAACTGGTTAAAAATATATAAAGGTAGTATTATAATTAATATAATAAAAAAGTATTTTAAAAGCTGTCTCGTGAAGAAACAAAAAGAAAAGCTAAGTCAAAAGGAGATATGAAATCTTGAATTGTCTCAAATGCAGAATTATTGGAGTTATTGTAGATATTTCTGCAAGAAAACAGTTTTCTTTGGATGGTCACAAATCATTGAGACTTTTCGGTTGAATTTGAATTGTTTTTTTTTTTAATTTCAAAAAATAAATAAAAATTCAAAAACTTATCTGTTTTACTTCTTAGTCCAAGGAAATTTATCTTCTTCAATAAATTAAAAAAAAGTATTTATTTTCTCGTGTTAATTTTACTTTTATTCAAATGAACATTTAATTTACAACTTTTTTAAGGTGATATTTCGAAGACATGATTTCCCTCAAAATTTAAGAATTCACATCATAGCATAAGTGAGCAAACGCTGTGCTTGTTAAATAGACATAAATGAGTTGGTAAGAAATCGATCACAGAACATGCTCTGCCTTTCAGCTCCGACGAGATTTGAAGCAGCATTTGCACAAGCATTCTCTGCTACACCGGCTTCAAGTGAAAAATCCTTATCTGAAGCATTCTGACAATGTTCTTCCTAGCTTGCACCATTAAGGTTGCTCCTACTGTCTTGCGGCTGCCGATATGTCTGAGAATACCGATCTATGGGGCAAAATGTTGATCCATGGATGGATTTACAGGATTTAGGCGAAGGTTGATAGAAAATGATGACCTGGAGAAAATGGCTTGCATTGGGCAACTGCTGAACCTGGAGTATCGATACTATTTTTATTATTATTATTTTTTAATTGTATAATATTCGTAAGGTTTTATTATATATGATTATTTTGAGTTCAGGTCGAGAGAAACTTATTGAGGGAYTWGAGGCCTTATAATCTRATGTGCTCAATGTACAATAATTTCAGGCCAATCCCGYAGCCTGTCTGGGCAYAGGCTTTGGACCMATGARTTGGGCTAGATTGAGTTGAGGGGACGATTCTGAGATCCACAGACCATAGGGTTACSTTTTGTAGCCCATTTTTGTGACGCGCTATAATATGGGTTTCCTTTCTACTTGTCTATTGGTTTTCATAAAACCAAGTACAATGTTTATTTTTTTTTAATTTATCTTATTTGATTTTAAAAATTCATTTTTTCTTATTTATTATATTTGGTATTCTTTTTCAAAATATTTATCGCATCACAATATTTAATAAACTATTTATTAAGTTTTTCTTTTTCATTTTATTCTCTAATTTATTATTTCCTTCGTTCATTTATATATATTATTTAAAGTTATTTTCTTATATCTAAATATATGTCATTTTATAAAATTTAAAAAGTATTTATTATATTTGTTTCTTATTTTTCTCTTATCCTTAATTGTAATACAATTAATGATTATCATAATTTTTAATAGAAATTCTTCATCAATAATATTGATAGCATAAATAATTATTCTATTTTCAATGTAAAAATTTTCTTAGAAATTTCATTTGATGGACAGGAGAAGTGTGATATTCAAATTTTAGAATTTAAATATTAAAACTCATTTATTAAGCGTTGTAAAAGTGAAATAATAAACAAAATATAATTTAATCTTTTACTTCTATAATTTAACCTATTTACAAGATTCCTTAATATGTGTGATAAAACATTAAACGATGGATGTAAAAGAATGAAATGAGTAGCCTTGCAACTTTCGGCTAGTCAATCATTTTCATTTCCAACACAAATAAAAAGGGAAAAGGAGGAGAGACATAGAGAACAATCGAATTAATGTAAAATTGTTTATTGAAGTTAATGTAAATTTATTTTAATTAATTTGATTTAATTTTATAGACTTTAGTAATTTGTTATCTTACGTGCACAATTTCAATATAATYAATAAAAAGATTATATATTTAAAATGTTTCATAAAAAATAAAACATAAAACGTAACTATCTTATCCATGCTTGCTTACGCAAAGCCACGTGTAATTTGACCATTGCAAGTCTGCATAAAAAAGTAAACAAAAAGGAATTAATTATATGGACCGACATTCCCTTGAATATCTTCCTTAAAATCCCAT